>JAOTOL010001644.1:3490000-3880159 GCA_034440575.1 Imbricaverruca yamaguchii | reverse complement strand
GCCTGCAACCACCCACCCTTTGTGTAGCTGATGCTATTATAAATACCTTTTTTTGGTACCAGATTGTTATCAGATTATTGTTAAACCATGGGCTGTATGCAAACATGCAAACATGCAAACAGTTCATATGATGGATGCTTGTATTCATGTCTCCATAAGTGGGTAGTTACACCATGCATGGTATTCTGAGTGCAGCTGACCACCTTATAACATCAAGATGCTTCAACAATACAGATCTGAAAGAAATGAAGCATCTGAAAGAGATGAAGCATGTTTTTGGTCTGGATGTTCTCAGTGTGTGGTGATTGGAATAAGGTACATTGAAATCAGGACACTCCCCATCTGTGTTGTTACTATAGAAATAATTTGCAAGGAAAAGTAAATATGACTGATTGAAAGCACACAGTCATAGTCAGTAGATTATCTGACACTGTACAGTATTGGTTATTGTGCTTAGCATCATAATAATCTGCTAAATTGCTCTCAGATTGTGAAGCAAGCTCACAATAAGAGCAGACACACACATCACTGGATGACACAGGTCCAGTCTTGGCACTGTTTGGTGTCCAACATGTAAAGATGAACTTTCTGAGGCTCAGGTTTCGGGATTTGCTGACGTTCTTGGGGTCATGTGAACATTGTGTCAACCTGTAGGTCAGTCGACCCTGTAACAGTGATAGGCCAGATGCTGTGGTCACACAAGGATACCGCTGTAGTCCATCATTGATGCCGCTTGTTTAAATCGGTCCACCAATTCACTGACGTGGCAGGTAGCAGATTAAATCCAGAATAAATGACATGCATAAGTAGATGAGCTAAACCAATGGATATTCATTCCCAAAAGGTCGCCTGATACCGGGTCACGTCGGCACTGCACTATTTCTCACTGATTTTGGAACCAGAATCTGCTCCTTTCACCATCTCTGGTCCAAAACATTGTCGGCTTGTTTCGGCATATGACAGTAGTGATCAATGCACTTACTGTGCATTTAAGTTGATGGTGGTGGATTGGAGTTTAGGGGCATGTCGACATCAAGGGTCATTTTGCACCCATTGGGGAAGACATGTTGAACTGGCATGGTTTCTATTCTTTTCACATTTCAACATCATTTGCAACACATAGGATTGTCTCTTGCTTCGACACCATGAAGGGTTTTGCCGTCGTGAGTCGATGCCCTTCACCCTGCCAAAAATGAATTCCAGATCACCGAGACTGGAGCCACCACCGATAGGGTTGAGCTGCACATCATCACACAATATCAGTCGCAGAACATGCATGGCAACGTGGATGCTGCCAGTCAGAGCTTGGAGACCACATGCAGCTGGGCGGTGCTATGCCGAGCGACTATCGGAGGAACTGTACCACAGTTTGGCCGTGCTTTGAGGGGTCATACTACTGCATGTGCTCGTGTTATTGCTGTTCTTTTTATGTGATATGTGTATTTTTTTCAGAAATATCCAGTAAAATACCATGGGAAACAGTCATGGTCAACATCAAGATGTCTTGGTTGAATCTCTGGCAAATAAGCGAGAGATGGATATCAGCAGAAAGCTGTCATATTCGTCGTACATCAAGGTAAGACCCATGTCTGGTTCTCATGCCTCAGTTTTGATGCTTCGTAAGTCGAGCTTACTCTCCGAGCGGTGTCCGCTTCTCACTTCAAGTGGCGAAGTTATGGGCGCTATGTGACCTGTGACATCGATGCTGCCCCAAACTGACGTTTCTTGTTTCAAATATAGGTTATCATGATGTCCATTTGCTTTCAGCATGTGCAGGGAGAAGACATTGAAGGCTGTCGAACGGATCTTCCGTGGGACTTGATTGACGAAGTTTCTTTGTATGAACGCGTGAATGCTTCCTTCAACCTGATCACGAGCGTGCCAGTGGAACTGCCTCTGCGACTGCCACACTTACAGCACCTTAACCTCAGCCATAACCGGATCAGAGAGCTGCCCGAGAGTCTGGCGCTGTTCTTCCATTTGGAGGAGCTGAACGTGAGCTACAACATGATAGAGACGCTGCCGCGCAACATCGTCAAGTTGCGCCGACTGGCGGTGCTGGACCTGGCTAACAACCGGTTCAGGCGGCTGCCCGACGACATCGGTCTGATTCCGTGCCTGTGCAAGCTGAACGCCTCCAACAACCAGCTGTCACTGCTGCCTACCTCCCTGGGTGCGTGCGACTCGCTATCGGTGCTGCTCGTCGACGGCAACAAGTTCCTGAGCACCATCTACGACGCCGGCTCCGACAACGTGCTGGCGCAGCTGCGTAAAGCGGCTCCACGCGCGCCGGCCGCCGCTGCCGCCGCGGTGCCAGTGTTCATCAGGAAGAACGCGCCGGCCCGCGGCCAGTTCGCCCAGCTGCAGGCTCAGACGGTGGCGACGGGCGCGCGCACGCGCACGCCCCTGCTGCCGCCGCAGAGCGCGCCTCAGCTGGGGCCCGACCGGCTGCGGGAGGCGCTGGTCAGCATGGTGCTGGGCGCGGCGCTGGGCGACGCGCTGGGTCTGGCGACCGACGGCCTCACCAGGGACCAGTGCCGCTTCTACTACCGGCCCAACTACACACTGTCCGACACAGTGCGCGACGAGAGGCGAATCCGATACCGAGACGGCGACTGGACGGCCAACACAGACCTGCTGGTGAGTGCGGCGACTGGACGGCCAACATAGACCTGCTGGTGAGTGTGGCGACTGGACGGCTAGCACAGACCTGCTGGTGAGGGCGACGCTGCAGACCGATAACGGTAGTTGCGCCCCGGTGAGACGGAAGTATGTGTTGCCTGGTCAGGCGGGAATGTGTGTTGTCTGGCCAGACGGGGTGTGCTGCCTAGCCATGTGTTGTCTGGCCAGACGGGAGTGGGTTGTCTGGCCAGACGGGGGTGTATGTTGCCTGGTGAGACCGGAGTGTGTATCATCTGGTAGGGCGGGAGTGTGTGCGGTCTGGCCGAAGTAGCTTTTGTGCGAACTTAACGGCAGGAACGCTGCTCAGCGCGTCGATTTTCTTGCTAACCATACGAACTTGATGGTGCCAGACCGCACGAACTCCCGTCTGGTCAGACAGCACACACTCCCGTCTGGCCAGACCGAACATGTCCCGGTGGGTGACTTTCTCCTGTGTCTCAGCTGCGGACTCTGTGCGTGTGCGTGTGTGTGCACTGCCAACTCTATGACCGTGTCCAGACTGCTGACTCTGTGGCTGTGTGTGTGTCAGCTGGTGACGCTGGACTCGCTGCTGCACTGGGGCGGTGTTCTGGACGAGCTGGACCTGGCGCAGCGGCTGCACAGCTGGCGCGGCCGCGGCCTGCCAGAGCTGGCCGACGCGCGGCGACCGTCCGCTGACCTGCACGTGGTCCGCTCCATCGAGACGGCCGGCTTCACCGAGGCGCCGCACGTGGCCGCGCGACTCGCCGCCGACGCGGCTGGCTCCGCCGGCGACCGCAGTCCGGCGCGCACGCCGCCGGACCTGCCGGCCGCCGACGACGGCTGTCTGCCCATGGCGCTGGTCTGCGGTGAGTGTCGTCACTGGCGTGGGGTGGGCGATGTCCTCTGCCCCGCTCCGCCCCGCCCCGCTCCGCCCCGGTCTATGGCCGGTCTCACTGGTCTGTGATAGCTATGCAGTGACACTAACTGGTGGCAAATGTGTTGTCCTTTCATCTGGACGATGCCCGTGGCTTGTCATCTGGTGCTGATAGCGTTAGAACTGGTCGCTATGTTTCGTGAATAGGGCATGGCGTAGATGGTACCGGTGATAATGTGCAGACTGCAGACATATTCCATGCGTGGTGTGGTGTGCTGACGCTGGTATTGGTTATACTGACGCCTGCTTCATGGCTGGTGTGGTCTGTAACTGATGCCTCATGTGTTCCATGACTGGTGTAGTGTCCTCCATGACTGGTGTGGTGTCCTCCATGACTGGCGTGGTGTCCTCCATGACTGGCGTGGTGTCCTCCATGACTGGTGTGGTGTGCTCCATTTAGTGGTGGCAGTGTTCAGACTGATGGTGACGATCCGCGCCTGGCTCCGCCGTCGGCAGGTGTGCCGCGCTTCCACGACCTGTCCGAGGTGGCCGGTAACGCCCAGCGGGTGTGCCTCACCACACACGCGCACCGGCTGTGTGTGGCGGCGTGTGTGGCGCTGGCGGCGATGGTGGCGCAGCTGCTGCAGGGCGGCGGAGACGGCGCGGACTCCACAGACCGGCTGCTGGCCGAGGCCGACCGGCTGGGCCAGAAGTTCCTCACGGTCGAACGGGACCGCGAGGTGCTCCACGAGTGCTTCGTAGACCGAGGGAAGGATGTGTGAGTTACGCGCCTCGTAGATGGATGTATGTATGCGGCATGTGGGAGATGGATCTGACGTATATGGGATGATGCGGTGTCTCATGCATATGATGCATGAGATGGACACGATGTGAGATATCAGAGCGGCAGACGAATACTGCGCAGATGCAGCGCGTACTACCCTGTTGGTCTGCCTATAAAAGTTCAACAGTGTCGTACTACGTTTACTACGTGTGTCTACACCTCTGTGCACTTTCATTGCGTCCAGTCCCAACCATCGTGGGACGGCGGCCCAGCTGCACCGGAAGTTGTACCTAGCCCAGGTTATCCAAAATGATCGGAAATGCTCCGTTCCCAGCTGTATCGTGACCATCCGTACCAGGGTTAAAACAATGGTTTCTCGTTAGGTGTGAGATGTTGAAACGAGCACAATATGATGTCGAAATTTGTCATGTGATTAGTGTCATTTAAAATGCTTAAAATGTCTCTCAGACTCATATTTGAGCCAATGGTGTAGGTACTTATGACCCACCTTATTATTTGTTTTGAGATTCACAATTTAGGAAGAGCTGCATTTGAGACATTACGGAATATTCGTGTATTACCATACCTTATCGAGAGCATGGACATGATACTGATCAGCGAGATACTGTTAGAAAGGAGACATGTAGACTTCATAAGCATGCATCAAGGAGCAGGATGTTGATACTTGTTGGAGAAGGATGTCGATCGAGTGCTCAATAAGTGATATATTCCACCCTATTTCACGAATAATTTAACACTGATCCGTACCCGTCCCTAGCTGTACCATGGTGACCAGGTGCCCATCCTCAGCTGTAGTGATCACCCGCAGCCGCCCCAGCTGTACCGCGACCACCCGTAGCCGTCCCAGCTGTACCGCGACCACCCGTAGCCCTCCAAGCTGTACTGTAACCACCCGTAGCCGGTCCCAGCTGCACTGTGGTGACCCGTACCGCGTCCCCAGAGCGGCGCCAGACTGTGACGGCGGGGTGCTGACGGCGCTCTCCGCGGCCGTGTGGGCGCTCCGCCGCAGCTGTACCGTAACCACCCCTAGCCGGTCCCAGCTGCACTGTGGTGACCCGTACCGCGTCCCCAGAGCGGCGCCAGACTGACGGCGGGGTGCTGACGGCGCTCTCCGCGGCCGTGTGGGCGCTCCGCCGCAGCTGTACTGTAACCACCCCAGCTTACAACCACCCCCAGCTGTACTGTAACCACCCCCAGCTGTACTGTAACCACCCCTAGCCGGTCCCAGCTGCACTGTGGTGACCCGTACCGCGTCCCCAGAGCGGCGCCCGACTGTGACGGCGGTGTGCTGACGGCGCTCTCCGCGGCCGTGTGGGCGCTCCGCCGCAGCTGTACTGTAACCACCCCCAGCTGTACTGTAACCACCCCCAGCTGTACTGTAACCACCCCCAGCTGTACTGTAACCACCCCCAGCTGTACCGTAACCACCCGTAGCCGGTCCCAGCTGCACTGTGGTTACCCGTACCGCGCCCCCAGAGCGGCGCCAGACTGTGACGGCGGGGTGCTGACGGCGCTCTCCGCGGCCGTGTGGGCGCTCCGCCGCAGCTGTACTCCGGAGCCGGCCCTCTGGCGGCGGCTGGTGACCGAGGTGACGCTGCGCGGCGGCCACACGACCGTCAGCGGCGCCGTGTGTGGCGCGCTGCTGGCCGTCCGCTGCGGCCCGACCGGCCTGCCGGCCGAGCTGCTTGACCAGCTGCGGCCCACACACGCAGACTATATCAGCGGCAAGCTCAACAGTCTGCTGGACTTGATGGGTCTGTAGTCGGCCGGGCCGGCCCCGCCCCTCCACACCGGAACTAGCGCCGCGCGACAGCTGGCGGACAGGGTGGTGTCGGTTACGTGACCACGCGCTCCATCGGTGGAGATTCCGAGGCTGAGCGGCTGCTGCTCGGTACACCCCCTCAGCCACGACGCCGAGCGGTTTGTGATTGCAACGATTTGACCGTATTGAGTACCTGGTAATTCAAGTCTTCCCAATCACTGCTGTCCGAGATATCAGCGGTGACGCGATTCACGTTGTGGCCCGCACTCAACGCGAAAATCTAACACAATCCAGCTGGGGAGGCCGAAGCGTGCAAAAAAAAACCGTCCACCGCCAAACAAAAAGACAGGTGAAAACCATATTGTCCATCGAATGGATTAACTTGAGATGGAACGTTGACAACATAAAGTAGAGATGGCATGGACTAATAACGTGGCTGCAGCGACGCACTATAGGCACACGTGCGTCGGCAGCCGCTGTATCCGCGCCTGGAAGACAGGCGTTATCTGTCGTGGCTGTATCAGGCGCGAGTATAGTCGATCTTCACAAGATACCCGCGCTTTGCCACCGCTTCCAAAGGCGGCGACACCATTGTTTTCCGGGTGGCACGGGACTATATCATACACTAGGACATTCAAGCCAAGGCAATTGTGGGTGTCAGACTGTTTCCACGACTGGTGCCAGCCCCGGACAGTTGGCGCGGCTTGTAGCCGCCTTACTGACCGTGACACGCACGTGTCGGGGTGTTCACCAATGCTCCCTGGTGGACCTTTATATGACACGTCATGGTTGTCGATGCACCTTTGCTGCAATATACAGGTGAGGGGAGTCATCGTGGAGGCGATCCGTTATGCCGTGTTTTGGTCGTCACGTGTGGCCGCGGTGATGAGGTTGGGCCTCCACCACGGCGCTGGTGTTTGGTCGCCTACTCTTGTCAGTGTAGACTACCAGCTGCCAACTTCCGCATAATAACCCCCACTTCACACGGGTTGTGAAATGGCGAGGCCTATCCCTGTGGTACTGGACCCATCCGCCTTCATCTTCTGGCTGTGAACGTGGCGTACCGCACACGCAGCGGTGCGTGGTTGTATGATATTGTTTTCAGGTGCACGTGATTCAGAGTATTCTTCGATGGTTTTTGTGGATTCAAGCGGGAGTGCTAGCCACTGAGATATACCACTGGCACCTGTTGTACACCAGGTCATCAAATACATGGCATAATTACTGTCTGTATTTCGTACGACTCCAACAACAACGCCAACAGATGAGCACCACGCTCATAGCTAAAGCGATCTTCCGGCACCACCGCTGATGCAGTGACATGACATCTTGAATGCCCAGCATCGGTTGTACTGCCGGCAGCAAGCCACCTCAGTGGAGGGTCAGGTCAGTCGACCGCCATTACGTCCTCCTGTGCCTCCTCAGTGATGGTAGGCAGCACCGCCCGCTCTGGGTTGTAGGCTGCTGGCGGCGGCGATACGTGCGGGTCGTACGTCCACTTAGGGAACACCCGCTTGTACAGGTACATCATGATGGTGTCTTGCGAGCTCAGCGGCCCGTTAAACACTGCCTTCATGTGACCATGCGTGCCTGCGGACGGAAATTTAGTATGAGGGTAAAATACACTGAAGCGTTTTAATCGCCAACATATACATCACTTCGTGGCATTTCACAGGTAGTTTATGAGCAGTCGGATAGACATATTAGTATAAGCAGGCACCGATTTCGATGCTTGCATAAAACCATACGTAGTAACGTGAAGAGAATTTATTGTCGAAGCGCCCTTAAACTCGAAGAGAATCTACTCCATTCCAAAGCGGACCTACTGTATACCCCACGCCGACCACAGCGCGGCTGGTCATCTCGCTGTGCACACACAGGATGGGAGGGAACGAGCGCACAAACCGTTAGTCGCGCCACACAGCGAGATACGAGCAAACGCCCGCCTCCGGACACCGACGGAAGGGACGCGCGACTCGGACTCACCCAGAGGCTCCTTGATGTTGCCGCGTCTGCCGCACTTTGTTCTCAATTCGATGGGTTTAAACCAGAGAATGTCTTCCCGGTTGAAGAACATGTATCTGCACGGCAGACGGATATCAGTCGATGGGTTGGGTCAGACGTATATGCATAGCACCTAGGCATCCACCCTTGCGGTACAATCCTTTCAGACAACTGTTGTCGCTAGTAATCTAATCCGCGCCGGTGTAAAACTTTGAACGGATCCGCCGAAAATCTTGAGCATATACACGTGATGCATCCCATGCGTCGATCATGGCGTGTGGCCCTTCTCAATACTCAATCTTCTCACCAACCAAGGTCTAGATCTTTAGTTTCATAAGCCAGTGTCCACAGGCAGAAGTTCACGCCCCATGGGCCACGGGAACCTCTGCGTCACGGCCCACACCGCCAAGGGAAGAAACTCATTATTAGGGGAACATCCGAGCATTAATAGCACAGCGTCATCGTCAACTGCTGGCGTTAACTGGCGATTCCTGCATCCAAGCCACCCACCGGGAGACTGCCGACCGTTTGTTGATCTTGAACGGATGTCCGCTGAGCACCACACGCTTGGTGACGACTCGGTCCGGATTAACGGACAGCACCGAGCCCGTGCCAACCAGTTCCTGAAACCGGCGCAGTATTGCAGTTAACACCACCCAGTCATGGTCACACCACCGAACCCTGCTACAGCCACATCTTGAGACCTTTCCAGTCAGGTCATTAGGACCCACCAGCAGTCTCATCGCAACCCAAATCCGGATTCAATGCAAGATATTAGATTCTGACTCGTGTTCACCTTCTACCTGCTTGCAAATTGTGGCAAAACCGTGCGTTGCACCACCAGATCTTCTAAGGGCAGCTACCCGCCACTGTCAGCGACAGTGAGTGCCGTACTGAGCTTCTGAGCTGTTTACCTGGTTTCCCAGCCGATCCTCGTGCATGACCAGCACTGGAGCGGGTCCGTACACGATCGGAGCGAAGACGGTGGCGACTATGGGCCGTCCATCAGCCCGGAAATACCTCTCCATCTGCGAGTGCCGGTCACATGTCAGGTTTTGTCATATCCAGTGACGATGGGTACACTCACGTGTAGCTGATCTGTACACACGGCATGCATTAATGGCAAACGGCGATTCATATATCAAACTTCCAGGCATATTTAATATTTGGTACGTAATGAAAACGGAAGCACCCTGAGTTCAACACTCACACACCATAAACTCCGTAGCCGTAACAACGAAGACACCGGACTCGATCCATGCCAAATTATTGGCAAGGGATGAATACAGCACGCCACTCAAAATCCGCTTCGCTAAGCATTTCCTCTTACAACCTTGTCTTCCTTCAGTTTTACCCACATCGTAAAACAAGACAACCGATCCAGCGCAGTCTGCGCCCCCGTCAAACACTCGCCTTGTGCTTGTCACCGTTGGTATGAGAGCTGAAGATTGGTGCGGCGGCGAACCTGCGGAAGCCCACGTGGAACACGAGCCGCTGCTTGTTGCGGATGGGCGGCTGGTGGCCGGCCGCGTGCCGCTGCAGCACCACGTTCAGCACGGACATCTTCTGCTCGTGCGTCAGCAGGCCGAACAGCACGAGCGGCGCCGACGGCGGCCGACTGAGCCACAGGTGAGACGGCACGTTGAGCAGCCGCAGCGTCACGTACGACCCGGGCTGGTGGTCAGTGGTGACCTGGTCAGCGGTCACATGCGGCGGCACGTGTGCACAGGTCGCAGGTTACCTCAAGCGTGTAACACAGTCAAACGCAACTCAACGACACACAGAAAGTACACCACAGGCACACCTGCTGTACAGATCACAAGTGTGCTGACGGGTAACGCACAGCTAGCCAATAACACAATGGCTACCAACAATGCAGAAAAATAGCTCGTAAACATTTCAGCATTGTAATGGAAGTAGCAGGTGTGCATATATCACTCAATATGTTCGGTGGTTGCCGGAGACGAATGAGACGAGAGCACGAGTAATCCACACCTATAACCATCATACTTATCAACAGAGAGATGCTCACCCTCACCAGCCACGCTACCTGTTTATGCTCACGTGAGCTGACCAGACTGCCGGCAGTACCGTCTGTCTCCTCGTTGAATACCGTCCGCACCAACCTGAGCTCCGTCAGTCTCCTCGCTGAGTGCCGTGCGGCGGGTGCGCTCGAAGTTGGCGAACTGGAAGCAGCGGCCGTAGTCGGCCGGCAGGTTCTCCTTGGGGTCCCAGGGCGAACCGCGGAACGAGGCTAGGCCGCGGTACTTGGCGAAGCGCACCCGTGCCGGCGTCTCCTTGGGTGTGTCCACCTCGTCAGGGAACTGCTCGTCATCCCGCTCCTCTGGTGGAGAGAGGGCAGCGGGTCACACGACTCCTCACTGGTGAGGAGTTGAGTTGAGTTGACTCCTCACTGGTGAGGAGTCTGCCCCACCCGCCCTGACAGGGCGGGTGGGGCAGAGGTACTGTCGACCATGACAGCACCGGAACTGGCTCGCACAAAATAAGCGCTGGAAACACGCTCCGATAAAACATACTACACCACTCACGTCACCTCTTTGGGTTATACAATGGGGCCAGGAAATATAAGACATCGTTCGGCAGCTATACAAAAAGATCGATCCAAATTTACCTTCACCACCAGCACTTCTGCCAGTAGACGATGCAACGGTCACCTCTCCCAGGTGCGAGTTGTGAAGCTTACCTCTGTAGATGGCAGATGGCCAGCTCTGCAGATAGCAGATGCGACACCCGCCTCTGCACATTACAGATATGACGCTCATCCAGTGGTAGCATACTGTTTTACAGATCCACCTCTGCAGGTAGCAAAGATGACACCAATCTGTGCAGGTGGAAGATTTAACACACTTCTCCCGGTGAAAGATGCAACATCCAACCGCGCAGGTCAAATGCGATCCTCACCTCTGATCCTACGCAGTGTGGCTGCCTCTTCGTGCAGGTCCATGCATCGGTCGTACTTGTCGTCGTCGACGGGCGCCTCCGAGACGGTGGCCGCGTCCGCGTCAGCCGAGCCCTCCGAGCCAGAGTCGGCGTCGTCGGCGGCTGCCGGAACGGCACGGTGGCCGTCGTCGCAGGACATGCCGTCCGAGTCTGAGTCGCTGGCGCCCACCTCCTCACCGTCTGCCGGTGGGTCAGGGTCACGGCTGACAGACATTTTAAAAAAAGGTTCCGAGGTTACATGTAAACAAAATAGCCTCTATATTTGATTACCTCAAAATTGTCCTCTCCACATCCAAGATTAGAGCGCAAATCCAGCCTTGAAATATGCCTTACATCCAGGCCGTACATCACAATTTTGCACGCACACAGCAACATCAACAGAATACCAAGAATACAACTGGTATTCTCAACAAAGTTCAATCTCAAAGCAGACCACACATCCGCCCTCTAGTGATTTACCGATTGCTCAGTGTGGCAGGTCAACATCACACGTTGGTTGGTGGGTTATTTGGGCTTAGGGGCGCATCGACTGCCTCGGTCATACAGCGCCCATTAGCCAGCTGATGTCCACAGGGCTGGCAGCATGTTCCACTGACCGCTGTCTATGATCCAGGCCGCCTGGTACTCGGACATGCCCCGGGGCACCTTCTTCCTGCACGCTACCCTGTTCAGGGTCTCGGCGTCGGCCAGCACGTCTTCATCGGGCCACGGCTCGTCCCCGTCCATGGTCTCGTTCGTCATGTTCTCCGACTGAAGAGACTCCTGGCGGACAGACAGCGCACTGGTGACTCCCGGCGGACAGACAGCACACTGATGACTCCCAGCGTATAGACAGCACATTGGTGACTCACAGCGGACAGACAGCACACTGATGACTCCCAGTAGACCGACAGCACACTGATGACTACTGGCGGACAGACAGCACACTGGTGACTCCTGGCGGACAGACAGCACACTAGTTACTCCAGGCGGACAGACAGCACACAACCTCCCGGCGGACAGGTTGGTTATTGGTTTTACGACACATCGACCGTTGAGCCAGGTAGCGTCGCCAATCTCACGCCGATTGGTCGGGGCGAAGAGTAGGGACAGGTCAGACTAGCAGTCCCAGTCAGACCAGCAGCCAGTCCCCATCACACCAGCGGCCACAGTCCCGCGCCACTGACCTGCAGCGCGGGGTCGGCCCGGCTCAGCAGGCGCTCCTCCGTCTCCGTCATGACCTGGTCGGTGGTCGTCCGCTGTCGCAACACCAGTGGGTGCGGGTCGGCTGGGCCGGTGATCTCCGACAGCTGGAAGTCACCCCAGCCACACACGTGCACCAGGCGACTGGCTGAGAGTGGCCGCCGGCCGCGCAGGTACCCCGACACACTCAGGGTACCGTAGCCCGCCTGAAACAACAGGTACCACAACACTTAACCCACCTGAAACAACAGGTACCCCGACACAATCAGGGTACCGTAGCCCGCCTGAAACAGCAGGTACCACAACACTTAACCCACCTGAAACAGAAGGTACCCCGACACCCTCAGGGTACCATAGCCTGCCTGAAACAACAGGTACCCCGACACACTCAGGGTACCGTAGCCCGCCTGAAACAGCAGGTATCCCGACACACTCAGGGCACCGTAGCCCGCCTGAAACGGCCGGCAACACCGAGAACACCGCACTGCACCAGCAGGTATCCGAACATACACAGTAGCACCGTGCTCCAGCGACATCGCAGAGTACTGTATGCATCTGAAACAGATAATCAGCAATCTAAAGCTGCGAAAACCGTACTATGTCGTGCAGGCTTATTCGGGAAGAAGGCAAAGAATAGAAAGATGGCAAAATGAACCAATGGGGGGGGGGGGAGTGCACAGAGGTGCAAAAACCTTTGAAAACTGACACCAGTGGAACAAGAGATGAGCAAATATGGTCATAGAACAGTCATAAATGACAGGTGTGAATCGCTCATGGAGACCTCTCCTCCTGCTTCCTTCACAAGTGGGGGTCCACAACATATTTCAGATCCAGAATGTCTAGTGCATGTCACATACCAAACGAGGTTATTTCAAACAAGGTAGTTTAACTCCTGCTGGATACGAAAATGACGAATTGCCCTAATAGTGTACATGATAAAACATCTTCTTTCACATAAACCTCATGTTGTTCAATTAAAATAGTGCAATGTAAAATGAAACATGAACAAGAGAAATGCATTGGACCACACAACTCCTAACCTAGCACGTACAGTAAGTAACCCACAAATGACAGTCACAACTGCAGAACCTGTCAGGGAAAAATGGGTATGACGAGTCATGACCTGCTAATACACAATCAGCACAAGTCATTCGCTAACCTTCGTCGATTGCTTGCTTAATTGGGCTGAAGAGCACGCCGACTACACGGTCACTTGGCGCCCATTAACCTTCGTCGAGTTGATGTCAACATTCGTGTGCACTCCCCAGCTGCCAGCATGGCACAAACCTTAACCAGCCCCAGTGGCGTGGACAATCACCAGCGTGACCCAGCTCCTGTTAGCCCCACAGCGCCTGAAGCCCCTGCAGTGCGGCACCTCACCTGTTCAGGGTCGGGCGTGAACTGGAGTTTCTCGGCGAGCAGGTGGGGCCGCCGCTCGCGGAAGGTGAGGTGCCGCAGCTTGCCGTTGATGACGTGGTGCAGCAGCGCCGACACGTCGGACGCAGACGACAGCACGTGCAGGCGACTGTCGCGACCGCTGAACCACCGCTCCAGCTGCTTCTGAATCGTCCTCTTAGCCTCGCTCTGACGCTGCAACAAGAGCGCGGGGTGGACCATAGTGACCTTAACTGTGAGCTGGTCCTGTCCTGGTACGGTGTGTGAAAATGATATAGGGCATCGTAGCATAGCTAGCTTGGCGTTAAGCTGGTCCAGCCCAAGACTGCTGGAATGTTACCTAACAGAGCGTAGTTGTGACGATTAGATTCACGGAATCATCAAGTACCCTCCACAAGGAAATGTCAGAGAGTACAAGGTTGAAAGATTCGTGGTATCAAGCTTCAACTGTTGGCGGTAAAAAAAAACTGCCATGAATGGTAGGAACAGAGGCAACATCGCATACAGTGAGACAATAGCAAGCTGTTTGGTTGGTCCTTGGCTTTACGACACATCGACCATTGAGCCATGTAGCGTCGCCAATCTCTCACGCCGATTGGTCGCGGGCGAAGAGTAGCGACACACTGGAGAGACTCGAACCCACAATCTTTTGATTGAGACAAGCAACTTATTCCCAGACAACTTATCCCCGTCAAATTGTTTCAAGCCAGTAAATACTTGCGTGCCACTGCAGTAGTCCTGAGCCTTAGGTAAGAAACCACAGCCTCTTCCGGTCATGCATCGAGTTACCTTGACACCGAGCTGCTCCAGGCCCATCACAGCGTGCACGCTGGAGGAGACGCCGTGTGCGAACACGGCCGACACAAGTCGTGTGCCCGGCTCGTCGGCGCCGTCCGGTCCCAGCAGGAACACCACACAGTCGGCCACCTTGGCGGCATCCAGCACCGCGTACAGGTCACCGCCGGGCGGACACAGCACCGCCAGCCGCCTCTTCAGTCTGGGTACACTGACGGCAGACGGGTCAGGTCAGGTCGGGGGTTAGGTCACTGCCCGGCGGACACAGCACCACCAGCTGCCTCTTCAGTCTCAGTACACTGATGGTAGACAGGTCAGGTCATCATCAGCCACCCTTTCAGTCTGGGTGCACTGATGACAGACAGGTCAGGTCATGTCAGGTCACTACCAGCCAGAAACAACACCATCAGTCATCTTTTCGGCCTGGGTACACTAACCACAGACAGGTCAGGTCACCACCAGCTGGAAACAACACTGCCAACCACCTCTTCAATCTTGGTACACTGACAGTAGACAGGTCAGATCATATCAGGTCACCACCAGCTGGACACAGCACCACCAGCCACCTCTCCAGTCTGGGTACACTGGCAGCAAACAGTTGTTATTGGAGTTTAGGGGTGCAACAACTGAGTCGGTCATGTAGCACCCTGACACAGATGGTAGACAGGTCAGATCATGTCATGATGAAACACTTTCACTGCTCGTACGTCATGTGGGTAATACCCTGTGATCACCACTCCCACCTGAGGTGGGTGACTTCCAATGATCACCACTCCCACCTGAGGTGGGTGATATCCAATGATCACCACTCCCACCTGATGTGGGCGACGTCCCATGACCAAACTCCAGGGTCAAAATAATGGCTTTTCGTTAGGTGAGATTTAGGAACGAGCACAGTAGGATGTCGAAATTTGTCATGGAATTAGTGCCATTTAAAATGCTTTTGATGCCTCAGACTCAAATTCGAGCCAATAGTGCAGGCATTTCAAGCTGATGGTGTAGATTCCAAGGAGTAAGATGTTGCTACTTTTTGGAGAATGATGTCGATTGAGCATTCAGAAAGTGGTATATTCCAACATATTTGACGAAAAATGTATCACTGCCATACTCCCATCTCATATGGGTGATAGATTGGAGCTATATGACCAACATGGTTGATTTGCCCTGAAGCCAACATAACAAACTAACTTGTGTGGGGTACATCCTGTGACCACCACTCCAACCTGATGTGGGTGACATCACCACTCCCACCTGATGTGGGCGACATCACCACTTCCACCTGATGTGGGTGACATCACCACTCCCACCTGATGTGGGTGACACCCTGTGGTGACCTCGTAGTCGTCATGTCGGTCTCGCCACCAGTCAGCTGACTGAGCGCCTGCTCGGCGGTGACATCGCTGTGCAGCGACACTAGCGCCACCAGGAACGGCGGTGTGCCGGCCGTGCCCAGCGCGCGCTGCCGACTCGTCGCCTCCTGGCGCTTGTTGGCGCGCAGCTGCCGCGCCAGCAGGCGGCGCTCATGTCGCCTCTGGTCCCGCGGCCTCCGTCGGCTGAGCACCTTCAGCTGCACCCTGCCTGGGAGCCATCAGACATCAACTGTCATTGGTCTGACATCTGACCTATGCAGGTTTTGTACCATTGGAAAAAAGCGGTCATTACTTGTATCGTGGAATATTTATGCTTTAATGTCTGTGTGGCAGAAAGTCAATATATCACAATTCAGACACTTGTTAATCATTATAAAATAACCTGTTATCAATATGATTATTGCAATTCAATTAGGTGGTTAATGTTCCAAACCATTGCCCCATGGTGACACAGTGGTCATACAGTACCATTGCTTACTTTTTTATTACTACTCAGTACCATGGAAACAAAGCATTTTATTTCATTTGCTACACAAGCTTACTGGACTTCTGATTACTTCACATTTAATTCTGCCTCGTATGTGGAATCATGGGCAGTCCTAGCAACTTCCTACCAAAATGTCATTTGCTGCCTGCAGCTGATATTGAAACTGATTACATGACTGGAGTCAATCCAACACCCAAAATGCGACAAAATATGGGGTAGACATATTTTCCACATCTTAGATTCAAGGACAAGAACATCACAGTGCTATCAAATCAAGATCTGGATCATATTCTGAAAGAGTTCTTTGTGACAATAAAGAAGCTTGGCAAGGCTAGCAGCTTACAAACCAAGTGTGGCAAGGAGTAACTCTATATGAAACAGACTAAAAATGGCATACACTTGTAGATTACATACCAGTACAATATTAAAGAGCACACATGCTTAATGGCCCATTAAAAGCTGGAATCCAACTGACTCCAATGAAAACCAAGTTTGAGAAGTAATAACAAACCTTTGTGAATGTTATCCAAGGATCTGTTGCTCCTATGCTTCCCAGTTTTATGTTGCTTGTTTTGTTGTTTCAGGTGAGATGAGCGATGTGCCTGCTCACCAGAAGTTTTGGCCATAATTGCAATCTGGGAACAGGGTGCAGCAAAGAACATACATTAGTATCATTAGCACAACTCACAAGATGCCAACAAAACACATCACTACATTGTAATCTTTCCAGCCAGATATTGCAATCTGTCTCTAAATACAACAGTAAATATCAGGATACATCCCTGCAGCAATCCCACCCACTAATTGTGAAACATGTTAAGCATAATTGGCATAGGAGCTACACAAATTGTTATAATGAGAGCCCTGCCAACTGTGAGACTACCATGCCAGCTTGTTGCCTGCATAATTATAGTAGATGGTCAAGCTGCTTGGGGCAAGATGATTCAAAGGCATGAAGGCACTGTATCACAGTGATATTCAATCATACAATTGCAAATGTATCAACATGTCAACAAGCATATACATTTTCCCATTGCCCTGGGCCACTGAGAACCATTGTTGCATTCATCACACTGAAAATGAACATGTCCATATCAATTCAAAGTTTCCATCTTCCTTGCTTTCTAAAAAGGGGCACATTTTGCTGCCCATCCAATCTGTGATGATGGATTCCTTCATCTCTGTATAATAACTATTCAGCATTTCACATCAAGCTACATATGACTATGAGGTAGATTTAGACAGGCTACTGATGCCAGGTAGGTCAGGGTTGTCTGCACCCTGCTGCTTTGGTAACCTGCTAATATTATTTGACATTTTCTCTACTCAATCTGAAAATGTCTCTTAAAATAAGGACTTCAACCTCTGACTTTGGATTTGGGGGCCCAGAAGCCACAACAAAGGTGCTGCCTCATCTACTCTGAAATTCCATAAGCAGATGGGCAGGTTGTAGGTTAGGCTGCATTATGATATATAGTGGTTCATAACTTTATATCATGTTGGATCAATTTAGCTGATAGATGCATAGTCCCCTACCTAATAGGGTATTATTGCAGATCAAGGGAACTTTTGAGTCTCTGGAATATTTTGTCTTCAATACATGATTACAATGATGATAATACCAGTCATTTTCTTATTTACTTTACAAATGATTATCTTTCAGTCGGCAAGGAAATACATGATCATAATCTTCACTGTTCAAATATAGTCACACATAATTATAGCTGAATATTGAATTCCCATATGTTATATTACCACAAAGAACCAAAAACATGATGAAAATCAATAGTAAGTTTTACAGCAGAAATTTCATCCCAGGTCATGTGGTCTAAGGAACAAGATAGAGAGAGAAGCCTCAGCTTAATGATCTAAACAAAGAAGAGGTGACCATGGAATATAATTATCTCATCAGTTTGACAACCAATTTTGTTTTACTTATGAATCAGCCGAATATAAGTAGAATTCAACTTACAAACATCAGCAAATTGTAATATACTTTTTATTTACATTGAGACCAGTGTAAAATAATTGATGATGTGACCTGACAATTCACAGTTAATGGAATTGTGCTATTTCATCCTTGTCTTAGGTTTTACGAGTTTGCCACATGATGTATGGGCAGTCACCATGCACACCACTGCTAAATACTGTAAAATGCATCTGACTGAAGTGAGTCATTCTGCTTTTTTAATCTTTAAGTGACAATCCTTTATTTTCTTCCAATCTCACTATTCCCAAACAACTTTTATCTTCATCCACACAGCTAATGGTGAAGTAATTTTAGGACACTGATTGAGACTGCACAGAGCTCTATGGAATATGGCAGCCAACAAATGACTGCCAGATGACAAATTGTCGCTGTGATTAAATTAGTGAAGGATAGGCCAACTTCCTGATTAATGGTAAATGAAATGATAACAAGAGTATTCTCAATTGATGTCAACAAATTTATAAATCCATTCCTGATACTCCTGACATGCTGCCACCACATAACTAATAGACATTCACAGCACACCCCATGAGTAGGACATGCATGCACCAACTGATGTTACTTTCTGACTATTGAGATATAGGTTTCAGAATAAAAAATTGTCAAGTTTCAGAAAGGAAAATTATACTAAAGCAATCTCCCTAAAATCACTTTATTCTCACTATAAAGAACAATTTTTTTGCCAATGGAAAAGCTGAGAAAATTGACTAGGCTCATGCAATCTAATGCACAGACAGTTGGGAGAAGAAGAGTGCTCTGGTGGACTACTCTCTAACTATGTGAGGCTGATGACATGTCAGTGGCACACTTCAGGCTAAGAGGCATGTTGGCTGACCATGACATTCAGTGGGCACAATGGCACACTCTTCTACAGCAGCACTGTGCTAGCAATGTTAGATGGCATTGTGGCAGAAGTGTTTGGGATGATTCTGGTGCTCTGGTTAAGTTAGGCTAATTTAGATTATATTGTGCTACAATACATTTTACATATTATGCTGCATTATCATAGAAAAGGTCATGTTAGGCTAATTCATTTCTTCTATACGAGCAATCTATTCATATACATCACATTCAACACATGTGGATTGAGTGCCCTACCAACTTTCAAACTGCATCTATGCATGCTTAAGGGGTTCGTGCCATGCACACCCACCCGGCACAAATCTCACTCCATCCACCAAAATCAGAACTAAAAAACATGATCTTCCTATCAAAAAAATGAGTCCACCCTACTTTTAAACACATTCAATGAGGAACTCCACACATCAGCAAGCGACCTTCGCCAATCTTTATACGACATTAATGACACGCGGCCAACCTACCAACTGACCTATAGTTCCAATGTGGTTTTGCTGTTCTAGAAGAATAGCTGTCAAGAATAGCTCAACTACATGACAGGCATAACACAATATACCATCACACGTGGGCCTGCCGCTGTCAATCGTGCGCATATAGCGGAATTAAGCACAGAACTAAGCAGAGATTTATCACAGGCCTCCTGCAATATTGTTTGGGAATCTGTGACGTCACCTGGGCTGGAAATTCCTCAGTCTCGTAGGCACCCCAGCCAAACGTCTGTGTATTCCACACGACATTTCCGAACTTAAATATCATTAAAATGAGGCAAAATCGGGTTCATTCGGAAGTTTGAAGAATATTGTTCACGAATATCAGGATTATTTTTCCTAACACTAGAAACGCTTGCTTGGACCTACGCTGACTGCCTTCATGTCGCGCGGCGCAGGTATCGCGAGGTGACAAGAGCATTATCAGCATGATGAGACAAACGAACTAAAGATCACGGCTGCGAAGGAGGGGTAGGAGCAAGTAAGAGGTAACTGTTGAAACATAGCTCCTCCACACTTGGTTCAGGGGGTAAACAAGGGTGGGGCACTGGGGGCATGTGCCTCCCGTAGGAAGGTGGTACTCTCCGGCAAAGAATATGTGCCGGCAACATTATACTTAGGCTACCGCCCGAGGTGTCGATACTGGTTGGAATGGCCCATCATTATTTTCACCGTTACCAAAAATCGCTGGCTGGCAGACATGTTGAAATACGGTACATGCAGCAGGGTTTCACGATTGTCTTCCACTTTTCATTCAAATCCATCAACACCAGGGCAGTGGTGCAGCCAGGATTTCATTTCGGTGGCCAGGGTTGGAGAGCGGGGCCCCTCGCAAGCGGGCCCCCTCATGTTTTTAAAAAGTATGCGGAACACATGCACTTACTTTTGAGCAGGCTCCTATGTTTGTAAAACTTCGCAGACATAAAAGCACTTTTCCCTTACGTGCCCCTTCCCCCTAGAGAAATTCCTTCCCTGGATCAAAGTGAGCCCGGTTCGAAGCGGGCCCCTGGTTCCAGAGAGCCCCTGGTTCAAGACATGGTCCCAGGTTGAAGCGGGCCCCAGGTTGAAGCGGGCCCCTGGTTCTAAGCGGGCTACTGGTTCAATGCGGGTCACTGAATCAAAATTAGCCCCGGTTCGAGGCGGGCCCTGGTTAAAACGGGCCTCCAGATTTTCAGTTGGTTCAAAGGGCCCCTGATTCGAGCCACAGATCCGCTTCGCTGTCCCCTAGCCTGGGCTATGAGTAGGGTGGCCCACTCCGAGCCAGGCTCGGAGCGGGCCCTAAAAAAAATGGGGGGGCATGGCCCCTTTTCCCCTGATTGCGCTACTGCACCAGGGGTGTTGTTTGATCTATTCTTCAGGGGAAAATCCTCCCTCTATGTCCCTCAATAATTTATACTTTTAACTTGTGGTACCATGGAGTGTGCGTCCCATCTATTTGGTGTTTCCCATTACCTTTATGTATTTTGCACCTCAGTAATCCTCAGCAATTTACATCCCCGATCCATATATATATATATATATATATATATATATATATATATATATATATATATATATATATTCCAATTATATATATATATAATGGGAACTGATGAAAAATATTGGTCGAAAGCTGGCGACTGATTTTATGGGTGTTGCCTGAGTCACCTCGAAACCCATTTAGGTACGCCTCTGTCCACACCACTAGCTGGAATGTGTGAACTTTGGCCATAATCACTTGCAAGGGTGTAGACCTCCAGTGTAAAATCGAACCCATGAAATATAGGTGTGTCTGTAGTAGGGGAAGAGAAAGTGGTGTGAGCAGTAGGAGCAGTTCCTCCCACAACCTCAAAACATGCAGCTTAAAGCTATGGATTCCTTGGTCTTCCAAGCGACAATTTGGAGATTTATATCTGTTGGCCCTGGGTGATGCCCGGTGCGGTCCTGTGCCGAGACTCGGGCCCTGAACGATGTCCGGTACCGTCCTGTGCCGTCGGAATCACAACTTGGCTGCGCGTGCAGAGGTCCAAGACACTCCCAATGGTGCTTCACCTTCCAATGATGTAATCTTACCCCTATCAACACCATTCGTCCATGGCAACGTGGTCGGTCATTCCGTCATCATATCCATTTGGCCGTCATGGCCAAATGGCTTGAGTCCAGCTTTTGACCATCCCTTTTCACAAACAGTCCTATGTTGTATCTTCCAGTGATCATTCACTAGCATGTTGCATTTCAACTTGGAAAGGCTAATCTGGCATTATAACATAACTATATTCGTGGTTGGTGGATAACAACACAACTTTAGAATTCCCTTACTCCCAGTTGTTTGAGACAAATTGCACACACCTAATGGTGAACGGCGGGAGGGATCGTAAGCTATTCTCAGATGGATGTCATTTGATATTTCCCGTAAAAATCCGAATATATTCGGATGCCGTATGAAAGTGTTTTACAATTTCCTCGTCGGTATATACATATATATATATATATATATATATATATGTGTGTGTGTGTGTGTGTGTGTGTGTGTGTGTGTGTGTGTGTGAACACAATTTCCTCGTAGGTGTATACATATACATACTTAACATCATGTTAGTATTTTCACAAACAAATTTCAACTTACTTGATGCATGCATTTTAACTGACTAATGTGGCCCAAAAAATACCACCAGATCGATATGCAGCAGCAAACAACAACGGAACAATGCTGCCAGCGGCCTCTGCCCAGCAGCGACTGATCCCCGCTGCCTTGGTAACCGGAGCCGCTTGGTCGATGTGTAACGTGGCACTGCAGCAACTCGGCGGATCGGCGCGTCCAGCTGCTTGTTGGGTCTGCCGCTGTGTGCTGAGCTCGCCACGTCTCTGCACTCACTCCATCAGCCAGCTGGAGTTATCCTCACCTCTCAATGCCGTGATCCGGTTCGCAAGCCAGTCAATGAGCAGAAATGAGCGCCGCAGTCTGATTCAAGTCAGACAAGAGTTCTGACAAGTACGACGAGACAAGTACGAGCTGATAGCTCGCATCTCTCAGTGCTGTCTGGGTAAGTGCTTCCATTACTGAGTGTCGTCTGGGTAAGTGTTTGCATTACCGAGTGCTGTCAGGGTAAGTGCTTGCACTACTGAGTGTTGTCTGGGTAAGTGCTTACATTACGTTGACTGGGTAAATGTTTGCATTACTGAGTGCTGTCTGAGCAAGTGCTTGCATTACCGGCTGCTGCCTGAGTAAGTGCTTGCATCACTGAAAGCAGTCACCACCTTTGCCTATCGTGCGGTAGGTAAAGCTGATGACGCTGGCGCTGGGTGGCAGCACCCCCGGGTAATGTGGACAACTGTAATGTGCAACACGATTTCAAAGAGATTTCGGATTTGATTTCGAGATGTGAGAAGATGCCATACGGATTGTGTACAACACAGAGGAGTGAGATTAGATCAGTCTAGATGTCAGAGCAAAATGGCCGTGGACAAAATGTTAAGGTTTCAATGGCGTGACAGTCAGGCGGGGTCACCTATACACCTTTATTCGTATCTACAGCGGTGCAATTCGAGCAGCAGTGCCGCTCGGACTTGGCCCCCACTCGCAATACTATCGGAGTCGTATTATTCACTTGTTTGGGGCTTTGACTCAGGTCACATTCGCCATGATTGCACCTCCGGATGTCAGATGTTCAGTGAAGAGTCAGATGTTAGAATCTTGCAAAGATTTTCTTACTGGGAGGAAAGCGATGGGGCTCCAACCGGCAACTGCGCGGATAACCGTCCAAGCCAACGAGACTACACCTCTCCCCAGTAATGCTAAAACTATGGAGAGTGGTCACCGATTAGAGTGTCACAGCCATGCCTGGGGTGGGCACCCCTCCCCTGTCAAGTAACATGCTAGGCGGGGGTGGGCACCCCTCCCCTGTCAGGTAGCATATTAGGCGAGTCCCTGTCACATGTCTTAAGCGATACCATGGGCACGCAATTATATATCGAGGTTCATTCAATAATACCAGCCGAGTAGTTATATCTCCAGGTATCCCCAGGGTCACCATGTGTGATAGTGTCTCCAGATTTTCTCTCTCCAGGTGACACCAGGCTTACTTGCATCTCCAGGTATTCCCATGGTCACCATGTATGGTAGTATATCCAGGGTTTCCCTCTCCAGGTGAAATCATGCTCCGTTGTATCTTCGGGTATCCCTAGGGTAACCATGTGTGGTAATATCTCCAGGTCTGCCAATTTCAGATGACACCAGGCTTAGTTGTATCTCAAGGCGTCCCCAGGGTCATTACCAGGGTCATCAGGGTAGCACACCCAGGTGTTCCCTATCCCAAGGATATCACGCTCAGTTATATCATAATGGGTCTTCAGTAGCATGCTATTTGGCTGAATATCGACGCGATGGAGGAGACTATAATATGACAAGTATTGAAGCTTCAAAACCAACTCAGATGGCTGAAACGTCAGCTTTTCTACAGTTTGCACCATTTTGTTTCAACAATGACAATATATCCAGGAGATCCCACTAAAATAATGTGTTGCACCTTTCCAGGCGCTATGGCGCGCCTCTCCTACTGCACGGATGTGGACCGGTCGGTGGTGTTGACCAACCTGGAGCGCCGCGGCTGGCAGCCAGTTGGCCCAGAGGACGACTGGAACTTCTACTGGGCCTCCACCAACACCACCCGCAACCTCTTCAGCGTCGACAGCGGCTACAGGATGGGCGACCACCAGCTGATTAACCACTTCCCCACTCACTACGAGCTCACACGGAAGGACCTGATGGTGAAGAACATCAAGCGCTATCGCAAGGAGCTGGAGCGGGAAGCGAATGTGCTGGGCGAGCGAAATGAGCATGGCCGCTACGTCCACTTGGACTTCATTCCAGTTACCTTCATGCTGCCTGCCGATTACAACCTATTTGTGGAGGAGTTTAGAAAGAACCCCAGCAGTACGTGGATCCTGAAGCCGGCAGGGAAAAGCCAGGGGGTGGGAATCTTCCTGGTCAATAAGCTATCACAGATCAAAAAGTGGTCACGTGACTCGAAAACGCCGTTCAACCCAGCATTGGTGAAAGATACATACGTCATCTCCAGGTACATCGACAACCCGCTGCTGATCGGCGGAAAGAAATTCGACCTCCGCATCTATGTTCTGGTGACTTCATTTCGTCCGCTCAAGGTTTACCTCTTCAAGATGGGCTTTTGCAGATTCTGCACCATCAGGTATGACCTAAGCACACAGGAGCTGGACAATATGTTTGTCCACCTGACCAACGTGTCCGTGCAGAAGCGCGGGGGCGAGTACAACAACATCCATGGTGGCAAGTGGTCCATGGAGAACCTGCGCCTCTTTCTGGAGGGCACGCGCGGTCGCACTGTCACCGACCAGCTGTTCAACGACATCACATGGCTGCTGGTGCACTCGCTCAAGGCGATCGCGCCCGTGATGGTGAGCGACCGGCACTGCTTCGAGTGCTACGGCTACGACATCATCATCGACGAGAACCTGAAGCCGTGGCTGATCGAGGCGAACGCGTCGCCGTCCCTGTCGTCGACCACGGCCAACGACAGGATCATGAAGCAGAAGCTGATCGACAACATCATCAAGGTGGTGCTGCCGCCCGACGGTGTGCCGGACGTGCACTGGAACAAGGTGCCGACGGCCGACTGTCTGACCGACTTCGAGCTGCTGCTGGACGAGGAGCTGGCCAGCCACCTGGAGGCCGGCAGGGGGCGTGGTCAGGCGTCCAATCTGCCACGCTGGCGCTGATGGCCAGCGCCTAAGCCTTCATTCCGACCATGGTGACAGATATGACATCCTTCAAACAGCTCTCCTCTGGGGCATTAGACAAGTGTGCGGACGACTACACAAGTTTGAAATTGATTTTATATACTGTAATCATGTGTGATATGGCTGATTGAGGTGAACACCATGGCTGGGCTGTGATCGGGTGGTATGCATCAATTGTCAGCTATAATGACGCATTTTATGACCTAAGCATTGTGCACGATACCGTCCATCCTGGATAAGACAAATTACTTTTCGCCAACTGTGGTGTAGCTTTCCAAATCTATTTCGTGACCAGGTTACAAGGAAAAACGGCTAAAAGTCGAAATATCATTGGAACATTCAGCATGTATTAAAGTGTATATATACATATATGCATATATATATATATGCGTATATAAATTAAGCACAGCATGCAAGACCTGGTGAATATACGCATGAGGAAAAGGCAACTGCTTCCCCAAGCTGTCTAGTAAAGGAAATTACACGAAGCAGCATTTTTTGTCTCAAAATATTGGGACACATGTCATGTGTACAACGAGAGATATCGACGATGTGTTTTTTACATTAAAAAATCCTTTTAGACACCTTGCATGGACGGAACGAGCTTCTGTTCCTCATGAAAGGAATGAGCCAACTCCAGAAATCAGGGCCTCCTCTAGTATTTTAGCTGGGAGGGAACATGCCGGCTCCCCCACGCCAAGTCGGATTTCTGATTGCATAAACATTACTAGGAGCGGAGGTGCAGGGTCCCGTCGTCTGCTTTCTCCTCTGTTGGGTTGCCACAGTGGCTGAGCACCCACAGGAAATGGACCTTCACTCCCATCAGAAAAATAGGTTCATAAATAGATGTCTGTCAAGACAGCCCACGCTCAGCCCATACAAGCGGCCCCTTCAAAACGCTCAAAATATAGCATAGCCATCTTGATGGGCTGAACTCAATGGTAGGCTCCTATGCTTGGTCCATGCAGTAGCTTAGCTTCAAAAGCTGATCACCAAATTACCATCACATAATACCACACATGTACCAAATAAGGCAAGCACTATATCGAAACGAATCGTCTTACTCAGCAAAGTTCAAAGCTGCACATTGCAAACTAAGTTACACCCTACTTTTAGCTGCATATATATGATTCAGTTTTTGACGTAATGCTTTATTTCCCATAGGCTATAACATGGGGAGCAGTGAGTGCGATTTGACCGGTCCCTACGATTTGTCTCATTCGTGGCAGACGAGCAGTTACACCTCCGACATTTGGCTTGCCGAGCAAGTTAGCCGGATAGATTCATATTCCCACCCAATACAGGGGGTGGGAGCATTCACCAAAATTCAGATCTGAGCGAATGTGGTCATGTCATATCTCAAATGACTCGACATGTCAAGCTGAACTCGAAACTATCCTTTCTGAACTGACACATTGCCAACGTTTTGGGCTACATACACATGGATTCGGGTTTTGACCTACTGCTCTACTTCCCACAGGCTTTAGCATGGGAAGCAATGGGTGTGATTTGACCGGCCCATACAATTGTCTGGTTTTTGGCATATGAGCAGCTACACCTCCGACACTAGGCTTGGCGATCGAATTAGCCGGGTGCATTAATATTCCCTCCTAATACATGGTCATTCGCTACTGAGCCGAACCAACAATAATGCGGGAATTATCACTTGTCATGTCGGGAATGAGTCGATTGTACCGTGTGTACTCCTGTGCACACGGTACTGTGCCCGGCTATTTGTCGGCTACGGGTGGCATTGACCAAGCGCAGGGCGAGACGCGTGCCCCGGAGCCGCGAGACACGGCCGGCCATTCAGTCAGGGATATAAATACCCTCCCCACTACTGACCACCTGGTCGCCATGACACGTATCCCTGTCGTCACGCGTCTGGGAGGGTCGTACTCCTAAGTCATTCTCTCTTTTGGCAAACCGTTAAAAGCCGGTTTGTTGACCATGTTATAGTTTTAAAAAAACTACCGTACTTCAGCGACACTTAGTCATTCCCCAAGATATAAAAGTGATTGCGGAGTGACCGCTACTGTGAGTGATCACACGCTGGACAGCCGCTCATTGTGTGCCGTCTCCACTTCTACAGACACCGAGAGCGCTCATCTCGCATTGAACGCAGTATCTCCGTTGACTTGTCCAATACCCATTGAGTTCCCTGCCAACCCGTATCCTGTTGGGATGTTCGGCGTTCCCGATCGCACAGGTTCGGCTGGTTTTCCAGCGATCTCCGCGGCTGCGTCACATCCCATCACTCAGTCCGACGAGGGCCGACAGGGCGGCCGTCATCAGCGTCACCACCGGCAACACATCTGCACACGTCACGTCTCCCGGCACATCAGTGCTCCACCTCACTGGTCACGTGGTGGTGGTGGTTATTGGTTTTACGACACGTCGACCGTTGATTCATATGGCGTCGCCAATCTCTCACGCCATTTGCCCGGGGGCGAAAAGTAGCGACAGGTGAGACTCAAGCCCACAATCATTCGATTGTGAGACGGGCAAAGTACCCTTAGACTAGTAGTCCCCCACTAGTCACGTGCCTAACCATTAACCGCAGGATATGGTGTTGTCATCGCCCCGATAGTCATTTAGCTGAACGCTGGTGGGCATCGGCATCCCCCTCTCCTGTCAAGACAGCACTGAGCTCCTGCAGGAGCGCACATTTCGGTCAAGATGGGTGGGGTGGCTGGCAACTGACCCCGTACGGTCAGCACGGTAGCAGCGGGATGGCCGCGTGCAGCATTGCTGCCATGTTCAGGCTTGATATTATTTGCGCGGCTTAATTGGAATTCTCCCATCGGGGCTGGGTTCAGAAGATAGGCAGTGGCTCTGTTTGGTCGGCGTGGACATTAGGCATCTCGCGGCGGTCATCTCACACGCACACTAGGGCATCTCGCGACGGTCATCTCGCCTGGGCACTAGGGCATTTCGCAGCGGTCACCTCGCTCGGACACCAAGGAATATCGCTGCGGTCATCTCGCGACAGTCATTCGGCTCATGTTCTCATTGCGCATACTGCACATTTCTGTTCAGGATGGACACCAGTGTCGGCTATCCGACCACCACCTGTGGTCCCGGCACCGGCCGGCCGTCCGACTACCACCTGGTCGGCCACTATACCTGTGGTCCCGGCACCGGTCGGCCGTCCGACTACCACCTGGTCGGTCGGTATACCTGTGGTCCCGGCACCGGTCGGCTGTCCGACTACCACCTGGTCGGCCGCTATACCTGTGGTCCCGGCACCGGTCGGCTGTCCGACCACCACCTGGTCGGCCGCTATACCTGTGGTCCCGGCACCGGTCGGCTGTCCGACTACCACCTGGTCGGCCACTATACCTGTGGTCCCGGCACCGGTCGGCCGTCCGACTACCACCTGGTCGGTCGGTATACCTGTGGTCCCGGCACCGGTCGGCTGTCCGACTACCACCTGGTCGGCCGCTATACCTGTGGTCCCGGCACCGGTCGGCCGTCCGACTACCACCTGGTCGGCCGGTATACCTGTGGTCCCGGCACCGGTCGGCCGTCCGACACCACTGGTCGGCCGGTATACCTGTGGTCCCGACACCGGTCGGCCGTCCGACCACCACCTGGTCGCGTATACCTGTGGTCCCGACACCGGTCGGCCGTCCGACCACCACCTGGTCGGCCGGTATACCTGTGGTCCCGGCACCGGTCGGCCGTCCGACTACCACCTGGTCGGCCGGTATACCTGTGGTCCCGACACCGGTCGGCCGTCCGACCACCACCTGGTCGGCCGGTATACCTGTGGTCCCGGCACCGGTCGGCCGTCCGACCACCACCTGTCGGCCGTGTCCCCACCTCGGCCTCCGACCACCACCTGGTCGGCCGGTATACCTGTGGTCCCGGCACCGGTCGGCTGTCCGACCACCACCTGGTCGGCCGCTATACCTGTGGTCCCGACACCGGTCGGCTGTCCGACCACCACCTGGTCGGCCGGTATACCTGTGGTCCCGGCACCGGTCGGCCGTCCGACTACCACCTGGTCGGCCGCTATACCTGTGGTCCCGGCACCGGTCGGCCGTCCGACTACCACCTGGTCGGCCGCTATACCTGTGGTCCCGGCACCGGTCGGCTGTCCGACCACCACCTGGTCGGCCGCTATACCTGTGGTCCCGGCACCGGTCGGCTGTCCGACCACCACCTGGTCGGCCGGTATACCTGTGGTCCCGGCACCGGTCGGCTGTCCGACCACCACCTGGTCGGCCCGTATACCTGTGGTCCCGGTGCCGGCACCAGCGCGTGGTCGATGGCGGCGAGCAGACGCTGATCGATTGCTCTCTGGTGCGCATGTGTCGCGGGCCACGCCACAACACTAACGGCTGAGTCCGCCGCGCGCTCAGCTGATATCGGGAGCGGGCCGGACCGGGCTGGGGCCGGGTGCGAGCGGCTGACGCGGCTTTGAAAGACGACGACTGTTGCCGACACCGGGACCCGGCGACAAGGACTGTTGCCGACGCAGGGGCCCGGCAACAAGGACTGCTGTCGGTACCGGGCCCGGCGACAAGGACTGCTGCCAGCACGGGGCCCGGCGACAAGGACTACTATCGGCACCGGGACCCGGCGACAAGGACTACTATCGGCACCGGGACCCGTCGACAAGGACTGCCACCAGCACCGGGACTCAGCGACAAGGACTGCTGCCAGCACGGGGCCCGGCGACAAGGACTACTATCGGCACCGGGACCCGGCGACAAGGACTACTATCGGCACCGGGACCCGTCGACAAGGACTACTATCGGCACCGGGACCAGGCGACAAGGACTACTATCAGTACATGCGACTGACTTGGCCACCCGCGTTCGAATGGCAGGTAACGGCTCTCCAAGTGCATACCTGCTGGCCGGAGATGATTATTCGCTCATGGATCATATATTGGCCCAAATGTGCATCCCGTAAAGATGATTGAATTTAAAAAAAGGCGCCGACGTGAGCATGCAAAATTTCACGCTGCCATCTTCCGATATTGCATGTCCTCATAGATAAGTTAAATACGTCAATCCCCTGTCATTGCACAACAAAACACTATACATGATGACAACTTCCTCTGTCTGATATACTAAGGAGTAGCTATCGTAGGTACGGGGAAGAGGTGGGTGTGGGTGTGAAGGAGGCCCAGTTATTTTAGAGAACAAAATGCTGCTGTCGTACTGAGCGGTACAGAAATGATCAAAAATCACCTGTCACGTGACGGTGCGTTTCGGTTCATGTTCAAATCCTGAATCCTTACCTGGACATCTTAGTGGTCATCCACAAATGAAATCGGATCCAACAGGGATAATTGTCCACGTTTGTCAACATTAAAACGCCACATAAACGCTCGGCAATTTCACACCGGAAACATGCCTACTTACATAGCCACCATAGTAACCAGGTTCGTAACGCTGACGATAAAACATTATGCTCTCTCAAAAGCAACGTTAACCGGCGAGCGAGGAGGTCTCGGATGGTCCTTTGCGCTGATGGTGGGATGGGCGGATTTCCGCCCCTCCGCTCTTCGATCGAACGAGGGTTAAGCAGTGAGCCGTTGTTGCCGAATAATTTGCTTTCCAGGTACTGAGAATATGGCTACAGCTGGAAAAAAGAAAAATTTTTTTTTGGGGGGTAAAGGGTAAGAAATTTTTGGGGGGGGGGGAAAGCCAAGGGTATTTTTGGGGCGCGGGCAACAGCCAAGGCAGTTCTCGGTCGCTGGCAACAGTCAAGGCAGTACTCGGTGGAGCAAAGTCCAGGTGTTTCGGTGCGGCCTACCTCGGTCGCTCAACATAATTTAGGTCGCTGGCAGCAGGCAGTTCTCGGTCGCTGGCAACAGCCAAGGCAGTTCTCGGTCGCTGGCAACAGCCAAGGCAGTTCTCGGTCGCTGGCAACAGTCAAGGCAGTTTTTGGTAGCTGGCAACAGTCCAGGCAGTTCTCGGTCGCTGGCAACAGTCAAGGCAGTTTTTGGTAGCTGGCAACAGTCCAGGCAGTTCGCACCGGTGATACAAATGGAGGACGAAGCCGGGGGCCAAATAGCAAATAGATAGCCTACTTAATAAACAATAAAATGTGGCTCGTAGCGTTGTCACCTGTGCAGAGCTACCTCAATCATTCCCACGTTGTAGGAAAAAGAAATATAGCTCCTCATCACAAGAGTCATGAATCACAAGAGTCAGACCATTTGCTTACGTAAGAACAAGAAGCATTGTCTTCCTATCCAAATATAATGTGATGAAGGGTAACGGCTCGGAGAGAACCGCAGACTCATTTGCAAACTGATGAATTTCATGCCTGTCTCTTACTCTTTCCCGCCTGTCTCTTATTTCAACACCAACATTGTACCAGCCACTTTGATTTGCACGGATATTTTAATTATATGGGGCTCAATCTGTACATGCTAGAAAGAATGTCTCATCGGAGGCTAATTCATGGCACTGTGTGAGGGCATACGAACAATGACATTACCAACTTCAGTTTCCAAGAATCCCACCTGGAATCCGACCAGGTGTAGGCAATAATGTGACTCTCTCCTGTCCCTGTTCCCGGTCTCCCCCGTGCACTTAACGGCAAAAACCTCTGATTTCGGAAACTTTGCTTCTGGAGCCCCAACATTCGTTATTTTCATCTTTGAGTAAAAATTATCAGTTCAGTTGCTCGAAGCCTCGGCTTCTGCTCTTCACATGCCCCAATGCTCCAGTCCAACGGCGGACAGGAGCAGATAATGCTCTCACCTCCGCGGCGTATAATTAGAGTAAGTAGAGAGTAAAATTAGAGTAGTATTAGAGAGTAAAATTACACGGTAGGCCGCACAACGGATTGCTCCACCATACCAGCTGTAGCCATATTCTCAGAATCAGGAAAGCAAATTATTCGGTAACAACGGCCCACTGCTTAACCCTCGTCAGGCGACATCTTCCGCGGTCATAACATGGGTATTACGCCAGTCCCACGCTTTAGACCTTTACAGGTTGGTGTTCCCGCTGTCCCTATAGTCATTGCTATTGCTGGCTATTGCTGGAGAGACAGCACTGCATTCAGCAGCTGGCAGCCAGTGATGCAATGATGACAGTTCTAGCACAGGCATGGAGGAAAGGAATATAATGTTTGCTGTTTTGCAATACACAACGCCATGCAATAGCTGTGCCGACATTTTAAATGTAGCAGATCTTTAAAGACAGATCAGGGACCGCTTGGCGGACACGCCGCGGGTCATGGTGACATTAGCCACGGTACAGGTCAGCCCAGCGGACCCGCGGCGACAGTCAGGATTGTCAGGTCAGACAGCCAGGCGGGTCGGGTCCACTCAGCGGGAACGCCGCGGGCCATAAAGGTCAGCCCGGCAGACCCGTGGCGAGACCATCAGGAGGGTCCATCCACCCGATTCAGATGTCACGTGATGCAGAATTTGGAAAACTTCAGGAAGTTTCTGTATTTTTCCGAAGCTTACCAGCTTTCCAAGTGGGGCCGAAAACCGCCAGGGAAACTTCAAGTGGGTTCCCGACCGCAGAGACTCCAGCGTTTGTGGCGTCCATGCATATGGATGATGGTTGTCAGCATGCAGGTGCTTGGCCATAATGAGGACGAATAATTCGCTTAAAAGATCACCCAATGACAGATGATGCTTTGCGCAGATGATAAAGTGAACTTATGATGCACAATGAGGCGTGACACGACTGTCCGATGGGCTTACGCATCATTTAAACCCTACTCCGCTGATTTGCATTGACATCTAAAATGCGCTCGAAAATTGTCAGGGCACATATCGCCAATTTGGTACCTTATGGGCAGCATTAAATACATGCAACGAGTCTTTGTGGAATCCCAAAACTCACGTCAGTGTAATTTCTAATTTCAGTGGCATGTGGGCTCGTCAGCATGGTCTGGGCCATACTTAATCTCTAAATAGTGCCTTCGTCCTACCATTGGAACGAATCCGATCTTTGGAACGAATCCGACGCGCTGAATTTCAGCCAAGGCACTCTCTTGTTTGCATATTCATTCATTTTCAGAAAGTGCTTCTTATTTATTGCGTCCAAGATGTGCTAGATAAAAGCTTTTCATGTTTGCGAAGCGTGATATTCGGGAGGCGCATTGGATCAAATGGAATCATCCGAACCTCTCCGAGTTTCTACGCTGCATACCCGGAAAAAGATGCCTCGCAGTCACGAGTGGACGGCACAGATGCGAGCACTGTTCACTCAGTTTTAAAGGGCTGAAGCGCACACTGCTGCTGTCGCAAACATAACGGACATTGGCGGCTGCCACATGTAATTTACAGGTACACCGTGGTTACTGTATGCGTGTTCTGTTCCACCACAGTGGTCACTTCTAGGATACGTGGCCATTAAGTCCGCCACCGCATACTTTGATAACTCAGCGGACACCAGATTACGACTTAACACGCGCCCTGGAGGGGGGGGGGAGTGAAATCCGCCCACCCCTCCTGTTTTTCGTAGATAACTCCAGATTTTACCGGCCGATATACGCCATTGTGTGTGTACCTTCCAATAAATGACCGGTGCGTTGTTTAAAGTAAGAAAAATGAAAATCGACCGAATATTTTTCGAGTTAGGGGTCGCTAAAATAAAAATAAAAATGTATGCTAAAATAAAATAAAAATGCAAAAATACGCCAGATCACAAATATCGGCGCCGATGCGCTTCACGTATATTAGCAAAAAGAAAGTGTTCTTGGCAAAACTAGCGACTTGTTTGATATGCATTGTCATGCTACATTGTTCCAGAGCCATGTCAAGTCACCGAGGTCAAGTCAGGTCAAGTTCATGACAGGTTAACACACGCCCTGGAGGAGGATGGCGAAATCCACCAATCCTTCCGATTTTTCGTACATAACTCCATATTGTACCGGCAGATATACGCCAAATGTTTTGCATAACTGCTTTGAAATGACCGGCGCATTGTTTAAAACAAGACAAATGGAAATCGGCCGAGACGTTTTCAAGTTAGGGGCCGTTAAATTAAAAATAATTCGCAGCGCCAGACCACGAACATCAGCGCTGATGCGCTTCCCGTATATTGGCAATAGGGAAGTGTTCTTGACAACACTAGCAACTTGTTTGATGCATATTGTTATGCTATATAATTTAAATGTCGTGTTAGGTCGCCGAGGTCAAGTCAGGTCAAGTTCATGAGAGGATAATGGAACCAAACTTGGTCAACTGGAATGTGTCATAAATGCAAATGACTGTCATGCGATTGATGTCACTTTACATGTTACTCCCTACACATCCATAAATCTACTGTTTGTCATTGTGTGCCTGAGCGTTTCCATATTTTATTCATGCATTTCACTCTTTTCTTTGCGAAGCCGATTGTGCCCAGTTATCTTAGTTATTATTCGCTGTGATTGTGCCGAGCCGCCCAACGGAGCAGTCGTGTTGGGAGCCCGGTTCCGGTAACTGGAGTAGGTTATAACCTAATAAAGTGCTCCTATATAGGTGACCTGAGGTCAAATGGCGGATCTGACATCTGTATTGCATCATTAGTAATGTCGAAAACATCATTAATGCAAATTTTGGAGCATTTAAACACAATCACAGCGATCCATGACAATGACAAGCCAAGCCACGCAAAACCAGAAAACTTCGCTATTTTGACCTCATTTGACCTTGAAGATGTTGACCTAAGGTCATGAACTTTACACACAATAGAGTTCACTATCGTGCCCATCCACCCTGCGAAATTCGTTGATCTAGCCGTCATATGAGCTGAGATCTTAGGGGGCGCAACCCGCCGCCTCCAGTGCGCGTTATTTTCAGAGGCCCTCCAGGGCGCGTGTTAAAGCGAGTTCTGCGAAATATCCGATCTTTCTGGCCGAATTTCACCGTGAAACCGATTTTACGCAACGCTTCACTGCGGTCCTTCCGAAATAATCCTCGCTACGTCGACATTTTGCCAATGAACATTCTGACCAAAGCCTCTGTGAAGTGCTGCCAGTGGTGGCAAATGATTGATCCACATCGTGATCCAACTTGGCGCGGGAAATACACTTTTTTTGTGGCTAAGATATGGAACTCAACACAACCAACACTCAAAGCTTGCTATCTCTGCCAACTTCCATTCCCTAATGTGAAACCCTCACCCCGATTCGAAATCCCTGCTGTGAAATCCTTCACCAAATTTCAACTCCCTGATGCGAAACACTTCCTGCGCCCACCACCAACTCTTTCCCATTTTCCACTCGCGGTCCAGGTCACTTTACATACCTCTTTTCCAACCTGGATCCTCCCATTCTAAAAGTTTTCGACGAAAGGAATGCTACAATATATGTTCGACCTCATGAGGCCCCAACAACAGCGTAGATTCATGGATTTGGGTCTCACAACCTTCTTATCAGAATACAAGCTCGCAATGTTGCTGCTTTATGAAGCGATTTCGTGGCTTGCATGTGACTGTTATCACCGCCAGCTCACCTGCCATGACTGTTATCGCCGCCAGCTCACCTATCGTGACTGTTATCGCCACCAGCTCACCTATCGTGACTGTTATCGCCACCAGCTCACCTATCGTGACTGTTGTCGCCGCCAACTCACCTATTGTGACTGCTATCGCCGCCAGCTCACCTATTGTGTCTGTTATCGTCGCCAGCTCACCTATTGTGACTTTTATCGTCGCCAGCTCACCTACTGTGACTGCCATCACCGCCAGCTCGCCGCTGACAGTAGCCGTTTTCAGCGGGATTCGATCTGCCCCTGCCTTGGTGAGGCCATCTTTGGCATAGTCGGATCGCCACTGGCAAGCACTAGAATATTGCTCTGTAACAATACGCGAATGGCGCTAGCTAACGACGCTTAAGTTGCAGGTGCAAGTGTCAACAACGCGCATGGCCTATTAGCGGTGTGGCTTCATGCATTCATGAAACCGGCAGAATTTGGCCTTGATGTAGGCATAGCAGGCAAATAAAAGGCACCACCACGGAAGCACCACTCCGACAAGCCACCGCAGATCAGTGGCAAAGCCAAGGCAGGAGGCGACGGGGCACCTTCAGCCCGCCACCCCCTCACTGTAAGATCGGAGGGGCCCGTAAGGGCCCCTGAAGGTGTCCGTGCAGGGGACTCATAAGGCTTTCTGCACGGACGCCTTGAGGGGCGGTGCCAAAGTGCGCTACCATTCGAAGGTGCTGTGACGGCGCCTGAGGCCATACCGCCGTAACTAGGTGTGGTGGCGAGCTACGTCTGAGTTCACGCTGCCGTAACTAGGTGTGGTGGCGAGCTACGCCTGAGTTCATGCTGCCGTATCTAGGTGTGGTGGCGAGCTACGCCTGAGTTCATGCTGCCGTAACTAGGTGTGGTGGCGAGCTACGCCTGAGTTCATGCTGCCGTAACTAGGTGTGGTGGCGAGCTACGCCTGAGTTCATGCTGCCGTAACTAGGTGTGGTAGCGAGCTACGCCTACGTTCATGCTGCCATGACTGGGCAGTTATGAGCTACGCCGCGACATGTTGGAGTCAGTGACCTGCAGAAGCCTCTCGATGATCAACGCCCGACAGTTTCCATTTAGTCTGCATACAATGCGCGTACTGGAAGCTGACCCGAGGTTGATATATCTGCTCTAAGGGCAGCCATACTCACAAGCACGTGGCGTTCTGTCTGCAATGGTACTTACACGCACGCTTGGAGTATAGTGTTCCAGAACTATTGCCCAGATAATAAAACACGATCGGCGGTGGAGGGCACTCCGGACCTGGTTAGCCAGCAAATGTACATCGGGAATGATTGCGTTTGTGGAACGATCTTGTCCTCGCCGGGGGCCGGGTATGTTACATAATCATCTCTTGTGGCTGGGGTTCAGTCATTGGGCACAATCAATTCATCCTGCCATGAGCTGAATGGACGTGTTGAGTGCACATCGTCACCTCTCTCCGGACATCGGGCCTGATGGTCATCGTGGGTATGCGCCTGCTCACCTGACGCCACGCGCCCAACACAGGTGAGTGGAGCTCGCCTGTCGCCACGTGCTCAGTAGGTGAGTAGAGCTCACCTGTCGTCAGGTGCACAGGAGATGAGTGGAGCCCGCCTGTTGTCACGTGTCCAGTAGATGAGTAGAGTGTCAGCTGTTGCCACGTGCTCAATAGAGGAGTGGAGCCCGCCTGTGGCCATGTGCTCAATAGAGGAGTGGAGCCCGCCTGTGGCCACGTGCTCAAAAGAGGAGTGGAGCCCGCCTGTCGCCACGTGCTCAATAGAGGAGTGGAGCCCGCCTGTGGCCATGTGCTCAACAGAGGAGCGGAGCCCGCCTGTGGCCATGTGCTCAATAGAGGAGTGGAGCCCGCCTGTCGCCACGTGCCCAGCACAGATCAGTGGAGCTCGCCTGTTGCCGCGTGCCCGGTAGTTGAGTGGAGCCCGCCTGTCGCCACGTGCCCAGCACAGATCAGTGGAGCTCGCCTGTTGCCGCGTGCCCGGTAGCTGAGTGGAGCTCGCCTGTTGCCGCGTGCCCGGTAGTTGAGTGGAGCTCGCCTGTTGCCGCGTGCCCGGTAGTTGAGTGGAGCTCGCCTGTTGCCGCGTGCCCGGTAGTTGAGTGGAGCTCGCCTGTTGCCGCGTGCCCGGTAGATGTGTAGACCGTGCCACATTGCCGACCAGACGGTCAGCGGCGCGCCTCCTTGGTCGGCGTTATCGCCTGCACGGTAGGCCGGTCACTGCGGTTCCTGTTGCCGTCGGCCAGTACACGAGTGCACCATTAGCCCGCCCGCCACTAACACGGGGACGCGTCGGCGCCGACAACCCACGCTGCTGTCTCACTTCACACCGCTGATTGAGTGAATGTTCGTGTTCTTAGTGCCGCCACGGCACCGGCGGCTCAGTGTTGGTTTGCAGCGATGCTTCGTCTTGGTCCGACGACCAAACCCTGTGCAGGTTTGCTGCCGCGCCATCAGGAGAGCTTGAGTTGATTAGATGATGGAAGAGAGGAGAATGCGAATGACACTCATGACGGTGCATACGAATTATTGGTGTTCCACAAGATTAGAGGACAATTGAAATCTGGACGACAACCCTTCCGTAATGTTGGGAACGCTTCAAGTCTGGCGGGAATCTGGGTCATCGGGTCATCGACACACACGACTTATCATCCAGCAGGCGTCGGCGTTGGCCGTCAATCCTGTCAATACTGGGCCAATGCGGCTGTGACAGGGCAGCACGCTGGCGTATCAGCGTCAACCGCCGACTTAGCGGGCCAGGCCCAGTCAGCCGGGGCCAGGCGGGACCAGCCGGGACCGCCATCCAGCTCGACACACTCACGCGCTCGACTGTGCTCCGTGTATTCTTCAGCGAGCAACACTGCTGATTGGGATGTTATTGCTTAAGAATACACGCGGCCGTCGAGCCTGTCGTCGTGAAGGCGACCGCGGACCGAGACAGAGGGGGGCAGTCGGGCAGATGGTCGCACGACACAAACAGGAGAGACTGGGTCACGAAGGCGAGACAGGGGGAGGAGTCGGGCAGATGGTCGTCACCGACACCCAACCACAGGAGCCGGAGAGACTGGGTCACGAAGGCGGCCGCGGACCGAGACAGAGGGAGGCAGTCGGGCAGATGGTCGACACCGACACCCAACCACAGGAGCCGGAGAGACTGGGTCACGAAGGCGGCCACGGACCGAGACAGAGGGAGGCAGTCGGGCAGATGGTCGACACACACCCCCCCAAGGAGCCGGAAAGACTGGGTCACGAAGACGGCCGCGGACCGAGACAGAGGGGGGCAGTCGGGCAGATGGTCGTCACCGACACCCAACCACAGGAGCCGGAGAGACTGGGTCACGAAGGCGGCCGCGGACCGAGACAAAAAGAGGGAAGTCGGGCAGATGGTCGTCACCGACACCCAACCACAGGAGCCGGAGAGGGCACGAAGGCGGCCGGGGAGACAGAGGGAGGCAGTCGGGCAGATGGTCGACACCGACACCCAACCACAGGAGCCGGAGAGACTGGGTCACGAAGGCGGCCGCGGACCGAGACAGAGGGAGGCAGTCGGGCAGATGGTCGACACCGACACCCAACCACAGGAGCCGGAGAGACTGGGCCATGAACACCTCAGCTGGACAACGTCCGGTCAACAGAGATCGCAATTACGGCGCTCAAGACCAACGGGAATGGCTTCTCGGGAGCTCCACGTCAATGGAGCCTGCAACAAGGAAATTACACGTCACTGAAGCCCGCAACTAGTACTCGGTTTAGGGACCCGCGACTTGGGAACTCCGGCCAAATGAAGGCCGCAGCCAGTACTCGGCTCAGGGAGCCCGCAACTGGGGAACAACAGGTCAATGGAACCCACAGCCAGTACTCGGTATAAAGGGCGTGTGCAACTAGGGAATTCCAAGCTTGTAGAGACCGCAACTGGGTAACTCCAGGAACTCTGTGAAAACCAGCAGTGGTGATGCGAATGAACATAAATGCTTACTTCTTTACTATATATTAGCGATGACTAAATACGCACAAATCAAGCTATTCAGATGGAAGTGCTGTGAAACCAAACATGCATTATAATAAACATGTAGCAATTCGAATTCTTCATAAATTAAGCAACCAACACCTTTTCAGTTTCACATCCCTGTGATGGCGATAGTTCCCTATGGTGTTTACACCTTCATGTGGAGGTGTCATCACCCTGTGATAGTGACACCTCCATGTGGTGGTGACACCTCCATGTGGTGGTGACACCTCCATGTGGTGGTGACACCACCCTGTGGTAGTGACACCTCCCTGTGATAATGGCACCACCCCAAGGTGGTGACACCTCCCTGTGGTAGATACCTACCTGTGGTGGAGACACCTCCATGTGGTGGTAACACCTCCATGTGGTGTTTACACCTCAATGTGGTGGTGACACTTCCATGCGGTGGTGACACCTCCATGTGGTGTTGACACCTCCATGTGGTAGAGACACCTCCCTATGGTAGTGACACCTACATGTGGTGGTGACACCACCCTGTGGTGGACACCTCCATGTATGGTGACACCTCCCTGCGGTAGTGACACCTCCCTGTGGTAGTGACACCTACATGTGGTGGTGACACCCCCCTGTGGTGGTGACACCTCCATGTGGTGGTGACACCTCCCTGGTGTGACACCTCCCTGTGGTGACACCCCTGTGGTGGTGACACCCCCTGTGGCGACACCTCCATGTGATGGTGACACCTCCCTGTGGTAGTGACACCTCCCTGTGGTGGTGACACCTCCATCTCCATGTGGTGGTGACACCTCCATGTGGTGGTGACACCTCCCTGTGGTAGTGACACCTCCAAATGGGTGGTGACACCACCCTGTGGTGAGTGACACCTCCCTGTGATAATGGCACCACCCCGAGGTGGGGGCACCTCCCCTCCTGGTAGACACCTCCATGTGGTGTTTACACCTCAATGTGGTGGTGACACTTCCATGCGGTGGTGACACCTCCATGTGGTGTTGACACCTCCATGTGGAGGTGTCATCACCCTGTGATGCTGACACCTCCATGTGGTGGTAGCACCTCCATGTGATGGTGACACCTCCCTGTGGTAGTGACACCTCCATGTGGTGGTGACACCACCCTGTGGTAGTGACACCTCCCTGTGATAATGGCACCACCCTGAGGTGGGGGCACCTCCCTCTGGTAGACACCTACCTGTGGTGGTGACACCTCCCTGTGGTGGTGACAAATATCTCTGGCGTTAGAAGATCCATGCTGTAGTTAGCTGGCATCGTCTGCCTTGTAATCAGTGGCCCAACAACACAAGCGAACTTGAAGACGTCACGAAGAATCATTCGTCATGTCAATATTGACCTTGCTTGGGGATGTGTGCGAGTGTATGAGGTTGCAATGGTATTATGCAGTTGTGTCCGTATATTGTGCGAAGTTGAAGTGCAATTGATGCTGCATGATCACTGAATGTATGAACAATCAATGAACTGTACTACCCTGCGTTGCATGCACTTGCGTACTTGTATATAATCAGGAAGCAGACGCATGCAAAATAAACACAATGCAACTTTTTGATGAATATGTGCACAAGGAACAACGCCATCACACCACACAAGGCCTCTGTGTTATTAGGTATCTAGTTTTACACAGTTAATCAGAAGAAATGTGGCGCAATACATTCCACTAAGCTAAAGATTGCTGTGAGCATGCCCAATCGGATTCGTAGCACAGCCTGATCGCCGACCGGCGATCGCGTGGCCGCGGCCGGTCCACCGGAGCGGCGTCCGCTGCCCGCTGCCTAGCGCTAGGTGCCGCCCTGTGACCAGCCCCGGCCCTGACTCGTGATTGGCTGCTGCCCGGTGTGTACCAGCCTAACGCTGATTGCCGATTGGCCGCTACGTTATATTGTATGCTCCTCGAAGGCATTTCGTATGTGGTGTCGAGAGAGTGGGCCAGCGTGCTCAGGGAAATCGTGCGCAACGTACCTCAGTGCATGACATCGCCTCTCAACCGACCAGCCGGACGACGACACATGATGAGATGCTCTTTGTATACAATTGAAGTTAGAGCCACGAATGTCGAAACGGGTTTTGGAGAAGACGCTGAAGATGCAAGAAGAGTCCCCAAAGACGGGTAAGGAGGTTGCAAAGACGGGAAGCATTCCCAGGAAAACGAGAGAACGTCCTTAAGTAGTTAATACTGTATACATATATATATATATATATATATATATATATATATATATATATATATATTAACTGGAGATGTCGGAAGAGTAGAAAATTCAGAAGTGCAGTTACACAAACTCGTCATTAAATTAAAGATAGCAATTGATGAGTAAATTTAAAGATCTTAACTATCGGCTCATTCTTGCCATGCCCATTCATAATCTGCAGTTTTAAACGAGCTATGGACCAATTTACAACTACACGGCTCGAGTTCAGCTGGTTTCTGCGCTGCCTCGGCAGGACGTCGGCACACACCTGTGTCGACGCGTCCCTCACAGCTGCGGTGATCGCTTGTTGGCTCCTGGAGACTCCGTGGGTCACTCTGGTAAAGAGACAGCGACTTTTTAGCTACCCCGTCATGAAGAGATTCATGGGGTTTGACGGGTGAGGCGATGAGATATCGGTCAAACACCGGCATCACCCTCTATCCACGTCGGGCTGGTCTGTATAGGGTGGGGCGTGGCGTCATCCCGTGACCTTGCTGATGTGCATGGATTTATCAGGAACCTCGGCACGTTTAGTTGATACCAATGGCGGATATTCTGAGAGTTGACGGTGCAGTTGAGGCGGAAATGCTTCTCATCAGTCAGTCTGCCGCCAGGCGTTGAGGAGGAAACACGTGTTTGGTGGGGCTACTACATACGAGCTAAGTGTTGCGGAAAAGGACGGTGTACTGGGATAAATTGTGTATAGATATTTAGCGGTTGCTTCTGAGCGTATATTTCAACAGTTTTTATCAAATAAGTATTTTTGACCAGCAAATTAGGCTATATTAACCCAGGGAGGCTGCCCAGCGCCATTTTGTTAAGTTCTAAGGGTGTTGGCTGTGTCAATTTGGTGTTTAAGTTTAAGATAGATTTTAAGACTAAGATAGTAGGCATAGCATTACACTAGGTATATCTTCATATCCTAGTGTAACTGCAGGATTGTTGGGTGTTGTGGACGGGTACTACAGTGTTTGATTCAGTGGTGTATATTTGTGTGGTATGAGCTCTGTAGTGTGTAATTCTAGAGTGTATAATTCTATAGTGTAGGCTTCTGTAGTGAATAAGTTTGTGTCAAATTGGTGTGTAAGTTTAAGATAGATTTTAGGACTAAAATAGTGGGCATAAATTACAGTAGGTATCTTCATATCTAGTGTAATTATACGGGATTATAGTGTATTGTAGATACTTATAGGCTATATTACTGTATTACTGTAGATATATTACAGTAGATACTTGTAGGCTTACAAGCTTACAGTAACTAGACTTAGTACTAAGAGTAGAAAGAAAAAAAAAACAACAACAAAAATGGAAGGAGACTGTGGGAATTGTAAGTGTGTGGGAATCATTGGGGACTTGAGTAAGAGGTTAGATATGTTAACGGGGGAGGTGGAGCGCTTGAAGTGTTTGGTGGCGGGACCCATCATGGGAGGTGCCAGCCAGGCAACTCGGGTGCCCGAGCGGAGGACTGATGGGAGTTCGGATGGCTTGGTCCGGGATGGTGGCAGTTGGAAGGTGGCAAGGCGCCATAGCACCCGACTGGCGCTAAGGAAGGTGGACATGGGCGTCCCAATTAAAAATAGGTTTGATGCACTGGAGGAGAGGGAAGGTAATGATGAGAGGGACGGAGGTGGGGATGACCAGATGGCTGAAGATAGAGATGGAGAGAGAGAGGTTTTAGTCATAGGGGATTCCAGGGTTCGGTACATGGATCGAACATTTTGTAGCAAGAACCCCAGCAGACGGATGCGTGTTTGCTACCCGGGAGCGCAGGTGAAAGATGTTAGGGATAGGCTGGAGGGAGTAATGAGGGGAAGTGGAGAGGGTGCAACGGTAATTGTGCAGGTTGGAGTTAACGATGTAGGAAAAAATAATACAGAGGAAACAATGAAAGCCTATAGGGCTTTGATAGGTAGTTTAGCAGGAAGTAGGAAAAGAGGAGTGGTGACATCCATCCTCCCTATGGTCCATGCAAGCATGGAGTGGTATTCGAGGGCCATTGGGCTCAATACCAGGGTGGCCAACATTTGTAAGGAGCTTGGGGTGCAGTTCTTGGATTTGTGGGGGAGTTTTGGGGGAGGACGGAGATGTTTGCTTTAGATGGATTACATCTGAGCAAGAGAGGAGTGGAATTGCTCAGCAATAGGTATGAGGAGGCTCTCAACAGGAAACAGGGAAACTAGGCAGGACATGGGGGGATGTAGCTGATAAAGAGAGAAGCATAGCAAGCAATGGAAGGAATAATTTATCATGTTTTTATGTCAATGCCAGAAGTGTTAGGAACAAAATTGGGGAACTGCATGCATATATGTTGTCTGAACAGCTAGATTTGGTGTGCATAACAGAAGCATGGGTTAACGAAAGCATGTTTGGAGACAACTTGCAAGAATTTGAATTGACAGGCTACAACATGCATGCCTATCAAAGAGAGGCAAGGATAGGAGGTGGCATTCTCTTGTATGTTAGGCAAGTAATGAAATGTCATTCCATAGAGGATGGAGTACATAGTGCAGGAGTAGAATCTTTGTGGTTAGATATAATTCTGAAGAATGGAACAAAATTTAGGATTGGGGCATTCTATAGACCTCCAGACCAGAATGAAAACACTGACAGGCTGATGCAGGAAGAGATAAGTAGGAGAGTACAGGAGAGAACTATTTTGTTGGGGGATTTCAACATAGCAGGATTGGGAAACAAAACAATAGGTGTAAGCAAATCAGAAAGATGTTTCATGGCTTGTTTTGAGGACAATTTCTTCTTTCAAATGATACACGAGCCTACAAGGGAAAATAAAATATTAGATCTAGTGCTTACTAATGAGGAAAATTTTGTGCAAAATGTTAACGTAGGAGAGACCTTTGGTAATAGTGATCACAACATTATACGCTTCTCATTATATGTTGGAAGGGTAGCAACCAACAGAACATTGATTCCGAATTTTACAAAAGGGAATTACAGTGAGTTCAGGAGCTTCCTAAGTGAAATTAATTGGGAAGTCATATTGAATGGCTTAGATGCTTATGAAATGTGGACAATGATAAAAGATAAGCTATTTCAGGGTCAGGATAGGTTCATTCCCAGTAGGCAAATTAGATCAAACAGGGTTAAGCACCCTTCGTGGCTGACTAGGGAAGTTAAGCAATTACTGGACTCAAAGAAACAAGCATTCAAGAAACTAAAAGATACTAACTCTGGGTTAAACCTAGAATCATATAGAATAGCTAGAAATAAAGTTAGGAGGTGTGTTAGAGCATCTAAAAGACTTGCTGAAATCAACTTTGCTCGAGAATGTTCAGCAGGTAATGCTAAGAGATTCTTTAGCTTCTATAAATTTAAGGCTAAAAAGTGTAGTGTAGGACCACTGGAGGTAGATGGGGAAATAGTGGTTGATGATTGCGACATTGTGGAATCCCTAAGCAAGCAATTCTCATCAGTCTTCACTAAAGATAATTCTGGTACAATAGGAACATCTGTAGGCCATGCCATGGCAGGTGATATGCTGGAGGATCTTACAATAACTACAGAAGCCGTAGAGAAGCAGTTGCAGAATATAAAACCTAATAAAGCTTCCGGACCAGATGAAATATATGCTAGGATCTTAGTAGAGTGTGCTAAAGCTTTAGCAACTCCCCTAGGTATCATTTTCAGGCGATCTATGGAGTATTCAGAAGTACCTGAAGATTGGAGAAATGCAAGTGTAGTACCAATTTTCAAAAAGGGAAATAGGAAGAGTGTAGGAAACTACAGGCCAGTCAGTTTGACCTCATTAGTTTGCAAAGTACTAGAAAAGCTGGTTAAACAGAATGTTCAGATTCATCTTGATAGGCACAACCTTTTAAGGGATACTCAACATGGATTTCGATCTCAAAGGTCTTGTTTAACTAACCTATTGGAGTTCATTGAGTATGTTACCAAAGAAGTAGACAATGAAAGCAGGATGGATGTTGTGTACTTGGACTTTAGCAAAGCTTTTGATAAAGTTCCACATGGAAGGTTAATTCATCAATTACAACAACATGGGATTGTAGGAAAAGTTCTACATTGGATTGAAGCATGGTTGCAGGGAAGGAAACAAAGGGTAGTATTGAATGGATGTAAATCTGGTTGGAAAGATGTTCTGAGTGGAGTGCCACAGGGCTCTGTTCTAGGGCCCCTCCTCTTTATCATCTTTGTGAACAACATTGAAGTAGGGCTGAGGAATAGAGTGTTCAAATTTGCTGATGACATCAAGCTGGTAGGAGTGGCTAACAGCAGAGATCAATCTAGTAATATTCAACTAGATTTGGACGACCTAAAAGAGTGGGCTGATCAATGGCAGATGACTTTCAACTATGATAAGTGTAAGGTTATGCATATAGGGTCTGCAGGCGAGACATTCAGTTATAAAATGGGAGGGAGGGAACTGGATGTTATTGAAGAGGAAAGGGACTTAGGTGTGTTGGTCTCAAAAGACCTTAAAGCAGAAAACAATGTATCTCAGCTAGAAATAGGGCACTCAGAATGCTGGGACTCATTAATAGAAGTGTGAAATATAAGAGCAGGGAAGTCATGAAAAAGCTGTACTTAGCATATGTGCGGCCCCACTTGGAGTACTCTGTACAAGCATGGAGCCCCTACCTAGAAAAGGATATAGATATGTTAGAAAGAGTCCAGCGCAAAGCCACTAGACTCGTCAGTGGATTAAGTAACTTAGAATATGGAGAAAGGCTTAATGCATTAGATATGTACTCACTCAAGTATAGGAGATTAAGGGGAGACATGATTGAAATGTACAAAATTGTTAGAGGGCTAGATCAGGTCAATTTGAATGATGCTCTGCAGTTTAGAGTATCCCATAGGGGTCATCAATTCAGGTTAGACAAAATGAGGTGCAGGACAGTTAAACGACAACAGGTCTTCAGTCAAAGGGTTGTTGACCAATGGAATAGGCTGCCTGCTGATGCAGTGGGGAGTCCCTCATTGAATGTCTTTAAAAGTAGGGTGGATAAATTTTTTAGACAGAAAAATGTTGTTTTTGAATTCTAACTTGTGATGCATGGGATATTGAGTATTTTCACTAGCTATATAGGGTATAACATTATGCTAGTATTATGTTGTACTATATGGGGTGTACCTAGCAGTGGATTTGGCAACTTCCTTTGCGATGTCATACTGATGAGATTGGCTGTGGTGGCACAGGTGGAGGGATTGCATGGGTTTGGAATTGATAGGTGTGAACATGCACTTTCTAATATCTTCTAGACAGGCTTGACCCAGATGGGCCCTTGTGGCCCTTATTAAGCCTTAACACTTTATGACTTTATGATCAGAAAACTAAACTTGGTTGGTGAAGTTGTCTGAGCAGCTTAGCGTCTTCCGAAAGTGTGTGCTTGGTTGTATATTTATATGGCTTCAGTTTAACGGCTTTCTATGTAATTCGAAGTACCGAGGATCTGCTTCTGTCAGTCTCTTCTGCGAGACTACCTGTTCACTTGTTTGTTGCTGTTGTTGTTGTTGGGGGGGGGGGGGGAGGATAACCAGTGCCCTCACTTTATAGACGCGCTATACTGTTCGGGTAGATATATTTATTCGGCAGCTTCTTTGTCTACTTAGGTTTACTTCATGACCCTCGCGAAGAAAATGCCTGTAAAGCATCCCGTGTTCAAACTATACATTGGACCAATGCACTTCGGGGACATTGCTAGCGATCTAATCAAGTCGAATGCATCATATTTGATGAACTGGATGAAAACTGAATGACACAAAGAATAAGAAAGAGCACGAATTCCATGGAAGGGCACAACACAGCACGAATTGTACTGCAGATATGCTTGTATTTCTGAGGACAGCATCCGAGAACAGAAAGATATTCTTGCCGAAGGAGAGGTTACGTGATCAAAAAAATCCAACAAGCGAAATACGGGGTACCTCCAAATACGTATATAATGGTTGGGCGTCCCGGAAATTCGTGTTCCACCTTCGAACCACAAGCTTTTTAAATATGGACATAATGGAAGGACGGCCCGGCCATTTGTGCTCCACCTCTGAGCCATGTGCTCCCCAAATACGGACATAATTGTTTGGTGGGGTGGCAACGCAATTTATGCTCCACCTCCGAGCCCTGGGCTTTTCAAATACATACATAATGGTTTGGTGGCCGGGCAATTTGTGCTCAACTTCTGAGCTATGGGCTTAACACATGCGAAGTATCCCCCCATTGATTTAGGCTCTCCCACTGCCTTCATGTGCTGCCCCCTTCAAGGATTTACAAAAATTGACACCCTGGCTCTCACAAATCGATAGCTGTATTGTGAGCATACTAGATTAACTAGTGCTAACTTTGACACATTATATTCATTACGTGGCGTGTGGAAGGACCTCTACCATTCTCTGGAGATAACTGGTGAAACCCGTGAACCGGCGTCTCATCAAACGTGCCACACAATCCTGGAAGCGGTCCTGAATCGGAACTGCCACCAGTACCTCGAGGAAAATCTCTAGTGACGCTCCCTAAGCCGGCCCCTGGTGTTTGTGAAACAAAACCCCGAAATGCCCTTGAATCATCGATAATTTCCCGGAATTCAACACTTCCCCCTTCCCCACCCCCGCATCGATACAACTTCCTAGTTCTTCAATCAACAACATCATCGTTCGCACATGTCCATGAAGTTGGCAGCAGCCAGATGCTTCTTCAGACAGCTCCAGCAACAAGCAGCTATGTCAGCTGAAATACTGTTATGGGGCAGCTTTCTGTATCTACACATGATAATATATTGAAAACAAAGCACAAATGAATCCATGACAATACAAATGTACTCCGCGACATTAATATAGCTACAATCGGCGCTTGTTGCTGCAAGCGTGTTATGCAACAGCACCATAACACTACCACCATAACACCATAACAACACCACAACACTGATTGGGACTAAATTATAATTTAATCAAATAGTATAAATAAAATAAACGTACCCAATGACATTATAATGTCATGGGGTATATTTATTTTATCATACTTGTTGTCATCCATGACTTGTTTTTCAACACCTTATCGTTTATATCTCTGACGGACCAATGAGCACAAGGTAAACGCCACCATACCAAGGTGCTGCTGGATGCTGCCTCTATGGAGCATTGGCCTGTAAATAGCTAGGCCGGCAACTGTCGTGGCGCGGGTGACCCACGCCCGTTCCCGACTGGCGGTGGCGGCGCCACCATACCCACAGGGCATGAACTTAAAAAATGTCCGTCTGGACGTACATAGCTGTTTAACACGTTTGAGCGCAAAATCAGGGCCAGATCAAGTGGGAAAGACACGAGGTTTTGACGAGCCTTACCGAAGCGGATATCTGACAATGGTGTCGATTCATTTCTTTACCTTAGAGTGTCGGGCCCAGGCCCCGTAATGTTGGCTCAGTCAGCAGCCTCCCATGTTTTCACATAACATGGGATACGATGTGCGCGCGACCCTCTCTGACCTCCTTGCCGAACCATGGCTAGAGACCCAACGCGAGGTGCCCTGGGTACATCGCTGGAGATCCCAGCCGGCCGTGGTCAGAACCCCATGACTTAGTACTATGGGTGTTCATTTGTGGGGTGAGGGGCAAAGGATATTTTTGGTGGCCGAAGCTGCCCCGAAAGCCATTTGATATAGTATATGCTCATATGATCAATGGTTAAGCTTCAGTATGCTTGGGGGGCGTCGGTAGCTTAGTGGTTACGCTGAGCGTCTGGCACGCCGGAGATACGGGGTTCGATTCACCGCGATGCCCGCACTTCCTGAGAGGTGAGAGGCAGGCGACGCCATCTTGCATCAGCTGCCGAGTGCCTCGTAAAGCCACAATCCATATCCATGCATATTCTGCTTGGGGCGAGGGAGAATCAATTAGTGAGATGACGAAATAAATGAGTGAAGGGGCCACTGGCTCCCGTTAGCTTAGTACAAAGTGACGCCCAGTTTGGTACCCTGCTAATGTTGTCATTTTCTATGTCAAATCTGAAAATAAGAATTTGAACTCCCTAGCACATTGGGGGATCTCTCATTTCGCTTTGGGATATCTACATATGCATATTCCAATGCTAGATTAGAGAGTTGAGCGATTCACCGCAGTTCTTTAGTGCGGCAAAGTGCCGCTCAGCCGACATGACAACACAGTACGTGGACGCTGAAGGGACGAGGCCTCCTTTGTCCCGTAAGTTCATCGGATGCATGACTTCGGACGGTGGACGATCCTCTTCATTGCTCAGCACTGCTCCAACGCACGCAGCACATTTCACACCACGCTCCTCCATCAGTTTACGACATACATACCTAGCGATGCACCCGGCACAATTCCACACAAATGCAGAGTAGCTATCTCCCGTCTCCAGGCCGTGCTGTACGACTGCTGACATCGGCCTTCTTTCGCCCTCCTGAACTCGTTGTCGCGTTGGACGCCGAATGTCCAGCAGATCGTGGTCGTTGCTGTCGTGTGCTCGCAGTTCCCCGTGGCTGATGTTGAGATAAGGGCCTGTTTACACGCGGCAGAAATCCGAGAAAAAAAAATCGTGGCGATGGCAAGACTGAGCATGGCCCAGTAGAACCGCACAGAATTGAGCAGAACCCGGCGTTAGCGACGTCCGGAGCCCTTAACGTCACAGCACAAATGGATGACGTCACGCAATGCTTTAGCCATAGCGATTTTGATTTAGTAGCTTCATCGACGTCGGCGACGTCTGTGGCAGGCAACTATAAATATTTGAAGTTGTCTGCCGCGCTCTGCCGTCAGACGCGAGTGTCGGAATGTTTCTTCTGTTATTGCTGTTTGGAATTCGGCCGGGTAGGTACCTACTGCATCAGAAGAATAAGTACTGATTGTCATGGATAGAGATATTGGTGAGTAAATTGCATGGGTGTAAGCAAATTGCACGGTTTCGAAATTGGCGGAAGGGGACAAACTAGGGACTCTGGACACTTGGAAAGGATAGAGGGGTAGCACCGTTCCGCCAAAATAATCCCAGGAATTCAGCCCCTTCTTGTTTGTTTATTGGTTGGTTCACGACACACTTTATGCACATTCACGGCTAATGGCGCCGCCCACACTGTTTCGCCGGTGGGCCGCGGGATTGGGAATAATTCAGCCCCTTCATTTTCAGTGTCTGGTTTTCAGATTTTTATGGTTAAAATGATATTTTGTGGACAAAAAGTTCCGACAAATTAGCAAGTTTCACTCATTATCACTGCCTCTGAACATCTAGCTTCATATCGACGTATGTGCTGGACCCGATTTCACATCACCATAGAGCCATTCTGTAAGCATGACAAACGTTGCCCTCTTGTAGCAAGAGAAAACGAAACAAAATGTTGGACGATGGCTTTATTGTAGTAAATATGGACATACTGTTTTCCTTGCTTACCTTTCCCGTGCTTTCTTGTTCAACGGGGACATATTTCGACCCAATGACAACCAGGCCGGATAATGTCGCATAGCTTGGCGCAGCTGTTCGGCCTTAGAGTTGTAGCTACCCTCACATTTATCAAAATTTAGCAGCTCTCGTTCCACTTGCAGATGGAACGAAATTTGATTCCCGGAATCGCTCCGGTTACCAAGACGCTTGGAACAACCCCATGCACAACACGATTTCACCAATTTTCGCCTTCAACTGTCCGACACAGAGACCATGTGGAAATTCAAAGGCGTGGAATACCGATAAGGCTCGAACACTGCCCCCTGTGCCGCGCTGTCATGGGAATTTTGTGAAAAGTCTGGAGGTATGTCCAGCTAATATATATAGGTCAATGCTCTAGAGGCGCTCATATATCCCCAAAGTTTATCATTTCCAACTTTGAAGTTAATTTAAAAAATTTGAAAGTTAGCTGATCAATTGGAAGTTAACTTCCAAAAGTTAGAAGATTAGCATAGGTTAGGTTAGGCTAGGATTGGTTCAGCTATATCTGAATAGCCCATCCTATTACCTATAGCTGTAGCCCCTCCTAGCCTAACCTATAGGTTAGGTTAGGATGGTCTAGGTTAGACGAGGTAGTAAGGTTGGACGAGATAGGTTAGGTTGGGCTGGTTTAGACCAGGTTAGGTTAGGTTTGGTTTGGCTCCTATCCGGGTTGCTTTCGGCGTTCACTTCCAATTTTTGAAGTTCACTTCAAATTTGGGAATTTTACTTCCAATTAAAAAAAACTTACTTCTAATTTCGAAGTTAACTTCCGATATTTTTTAATTAACGTTTAATTTGAAATATATGCATCAATTTGGAAGGCAACGTCGAATTTGAAAGGTAGCATTCTATTTTAAAATTATATACTTGGAAAACATGAACGCCTCCTATCCATTGTTTAATATAACGAAGAATGGCTCTTAAGTGCTCCTGGGTTTTAGACATTGCGTGAGACGAAATGTACGACCCTCAATATACCAGGAGGTGCTGAGTTTACATCAAAAGTAGCGTTAGGGATTATGCTATATTACTCAACGTTTCGGCCAGGGGCCATCGTCAGGAGTGATTCAGCACCTCCTGGTATATTGAGGGTCGTACATTTCGTCTCACGCAATGCCTCCTATCCAAGCTATTTTAGAAGTTATTAAATTTGGAAGTTGTAAATTTTAGAAGATATTCACAGCCACTGCTTTGAAATAGGAAAATTTGTGATTCTGGCGCAATTGTGACAATTAATTGTTTACATCGAAAAGTAAGAATATCACGAGCCTTAAGATGTAATCGAGATCATCTTAAGTTCTTTTCAAGTACCTGACAACATGGTAGGATTGCTTGGCTATCCCGTTTTGTCTTCTGTGGCGTACATCATCGGGTGCTTGGTTTTTAGTAAAGGATACTTCCCTTCTCCCAGACCTTGGGATGACATGGATTCGAATGTACATCACAGGTAGGTGGAAATTTGGGTATTAATGCAGTTTAGGATAACCACGAGACAAGTTTTACACATACTTTACCTCCATTAAGTGTACAAAAGGTTGTAAGCATACACAGGTTTGGCTCAGTTACGTTTGGTTAGGCTTCTGTTGTAAATTATGAACAAAAGAAGGATTTTTTTGTGAATATTTTTTTTTCTATTAAAATGGTTGAGGTTTAGGCTATGAAATATTTAGCTGATAGCTTGGGCATAAAATAGCTTAGGTTATGTTAGGTTAGTTTAGGGTTTTGCATGCTGATTTGTTTAAAATAAAATAATTGTTTAGAAATTATCCACTGAAAGATCAACTAATCATCAACCTTAGTTAACTGGAGCATAAGCTGCAAAACGTTTTGCTAATCATTGACACCTGTGAATGCTTTAAGTGGATATGATAATGCTTTAGATCTGGTCCTTTCAAACAAGGAGCATTTTGCACCAAATGTGAAATTAGGAGAGACCCTTGGTAAAATTGATTACATTATTTGCTTCTTATATCTTGAAGTGATTCTATATTTTTCAGTTTTCATTAATTTTGAATGTGTGTATTGAAAAGTGAAATACTACATTTTTGCTTCCCAAGAATGACTCCTATTAAATTACATGATCTGTGTTCTATTGGTGAATGTTTTATGTACAGTGTATGATACAGATGTTATGCATAAGGGACATTTTCATTGTTTTGCTTACATGTTTGCATATTTATGGACTATAATAAACTGATAATTTGCTTAGAACTAGTTGAAAATTGCATAGTTGGATGCTTATTGCTTATTTAATCATGCATGAATATCTTATTGCTTATTTAATCATGCATGAATATAGATTATTCTGAGTGCATTTAATCCTGGTGTTGCCTAATTATATCTACTGCTTCTAGTGTAGACTACGAAGATGAATCGCCAAAGCTGGTTTGGATGATCATTGATGCATTTAGAGCTGAATTTGCAGCAAGAAAAGATGCAGTTCCATTTATCACTAAGTGGGAGGAAATGGAACATGTCAGAACATACACAGCTTTAGCTGAGCCTCCTACAGTCACCCTTCCAAGAATAAAAGTAAGTTAGTAGAGATTGCTCAACTGTTCCTCTTGTTTATGCATATTTGTCATGGTCAACTATAAGTTGTCTTGCAATTTTGATGCTTAAAACTAACTTGACGTTTTTATGCTAGCATCATATGATGCTCAACATGAAAATGTCAAGTTAATTTTGGACTAATATTATCAGAAATATGATAATGATATCTTACTAATGTTACAGAAATGGTAGCATTATAACAGTTAGCATGGCATGGCTCATATTATGTTGAATACATCACATATTAGAAACCATTTAAATGCATAATTGATGCTATCATCAGTGGCAGTTATTTTGCCTCACATTTCAGGGGCGGATCCAAGAAGGGGCAGGACATGTGCTCATTTATCCCTCCATGGAAAGGTGGTGTGCCTCTGACTAGAAAAAGTCACTCCTCCAGGAACACTCAAGTATGCCCATACCATTTAAATTCTCATTCATTGGATCCATCTGGGGAATGATGCCCCTTCAGACAGTTTTCTCCAGTCATAATCTTTGAATCCACCCCAACCGCACCTGACCACTGCATTTCCAGTACATGAGGTCATATTATGCTATGTTATGATGTATACATGTCGCAGTGTTGGGAGTGTGGTGTGGGAGGTCGTCTCGGCGGCCTGTCACCCGTCACCTGTCACCAGCGCTCTGCTGCAGGCGCTGACCACTGGCGCCACGCCCGAGTTCCTCGACATCCTGCGGAACTATGAGGGCGGCCAGCTGGCGCAGGACAGCGTGGTGCGGCAGCTGCGGCGCGCCGGGCGCCGCGTCGTCTTCTACGGCGACGACACATGGCTGCGTCTGTTCCCCGACCACTTCGTCCGACACGACGGCACACACTCGTTCTTCGTCAACGACTACACTGAGGTCGGTGACCTGGGTGGCCTCTTCGGCGTCAGGGTGATCTGAGTGAACGCCCTTGTCATTGGGTGGTCTTGGTGGAATATCCGGCGATGAGAGTGCCGGTATGGAATGTCTGGACGAGTGTGGACTAGAGGTAGCAGATACCAAATATTTTCGGACCCTGGGTTGGCCAGGCTGCTATGACCGGACCCGACTGGATTCCGGTCAAAACGCATTCGAAGCCACGTAAAAAGACCGGAATTGTATGCACGTGGGTCAGTTGGCTTGTAAAAGACCAGTTTGGAGACTTTGAACATATCCCAAGACCATTAACAATGTGCTGCGGTCTTCGGGAGTTTCCTGAGCTGGCTTTTGTTTGTGACGACTGCAAGGTGCATATGTGCCCGGTGTAGCATGGGTGACTATGATACTACTGACAGTGGGCTGACATGTTAGGTAGACGATGGCGTGACCTCTGTTGACCCCACTGGTGGTGGTCTACCATGTTCAGTAGACGATTGTGTGACCTCTGTTGACCTCACTATTGATGAGGGTCTACCAAGGGAGGCAGACGGCGGCGTGACCCCCCCCCCCACTGAGCCCACTGCTGGTGGTGGTCCACCATTCAGTGGACGACAGTGTGACCTCTGTTGACCCCACTGCTGGTGGTGGTCCACCATTCAGTACACGATAGTGTGACCTCTGTTGGCCTCACTGCTGATGAGGCAATGAGGCTGATGAGGTCTACCTCCCACTCACCATAGGAGGTAGACTGCGGCGTGACCCCTGCTGAGTCCTGCGGCGGTCTGCCCCGACAGGTGGACGATAACGTGACGCGACACCTGCGGGCGGAGCTGGCGGGGCGCGACTGGGATGTGCTGATCCTGCACTACCTCGGCCTGGACCACATCGGCCACCTAGCGGGTCCGTTCAGCCCGCTCATCAACACCAAGTTGGCCGAGATGAGCGCCGTCATGGACACCATCTACACTGCTCTGACCAACAGCTCAGTACGTCCTGCGGCGCCGCAACTCCAAGCGAATGTGAACCGTGCTACAGCCGGCTGTTGCCTTTTGTTTCCTTCTGTATTTTCCTTCACTAACATGGTATTATAGCCTTGTATATCAGCGGCACGAGGAACCGGTTAAGGAACTGGGTGAGATGGTACTCGCGTGCTGTCGTCCGCGAATTGTGCAACTCTCTTAGGGTCTCACTATGAGGTGTGGCCCGTTGTGTTGGGTAAGCCACACCACAAATCACCAATATGTGGATGCATAGTTGCGAGGTAGTGACGTGTGTTGAGGTCCCTCGACAACTGCTGCGTGTTACGCCGTGTGCCGCACATGTGGCAAGGAATAGGACTCTGCACTCCTATCAAGGAATAGGACTATGCACTCCTGTCAAGGGATAGGACTCTGCACTCCTATCAAGCATTGTGAGGCACACTATCATCAAGGAGGCTCTCTGAAAACCTGATAATCACCAATGGGTCTCATCGGCCCAATCCCCAAGCAACTGAATGTGGCAATGTAGTGTGACGATTGGTGTGACACGGATGGCCGCCAACCATGTCATTGCAGTCTGCCAGTGCTGGCGTGTACGGCCTCTGTTGGCCGGTGTAGTCATGCACGCCCCCGTCCCATCAGACTGGACCGCCGCCCGTGCTGGTGGTGTGCGGAGACCATGGCATGAGCGAGGCGGGCAGCCACGGTGGCGCCTCTGCCCCGGAGACACGCGTCGGTCTCCACATCGTCAGTCCGGCGTACACCGGACACCCTCAGGTGGGTATCTCGTGCACCTGGATCCCTGTCATTGGTACATTGGACTGCGGACATCCTCTGATGGGTACCTTGTACCGACAGACGCCTTCAAATTGGTAGTCTGTACATCAAACGCCCTCAGAGTCTGGTGGACAGCTGTAATGTTGGATACCCTTTGGTGGCAAATGGATATCTAGGATGCTGGACGTCCCTGCCATGTGGTGGGCATATGACATTCTTGCTATGTGGCGAGTATATTATTAGTGGTTGCATGCCTAGATCATGTGTATCACAAACGTCAGCTGACCGTCGGATCAGTCCTGGACTGGCCTCTGTACTGTGGCCAGCAGGTGTATTGTGGCCGAGAGGTACTTCAGGTGAACAATGACCCGATCCTGTTCCTCTGGGAGACGTACGTCAGGTGGCTCTCTCATCCTGCTATCGCATCGGGTTGACGGTGACCGTGAGGTACGTCAGCTGGACCTGCCCTCTCATCCACCTGTTGTCGCATCAGGTGGACCGTCGGGGGGGTAGGTGGGGTGGACCTGCCCTCTCATCCACCTGTTGTCGCATCAGGTGGACCGTGGCCGGGAGGTACGTCAGGTGGACCTGGCGCCGACCCTGGCCAGCCTGCTGGGAGTTCCCGTGCCGGCTGAGAGCGTGGGTCGTGTTATTGAGGACGCGGTCCGGCCGCTGGGCGTGTCCAGACTAGCGCGAGCTCTCATCAACAACGGCCGCCAGCTGCTGGGGCTGTACCGTCACAGTCCGTCACGCGCAGACGCAGGTGGGTGCAGCACAGCTCGCATGTATTGTACAGGGAGGGCATTGTGAGTAGGCGGGATTATGTTGGCACGGGAAACATGCTGAGGTCACCGGGGATGGCGAGACATTTTTGGCATGAGTAACGTTGATAATATGTGTAGTATTGCAGCGCGTGTATTGCATATGACTAATATTTGCTCCGGATATATCGCTGTGTATGGTAGAAGTGTGGCGGCGGGTGCACGTCTGACGACCACCGCGATATACTCATTCCAACCGTTTTGTTGCGATATCAATATGCTGACCTCTTGGCTTAGCAATCAAAGTGACCTCACTTGAGAAGGCGAGGCGAGCAAAGGAACGTGTTGCGAGTGATTGCCAGTTCTAATTTGATTCTAAAGCCTCTTGTTTGCTCAGTTATATCTTTCTTGCGGATAATGACTTTTGTTCTAAGTTCAGTTGTTGGCTCAGAATTTCATAGCGCATGAGCCGCAGGTCTGGTGCTCTTTGAATGACCGTACATGTCTCTTTAGTGTTGTCTTCCCGCGTTGCACCGATTTTACGCCCTGAGCCCCGAGTCCAGTGCCGGTACCGCTGGTGTTGCACCCCGAACCCCGAGCCCATTCATTACTGGTATCGCTGGTGTTGCACCTCGCGCCCCGAGTCCATTCACTACTGGTTCCACTGGTGTTGTACCCCGAGCCTCGATCCCATTCATTACTGGTATCGCTAATGTTCACCCCGAGCCCCGAGTCCGTTACTGGTGTCACTGGTGTTGCACCCCGAACCCCGAGCCCATTCATTACTGGTATCGCTGGTGTTGCACCTCGCGCCCCGAGTCCATTCACTACTGGTTCCACTGGTGTTGTACCCCGAGCCTCGATCCCATTCATTACTGGTATCGCTAATGTTCACCCCGAGCCCCGAGTCCGTTACTGGTGTCACTGGTGTTGCACCCTGAGCCCCGAGTCCATTGCCGGTGCCTCTGGTGCCCAAGCATCTAATCCATTGCGGGCGCCACTAGTGTTGTTCCCCGAGCCCTGAGCCCTGAGCCTCCTGGTGTCGCTGGTGTTACATGCCTAGGTGCAGTAGTGCTGCCGCTGGTGTTACACCCCGAGCCCGGGTCCACCACTGGTGCCCCTCGCCAGTGACTCGGCAGTCGTTCGGATGCAGACGTGGAGCACGAGGTGCTGGCCACTGCCGAAGCGGCGCTTTTGGTCGGTTCATACGCCGCAGCGGAACGAGCGGCCAGTGGCGCCGTGCGACGGATGCAGGCTAAACTACTCAGTTCTGCTTCACGACACGACCCGATCGCAATGGGTCTAGGCGTGTTGTTGATCCTGATGGTAAGGCTGAGACCTGAGCGAGTCTGAAGATAAATGAACGTGATTGCTTCAATTCCACGTATTTGCAATTTGAGATGCGGTTGTGTATTACTGGATGATTATTTAATCTATCACAGTATCGGCTTTTTCTCGCTCGTGAGACGTTTGTTGGCAGACGTTATTGCATGTTGTCACATAAACGAATTTTTCCTGTATTCATGCATCCGTATAACAATGTGTGTGAGCTGACGGTATCATTGCTGTTCAGGTGCTGTCATATTGTTAAAGAAATCACAGTTGATTATCTTCAAGATGTTCCTTTACATTTACAACTGTCTAGTATGAACTTCACACACTTATCCTATGAGACGAGTCAGCCGTCTTCAAGACGAGTACGCATGCGTCACTACTGAAGGCACGCATCTGGGTGGTCCGCACCCTTGATGCACGAATACAGGAACGGTTCCACTCTGAAAAGTAAATTTAGCTGTGCTGGTCTAAGACATCGTGTTTTTTTTTTCTGTACGAAGATGTTTGGCCATTGCCTTCCAGTTGGCCAATATGCGCAATACCCCGTCATTTAATCAGTCGTTGTTTTTGCTACCGCCGTGGTGGTCAGTGTGCCTATGTGTGTCCGGTAGTGCAGTGGCCGGTACGCATCAGTATGCCGTGTTCACCAGACGCTGCTGGTATCGTGTCGGCCAGCTCCAGGCGCCGTCTCGGCCGCTCTCGCCGCCGGCAGTCTGCTGGCCTGCACGGCCGCTCTGCTGGTGGCCTGCGGCCTGCGGACGGACGGTCGACTCTGCTCGGTCGACGGCGCCGGGCTGGCGCTGCTGCTGCTGCTGGCGGCCACCGCCTGTCTGAGCCACGCCGCCGCCGGCTGTCCGGGCCGGGCGCCGGCCGGCCGGCCACAAGCACAGTCACAGGTCAGTGGAGAGAGGCCTCACTGGATATCCTGACCGGGCTGTGGCACAGTCACATGTCAGTGGAGAGAGGCTCACTGGATATCCTGACCGCCTTGTGGCACAGTCACAGGTCAGTGGAGAGAGGCCTCACTGGATATCCTGACCGAGCTGTGGCACAGTCACACAGTAGGCCCCTGGATATCCTGACCGAGCTGTGGCACAGTCACAGGTCAGTGGAGAGAGGCCTCACTGGATCTCCTGACCGGCCTGTGGCACAGTCACAGGTCAGTGGAGAGAGGCCTCACTGGATATCCTGACCGGGCTGTGGCACAGTCACAGGTCAGTGGAGAGAGGCCTCACTGGGTGTCCTGACCGGGCTGTGGCACAGTCACATGTCAGTGGAGAGAGGCTCACTGGATATCCTGACCGCCTTGTGGCACAGTCACAGGTCAGTGGAGAGAGGCCTCACTGGATATCCTGACCGGGCTGTGGCACAGTCACAGGTCAGTGGAGAGAGGCCTCACTGGATGTCGTGACCGGTCAGTGGGACAGTCACAGGTCAGTGGAGAGAGGCCTCACTGGGTGTCCTGACCGGTCAGTGGAGAGAAACCTAACTGTATGTCCAGGCCGGCCAGTGGCACAGTCACATGTCAGTGGGGATACCTCACTGGATACCCTGACTGGTCAGTGGAGAGAGGCCGCACCAGCTGTGCGGCCGGTGAACCAGTGGAGCTTGGCGTCGTGCTACTGTGTAGACATGTATTGGGCTGCCACTGTGGACATATGCGGTGGCGTGTTTTCTGTCGTATCTCTGGACTTGTGTGACGATGTTTTTGTTCTGCAGCTGTGGACCACGTTGGATGCCTTGCTGTATGCGGGCACCAGCCTACACCTGCTCAGTCTGGGTGCCACCAGCTTCATCGAGGAGGAGCACCAGACGTGGTACTTGCTGACCAGCAGTGTGTGGCTGCTGCTGCTGACTGGCGAGGTGCGGCGGCTGTGGCGCGGCGCCGGCTCCGCTCGCCGCGCCCGGCTGGCCAGCCTGCTGCTGCTCTCGACAGGCGTGCTGCGCCGCTGGAACCAGACGGGCGACAAGTGGCTGCACCTGGCGGACGTGGCCGACTGGCTGACGGCCGGCGGCGCCGCTCCGCTGACGGCCGCCTGGGCCGCCGGCCTGCTGCTGCTGCTGCTCACCGTCCGCGGGCCACGGCCGGCCGTCGGCGTCGGCGCCGTCTGCCTGCTGACCCGCGGCCTGGCCGACGGCCGGCTGGTGCCGCTGGTGCCGTCGGCGGCCGGCCTGTGGGCGGCGCGCACCCTGTACCTGACCGTGGTGACGCTGGCCCTGTGGCCGGCCGGCCGCCGCCGTCTGGGCCGGCTCAAGCTCGCCTGGCTGCTGCTGGTCGCCCTGCTGGTGCGGCCGTCCAACCTGGCCGTCTGGGCCGGCTGTAGTCTGCAGATGTCGGCCGCCGTCGCCTGGCTCCGGGACGTGCCGCACCGCCCGCTCACTGCCGCCCTCCTGCTGCACTGGACCGGCATGGCCGGCTACTTCTTCATGGTAAACTGGGAGCGGGTACTCGCGCATGGCGAATATGTTCGGTGGGTGGGATGAAGTTTACCTAAAAAAATAGTGTCCATGGGATGCCCGCCACTTGCCAAGCACAATGGATTTGTTCGCGCATCCGCCGTCCGTGGCTGAGCCAGTTGCAAGGACAAGATATCGCGAGTGAAATGACTAAAAAGAATAATAACGTCAGCGTCAGAAGATATACATGCGGTACCAACTTCCTCCATAACTTTTTGGTTGCTTTGATTGCTTTTGATTGCTTCGTCTATTTAGGCAAGTGGATGCATACTTCTTGGGGGAATATTTCCCCTTCCGCTCGTGAAATATACACCGATTTCCTTTGTCCCACAAAACATGCCATGGTGGCGCACGCTTGTCTACTTTTCCTGGCGTTCTTATGACTCGTGAGATCCCCAGAAGCCAGCTGCCGACAGTACTCGCCTTTGGCGTTAACGCAGTGCGCCGGTTGCCAGGGCCACTCCAACAGTCTGGCCAGTGTGGACATCTCGGCCGGCTATGTCGGCGTCTCGGCGCACAGCCCGCTGGTGGCCGTGCTGCTCACCACCTGCCACACCTACTCGGCGCCCGTGCTGGCGACACTCACTGCCCTCCAGCTGGCCGACAGCCGCGGGTTAGTACAGAGGGCGCTGCGGATCCCTTGGGGACACCTCGGGTAGTACTGGGAACAGTTCCTCAGAGCAGTACTTCAGCTCAGTACCGAGAGTGCCGCAGGCCTACTGAGAACTCCGCTGGCGGTACTGTGAGCCGGCCCTCTGAGCATTACCAGGACTACCCAGGTCAGTACTGTAAGCACTAACGGTGAAAGTCAAAGTCATATATTGGGGTACTTCCACGTGGTGGGTGTTCTGCATCCAGACAATGTTGCGTGAGCACATCAGGTAAAGAAAATTGCGTCAGACATTTCAAGAGCATGCAGCTTATAAATACATATATATATATATATATATATATATATATATATATATATATATATATATATATATAATAATATATATATATAGTAAAATCAGCGACTCTGCGCCAAACCACTTATGGATGCGGAGCGACTCGGTGCTTGTCTGGTGACGGGTGGTTGGTTGTTCCAAGCGACCGAGGCGCGGTAAGGAAAACCTCGCTGGGTCTGCGTGAGTTGACATCCTGTGAGATGAAGCTCACCGATTGACCCAGCTCTGGTCTCCCTCTGCGATACTTGCGACCGCCAGGTAAACATCTTACGAACAACTTCCGGGCATTGTTCAATACACATGGCTCTGTGTACCTGAACGCAATCGTGCTCCCGAACCATCTCCGCAAACTTTAGCCATCATAATGACACGAATGCAGGGGACACGTGTTCGTTGCGGCGCACACCGGTGACTAGTCGCTCAGCAAAGTTGATGCATGTTTGCACGCGGTGCAGACGGCACTGAGCGGCTCCACTCCAGAGGGATAGACGATAAAGGATGCGAGGAAAGGCGCGGATCTGGACTAAGAGCTTGAGGACATCCGTGGTGAAATGATGGCGAAATTTGTATAGGGATGCCATGATGGCTTTGCATTTGCGCACAACCATGAATATGTGATAATTCCAGCTAAGCTGCTGGTCGAGGAGAACACCTAACACTTTAACGGTGGGATGTGGAGTTATGATGGAATCTGAAAGAGCGATCTGGAAGTTCAGTGCATTTTTGAACCCGTACCATCTCGGGGGTCTTCAACTACCCCCTCAGGTTTTTCGCGGATAGCGGACGAACGGCGCTCGGTAGCGCGCCCAAATTTGGCATACCTTTTCCCACATCAATTCGACATGCTGATTCAAAAATTTATGTCAAGTCATCTAGGGTCAACGAGTTAATCAAGGTCAAGTGAGGTCACCTCCAAAAAAGATCAACAAGTCGTTACGCTTTAACGGATATAGATAATTTAATGAAACTTGCAGCGTTTGCTTATCTCTACGGATGCAATAAAACGTACGAGTGGATTGTTTTAATCTCGTTTTTTACTACATACAAATTTGTGCGTATTTGCCAAATTTTTGTTCAGATACAGGATTCTGGCTAGAGTAAGCATTTTTTGTTAGGGCAAGTTGACTTCCAACAACGTTTCTCGGCCTGGTCTACCCATTGGAAAAGGAAAATTTAAGAAAACTTGAAAACTCAAAATTTTCAAATAAAAAACATTTGAGGCCCAAAAAAATATAGCCCTGGTCGATTTCGTTGTCCTTTTCCCATTCCAAATATATTTTGTTTTTCATATATCCCCAAAAATTTACTCCAGAGTCAAAAACATAATGTAAGTCGTGAAAAGTCGTGAAAATCTAGCCACCCTGGTGACGTCACCTTTGGGAGGAAATTGTTTTGGAGGTTGCACCCGGACCTTATTCGTCGAGCGCTTTCCGATGCTACCGCTTTCGTTTTCGTGCGACGCTTAGTTTGCGATTTTAGAGGGGTCTTCTGCCGCCCCCCTAGACTTACAAACAATACGAGATAGACGTGGCGTATCTGGCGTATCATGATCTAGAAGCTGGCGTATCTGACATAAGATAAAAGAGAGTACAGACAAAATTGAGATTGGTCTAAAATTCTAAAAAGATCGAGCGATCGCCTGGCTTAAAAATTGGCGTGACACGGGCGACTTTCCATGCAGGGAAAGGCCTGCGTGACAATAGAACAGTTGATGAGATGGATCAGATGTGAGCCAATGACTGCGAATCACTTTTTTGAAGACGTGGAGAGGGACTCCGTCGACTCCGACTGCCCTGGATGAACTTTTCGTCCCATCGCCCTAGAGAGCTTAGGTAGAGTGGCGGGGTGTAGCACCAGCGCTGACGCGCACACTCTGAGTGGTCGGGAACCATACTTGGGGTTACCGTCGCGCACCACCTGCGCTGCTATACGTACCCACCTCCGCGAAGTGCGAATTGAACTTGTCTGCACGGGTTAACATATCATAATCACTGTCGGTGGGCCCCTCTGTCGGTCGGAGCGCAAACTCTTTTAAAACAGCGCCAAAACTCCCGTCGGTCAGTCAGCAGGCCAACACACAGAAGCTCGCGGCGGGCTCGGGTAAGTTTACCTCTCAGGCCATTTCGGCTGTTGGCAGGTCTGTCGTGCTTCCGGTGCTCGGGATGTCTCTCATTCGTTTCTCGCTGCGCCACGCTTCTCCATGGCTGACGTGAGCTCGGCGTTATTTCGAAGCCACAGACAGTGCGGATGACGCCGTGTCACGGTGATGAGCGGGCAGTGCTCATCTATGGCCGCGTTCCAAACCATCATGAGGGCCACCAGCTTCCCATCAACCTCGATAGTCTCGTAGAGTGGCCCCCAATCAGCGCCCAGTAGGTTCAGACAGAGATCATTCCAGTCGACGCGCCTCTACGGCCTGGTGGTGATGGTGGCGGGGCGCGATGGGTGCTGTCGGCGGATCTGGGCGTTTATGATAATGGACAGGTGATCTGCTATTGGATCCGGGTGTACAACGGCGGGTGTGGAGAGTTCTGTCATGCTCGATATAATGAGGTCCGGCAGTGCGGGGGTAGGAAGGAGGTGGGTTGGTTACACCAAGAACTTTTTGAAGGTCAGGTCGTTCAGGATGTTTTTTTTTTCATGCTGCGGGTGTCGAAATTATCCGCATCTTTGTTTATATTTAGATCCTCAGAGCCACGACTGGCTCATTGATGGATACCGCTGCCTGGAGCTGCTGCTCTGAGCCTCAACCCTCTGGTGACGGGTGCGCTGGATGGGCAGTAGATGGCGCCGACGATCGCAATTCGCCTGCCGGCACCCGTCACTGAGAGCCAGAGCGACTCGACTGCAGAGTCGGCGCCGCCAGTGTCCAGTCTCGTGACTCGGAAGTGTTCGCGGGGCAGTATGGCGCTTCTCCGCTTCGCCACTAGGTCCTCTAAGTCCGGTCCGGTGCCACTAGGTCGTGAGCTCCGCGCTGCAGGAGCACCACTGGCGGCCGAGGTATTGGACGTGCGCTGTTTGCTACTGGACCATCGAGTTGCACAGGAAAAGAATGAAAATAGCATGCTTTGAAAACGTGATTGTTGATGGGGTTGTCATCACGTAAAGTTTCCACTGAGTGCACGTGTATCGAAGCTGGTTTTGGTGCACTTTGATTTCAGAAATTTAGCCCCTCACTGTATGTCGCAACAGAATCATACCGGGCCGATCTGTCCGACTGCTTACGTCGGCACTGCCGCCGTCCGCCGGCGGGGTTGGTAGACTATTCCCCCGGCCCCACTCCGGTCGAGGTGCGCAGATACCTGGGCCAGGTACTGCCACCGTCTCACGGCGTGACCTCGATATGTGATTATATTCTGGAAACTAACTGGCGCAGTGTATGTGTGTGTGATGACGGATAGATTATACAGTGGCATAGCGGTAGTATGACTGGATGTGCCGGGTCGTGTCACTGTGGCAATTATATGTCCTTACTGTTTCGTGTGCAGTGTGTGTGTGGGATGACAGGTACGACAGATGTTAGTTATTAGGGCTTAAGGGAGTACGACAGATGTTACGCCCCGTGACTGTTGTCAGGTGTGTCTGTGATATTAGGTGAGTCTGTGATATTAGATATGTCGGTGATGACAGATATGTCTTGGATGTATGTAAGGACAAGTACGCGAGGAGAGATGTATGTATGATTATGAATGTAATAGCGACATAAAATAGTGATTGACTGCTGGGTGAATGGTACCCCGTAGCTTGTGTCTGTGAATGTCAGATTCCAAATGGGCCGTGAGCTGGACTGTAGTCATGTGTCGTTATTGTCACGTGGTCTGACGCTGCGTCGTCAGACCACGTGGCGTATCTGTTCGTGTCAGGCGACATGTCAAGTCTTAGGCTGAGCTTAGCCAGCAGGTGCCTGTGTGCGAACCGAGTCAGCAGTAGTTCCCACGGGCGGTCGAGCTCTGGGAATGCCAGTCTCAGAGGGACGGCGCGCCCGCCGTTGCAACAAAGTTCACCGGGTATGAACATTGTTATCGGATGGTTCATGACCGTACGACCGACGCTCTCACATATGACGTGTCGCGGGCTAAGTGACGTGATTGCCTAGCACGGTGCCACTGGTTTTGGCTGTCGAGTTTAGCTTGTGCGGAGCCGAGGGCTCCGGAAAAGTCGTGCGACGACGCTCAACGGGACAGGGCGGCCGATGGCCGGCCCTGTCCAGTACTTCGGTACTGAGGTACGTGGGACCCTGACCAAGAGTCACTTGTCTGTTGAGATGTAGTCGCTTGAGGTGAAATTTGTGGAGTAAAGACCGGTCGGCTAGAATTTGAATTGTATGTCGATGTGAAGGCTAATGTCTCGTTGAATGTTGGGACGTTAAACAAGAGGTTGAGACGATGTATGAAGGTGTGACTGATAAGATGTGTGGTGACTGCCAAGATGTACGGTGGCCCTATGAACGTGGAGTTTAATGGTGAAGCGCTGATATGTATTATGGCTAGGTAACTGACGTATGAAGACGTGATCGTTGATATGTATGTTGACCAGTGAGTGGTTGCATATCAAGATAAGAGGTGGCCGTGTTAATTCTGTCAAGCTTGATTGAGGCAACCTGTCACTTAAAAATCATATTATACTAATTGGACTATCACTGCTGCACTGTTAACTCTGAATTATTGCTATTTAATTGCTATTCAATTACGCAAATATAAGTGTGGATTTGAGGTGCCTGTCAAGAGATGTTTCGATCGGAACTCTTTTTTTTTAAGTTTCGGTGCAGAGCAATTGAACATATACCCGGTGTTTTAATATAGTCAGCGTGAGGTCCGCCAAACTATTACTTGCCAACGAAGTTTTGACCACATAGTTGACATGCCTGGCATGGAAGAGAAACTTTCCTACACACAGGTCAGGTGTGCCGTACAAATCCAGTTGAGGTGTACCTACGCTCGTAATGTAACGAGTGCTGACCTCGAGCTCAATCGGTTGACATCCCCGCTGGCAGGTCGAGTGGTGACAGTGTGCCTGCTGCTGTTGCCAGGCACGTGCCGCAGGTTCTGCACGTGCTGGTCACCGTCCGCGGCGCCGTGCTGCTGGTGTACTGCTGTCTGTCGGCCGTCTTCGTGCACCACATCTTCGTGTGGACCGTGTTCTCGCCCAAGCTGCTGCTGGAAATCGTCTGGACGATCGTGGTAGCGGCCATCGCCGCAACTACCACTGCGGCTACGCAGCGGACATGGAAGTAATTGATATGTCCGGCGACCCCCACTGCAATCATGCGGGTGGCAGGGAGTGGGCGCACCGCTGGCCGCCCGCGTATTGCCTCCAGATCAAAACCTTCGTCACTCTTCGCATCATCTGGCTGTGATATGACAGAATCAATAAACAGTGTGTGCGATACCATGCGAGCTGCAAACGTGACGCCGGATGACCGTGAGGGGCCGACCGACTCCGCATCGGTGCAAAGGATAACTGTCATTCGTTCTTGGAGGCATGCAATGTCTCCAAGATGCTTCCTTCAGTTAGTTGCGACCGTGCCGGATACACATGCCTGGGATATTTATTCGTTCATATCGTCTCCATATATGGCAATCGGATACACAGCTCGGAGAAATCATATACGTAATTGAAGGGCGCCCGAGGCATCAACGTCGAGCGGGGCGGCGGCCCCCACCGGCCGCCCCGCCCCACCTCGACCCTCACTAATGGCCGCCCATTTAAACGCGAGTCGTGCTCAATACAAATCGGCCAGCAGCCCTCTCGCCTGTATAAAACAACCGGCCGGCTACGTGCCACCCACCCGATTCGGGCTTCGCAACGATGGCATATGTGCACGTATACATATCATCGCTACCCACAGCGAACGTCCTCCGGTAAAGCATCGGTCCGTCCGCGTGGCGCCACATGAAATTGCACGTCCGGCGGATCCCGCCGCCAGTTTCCTCACTGTAGCCAGCGTCCCATCGTCCCAGGCCTGTCTGACCTCAGCGTCCCCAGTCTCCCGCGGACCTTGCCCTGCGTTTCCCCCCACCCAACGAGTCCAGTCGTCCGGGGTCTTCTGCTCGCGGAGATCTCCGCGGCTCGCAGCGAGCCCAGCGCCTCTCTTAGCATCGTACACGGCCACCTTGGCCTCACAGCGCACCTGACCGCCCAACGTCGCCCTGACCTCACAGACACCGCCCCGGCGTCACAGGCGCCACCTCGGCCTCACAGCGCACCTGACCGCCCAACGTCACCCTGGCCTCACAGACACCGCCCCGGCGTCACAGGCGCCACCTCGGCCTCACAGCGCACCTGACCGCCCAACGTCGCCCTGACCTCACAGACACCGCCCCGGCGTCACAGGCGCCACCTCGGCCTCACAGCGCACCTGACCGCCCAACGTCGCCCTGGCCTCAAATACGCCGCTCTGGCCACCCAACGCCGCTCTGACACCACAGACGCCGCACTGGCCACCCAACGCCGCCCTGACCTCGCAGATGCCGACCTGACGTCACATACGCCGCTCTGGCCACCCAACGCTGCCCTGACCTTTCGGACTAGCGCTGCGAAAACAATGAAAGCACGATAGTTAAGTGGCTGGAAACTATCTCTCGGTAACAATAGCCGGCCGGGGAGAGCCCGCGCCTACTCGCTAACAAGTTCCACAATACCCTGAGATAGAAAACAAACAGAACTAGGAGCTGGCCCGGTGCGGAGCGCTCAGCCGTCGTCCGGTGTGGGCCGGTGCTGCTGGGTCAAGTCGCGGATCATCCGTTCGCGCTCCTCCTCTTGGTGCCGCATCAGCTCAGACATGATCTGTCGCTGTCTGTCGGTCAGCCGCAGAGGTGCGTCAGTGGTCACCTAATTTCATGGGACAGGCTATACGGCATGTGGGTGTACAAGTCTGAACATTGCTCACTCCTGCCACTGGGTACCTGGATTTGCGGCAGACAGCCCCAGAGTACATGATGAAGACTTCAGCCTGGTCAAAAGTTGAAGTCACGTCATTGGCGCCGATTCTGTTCAAGCTTCTTGGTAAAGATCCACTATTTAACCTGTGTGTCCCCTATCGTATCGAGCTCTGGTGACGCCCATACTACCCAGCGTGGCGCCCACGTTTGAAGTCCCACCAGACTCCGTCTGATTGCGGAGACTAGCCTCACATCTCCGGCCCGCTCGAACTAGCTCACTTTGAACGACTTAAAATAGATCAGACTAAGCTGAACTGATACTTTCTGGCACAAGTGCTACATTAAAAGGACTTAATGTCCCATCAAAATGTCTTATAGCCAGCTGAAGACATACAAATATTGGCCATATATCTGGACAGAAATCCAAGCATGCAAAAGCAAACTATCAAGGTGGTGCAGCCTGCGAGTGGCCTTATCACCATTCCCAAATTTAGGAATAGCCTACCAGCAAGCAAAGCGAAGCATCTCATCCAAGCGCTGATATTTCCCATTGATGATCTACCCTCTCGCCGGTCTGCTCTCCTACACAAATACAACGGCGAGTCGCATTCACAAAGTGACGAACCAAACTTCGTGGTTTGCCGTCACGCCACCCGTCGTTCGCCGTCACGTCAAAAACACCTTCGACGTCACGAACACATAACCCATTCGCGCAGGCAATTTGAATGGCGCTCCCTTACACAGTGTCAACTATCTCATTCCCATACACACAGCACTACGCCGAAATACACACAGCACTACGCCGAAATAATGATTTCACGACGCTGCGAGCTGACACCGCTGAGCGCAACACGCGAACAGTCGCCTTCCAGTCCCTTCAAGCACGGCGGGGAAAGCTAGAGGCCGCACGACGCACGGCGCCTATTATATCCATTTGCGCGCGCACAATCGGCACAGTATTACGGATGCAAGGAACACCAACTGCCAGGTGTTTGAAATCCTCACATTTGACCTAATCTTTGCATTGGTTTACCCTTTGCTCACCGAGCGTGTTCTTATGGCGTATCATCATGCCCCGCTACTCTTTGTCGCAAATAATGATCGTACCTAAACTGTAGCCACTATTAACACCACAGGGGGTCATCTGCTACCTTCTGCAACGTTTTGACAATGCAGTCAATGTGCACAGCGCCACAACGTGCTAAATAGTGTATCTGACTATGATCTAACAGCCATTGTGAAACGGATGTCGCAACCATTCACAACTGACAGGACAATAAACAGGTTTCTCGCATCAGATCTCGATAGGATCATACCCGTTTCCGCGCCAATTTGGACCGATCTCGATACATCGGCGCAATGGGGTTAAATCCATGCAGCGTTCACTTCGATAAAACTGCAACTAATTTTGACAGATGCATATTGAACCATCTCTGATGGAAGTACGTTAACCGGTGTCCAATCCGCAGGACCAATTCCAAACTACACTGCGCTAAACTGACACGATCTGGCATGCCCATTGCGGAAATTTGACACCAGAGGACTTCAAACTCCAACAAACTGCTCAAGCTTACCTTACTTCGGCAGCACAGCGGAATAGTTCCGGACAGCGACATCAGTATGTGGGTTTGGCGCAGCAGCGGCGGTCGCGCCGCGGCTGGCGTGACGACACCCGCCGTCTCCGGCCGGGCCGGCAGCTCACCTGTCGAGCAGCTCCACGTAGAGCGGCATCTGCTCTACGCTCGTCGGCTCGGTGACCGGCGGCGCCGGCGGCGGGGACGACGGGGCCACCGTCCGGGTGATGGCGAACCGACCGCGACGCACCGGGGTGTCCGGGTCAGTGGACGGCGCTGCCGATGGTCAGGTCACAGGTCAGGTCAGAGGTCAGGTCAGACCGCACCGGGGTGCCCGGGTCCATAGACGGCGCTGCCAATGGTCAGGTCACAGATCAGGTCAGACCATGCCGGGGTATCCGGGTCCGTGGACGGCTCTCTCCAGGATCAGGTCAGGTTGGACTGCATCTGACGCTTACCGGGGTTGGCAGGCGGGGCAGCAGAGGCAGACGATTCCGGATTGCACTTGCGTTGAATTGCCTAATGCACGGCATATATCACACACATTACGGAATTGCACACCTATCACATTTAACACTCACTTTACTGCACTTAAAGTTCATCTTAAAGCACCAGCTTCACGAATATTTCACACGGGGTCGTATTTATATTTTGGAATCCTGGATACAGAAAAAGGCCATACCATTCGGATAATTTCCGTTCACTTTGTGACATGCGATCCGTGACTCTGTGACAGAAGTTCTCTTTTATACTTTCCAGTGAGCTTTGGACCTGTTATTAACAACAGTAACCTTATAATAATTGTGAACGGCACCAGTGCGGACAAGATGATGATAGTTCTCCGGAGATGATACAGTTCTGGATGACAAAAAAAAACAGTATCAGTACATTTCCCCACCCTGATTCGACCCCACTGAATACCTATGCACATTGCCAACTGCCTGGCAATAGCCGGTTAGCCGGCTGGTCGGGTCAGACCGGGTCAGGGAGCGCCACACTCACTGCTGTTACCGCTGCTCTGTGTCTGGAAGGTGACCAGCTGGATGGGCTGGGTGCGCGTGGTGTCGATAGGGCCGACCGTGTCCCACTGGCCGACCGCGCCGCCCTCCGACTGCGTCCACTCGTCCTGCACCAGCATGGGCGTCGACGACACCTGGTGCTGCAACGACGGCGGCTGACCGTCACACGCTGATCACGTCACACAGCTAGAGACTGGCGCGTGGTGTCGGGTCACAGTGGGGCGGTATCGGGTCACGGTGGAGACGCGCTGATCACGTCACACAGCCAGAGACTGGCGCGTGGTGTCGGGTCACAGTGGGGCGGTATCGGGTCACGGTGGAGACGCGCTGATCACGTCACACAGCTAGAGACTGGCGCGTGGTGTCGGGTCACAGTGGGGCGGTATCGGGTCACGGTGGAGACGCGCTGATCACGTCACACAGCCAGAGACTGGCGCGTGGTGTCGGGTCACAGTGGGGCGGTATCGGGTCACGGTGGAGACGCGCTGATCACGTCACACAGCTAGAGACTGGCGCGTGGTGTCGGGTCACAGTGGGGCGGTATCGGGTCACGGTGGAGACGCGCTGATCACGTCACACAGCCAGAGACTGGCGCGTGGTGTCGGGTCACAGTGGGGCGGTATCGGGTCACGGTGGAGACGCGCTGATCACGTCACACAGCTAGAGACTGGCGCGTGGTGTCGGGTCACAGTGGGGCGGTATCGGGTCACGGTGGAGACGCGCTGATCACGTCACACAGCCAGAGACTGGCGCGTGGTGTCGGGTCACAGTGGGGCGGTATCGGGTCACGGTGGAGACGCGCTGATCACGTCACACAGCCAGAGACTGGCGCGTGGTGTCGGGTCACAGTGTGGCGGTATCGGGTCACGGTGGAGACGCGAGGCCAAGTCGGCTACCACCACAGCAGCCAGATCAGACGGCGTCGGTTGGTTGGTTATTTGGGCTTAGAGGCGCTTCGACTGCTTGTCATACAGCGCCCATGAGCAGACGGCGTCAATATATGATCCATTAAGCACCGGCCTGCACGCGGCAGTACCACGGATCAGGCCATCGTTGTAAAGGGATGCCACAGCTAGGACGTTACCATCTCCAGGTACACGGTAGGGTTGGGCGAGATGTTTGTCTAGGAGGCGACTGACCAAGGGGTGTTTGCTGTGCAATTTGTTGAGCTCCTTCTCCAGGTCGGCCAGCAGCAGAGGCGGCGCCTTCCTGCGGTCGCTGCCGGCTGTCTCGGTGCTGCTCGCCGAGCGCGAGACATCCGAGGTGCTCTGAGCAGCGGCACCGACACGGATCACAGTCAGCACCGACGCTACCCGACACGCCATGTTCGACGCACAACTGTGACACTTTAACGTGTGTTGAGTTAGTGGATTATTTGGGCTTGGGGCGCATCGACCATGTTGGTCATATAGCGCTCATAGCGTGTGTTGAGAGGGAGGGAGGAAGGCGAGTTAAAGTAGAATTTCCAGCTAGTCAGAACCATACCTTTGATCAGCTTTCGGGCCGATTAAATGGATGTTCGCACCACCCAGAACTCGCGTGAAACTTTACCTCGTTAGGTGTGTGATGTACACGATGATGTAAGCACTAATATGCTGCTTACCAACAAAGGGGAAGCATCACCACACCCCCATTGCAGCTGTACTACTCGGTAATATCCCCAAGGAATAGCTGAGCCGATGATCGCTAAGTCGTTCTAATGAAGTAAAAGTGAAAGAATCCCAATTGAAAATGGACTTAGCGTGCCTTGGATCATTTCACAAGAGGAAAGAAAACTGGCGCTTTGCCTATGACTTGGGAAAATTATCATTTCCGTTCAATGTGTGGCTGTGGTGTACAACCACCCGCCCGAAACTGCATGCAAGTGCATGTGATGCTCATCGATGCGAAACTCCAAATGTCCTCACAATGCACAGTGTGCACAACTCAGTCGATGCGTGTGGTCCATGCGGTCGGAAGAAACTCACATGTACACACGCGATCTGGACGACCGGGAGGGGGCTGGCAGGCGTGCGAGTGTACGGCGCAGCGGGGCCACTCATCACCCAGGCCCACAGCATGGGACGACACTGACAGCCCACCGTGCGACGAGTCTCACGGTCCACAGCATGGGACGACACCGACAGCCCACCAGTGAAAAAAACCCACACCGATCGCACTGTATCAATCGAGATTAACTGTCGATGGTCCAGTCATCCATGATAGACGCTCTGCATCACCCCATGGTAGACCCTGGTCATCACCCCATGGTAGACCCTCAGCATCACTCCATGGTAGACCCTCGACATCACTCTATAGTAGACAAGGGCATCACCCATTCAGGCCCCAGGGCTCAAGAATAATCTTCAAGTTAGAGGGCTAAGCAGTGGTGAACAATGACCAGGTTAGGTCCGAAACCCAGGGTCCCCGGTAACAGCGCACATGACAGATGCACGCCTAAGGCGGCCTGCTGCCCGGCCGGCACTAAAGCACCACTCTGAGTTGACCACGTCAGGACATGAACTGTTGGGACCAGCGCTTGATCCGGATTACGTCGGGACGCGAGAAATCTGAACCAGTCGTGAGGACTAAAAATAAGTAGACATGCCAGACTATATCTAATGGAAGCTATGCCAGCAAAACCCTGGCCAATATATACAAGGTAACAGCTTGCGTGCATGCGATCCTAAACAGTTCGCATGTATCCCAGAACCAAAAATAAAAGTGGAATTTTTATCCAGCTAGTACACACTAGTTCCGGTGACAAAAAAAATCGACACCGCTATTCTTCGGTGCCACCATCCTCGGAAGTCATCCTGGCGCATTTGTCGCGCTCGGCTATCTTGGTCTCTAAGCTAAGCTCCCCAGTCTCTCAAACTACGTCAGGAACAACCGGAGAAGCACAACTGACCACTGGCACCACCAGCTGCTGAGCAATGTAAACACAAATTACCGACAATACAGGAAGGGCACATCTTATATATCCTAGAAGGGGATCGACATCCCAAAGAACTTCCAGGCTGGCTGGAAAGCTACACAGGCCCGATATTTGCTCGTCCAGTTTCCGAGCCTTTCAGCCAGCCGAAGTATTTAGTGCTGACATTGACGTATCACGAGAGTTGATGAATATACCCATGAATTAAAAACGAAATGATCACACATACGGAGCGGTCGGCGCGCATTTGGTAATAAACAGGTCGTCCATTATTTTATGAATATCATGGCGGTCTAACAGAAGCATTCAATTTAACAAAATACAAATTAGTTATCTTAACAGCCAATATAATATCGACCCAGACTAATTATACTGTCAAACACGTCGCCTTAATCGGTCCAACCAGTCGCCGCAGAAAACTGAATAAGCTGTGCCAGAATATGGGTACGTACATCTAGACAAGGATGGGAAACCTTGCCTTCAAACAAACATGCGACAGCAAAACAAAAACGCATGGCTAATCCTGAGACTGAGCCACTCCATCAATTGATACATTTTGATAACATACAAGGCGTCAAATGCTACATCAAATGTACATAGACACAGAGACTATAGAACATGTCTACAAAAGAAGCTATTTGCTTGTGAGCAGCGTTGTTTTTGTCATTTTTTTCCAAATAGTGCAAATGAAGGGCAAGTATTATACTCCGATTTTTTTGCTGACGTCTCCTGCCATTGCCGACAAATATGCATTCCGTTATCATGACTCGTGTGATTGTGGTTTTAGGGCGCATCGACCATGGTTGGTCATTTAGCGCCCACCGTTATCATGACTCGTTTGTTAACAGTACAAAGTGTAAGTGTGGCCATAAACCGGGCCGACAGCGTTACAAAATGCATTTGCCACGCATCAAAGCCCCCGGACCATAACAGCCATGTATACACATACTAAATGGCGTACACAGCGCTAGCGATACCATGTATCTGTTCAGTATTTACAGTAGCGATACCATGTGCCTGTTCAGTATCTACAGTCGAGCGGCATGGACCCGGCGTCGGGTACAGCCTGCGCCGCACACCGCCGCAAGATCACATAACCACCCGATACATGCCGAGCCCGTCTGGATGTCGACGTCACCTCCATGGAGCCGTCACTACCACACGGCCGCACTCCGCAAGCACAGCAACCGAGGCGACAGTGCTACAGAGAGCGAGCTCAGGCGAGCTCAGGCGAACAGGCAGGTGAGCAGGCAGGCGGGCAGGCGAGCAGGCAGGCGGGCAGGCGAGCAGGCAGGCGGGCAGGCGAGCAGGCGAGCAGGCAGGCGAGCGCCGAGCAGCGACACAGACAGAGAATGGAGTCGTCACCTGCGTACGACCGCGGCGAGGGGTGGGAGGCGTGACAAGCAGACCAGGGGTGGCCGGCACGTCCAGCGCGTGGGCCGACTACGGACAGCAGAGCCGGTTACACACGGCCGCCAGAGGGCGGCCGGTCGGCGGCCGATCGAGCGCGGCATTCCCGGACAGACGCGAGGCGGACGCCCGGTTACTGGTCAGGTTGGACATGCACCGTAGGCCGGACGGCGGCCACAGATCGGCCGGCCGGACCGGCCACGGCCGCGGCCCCAGCGGCAGAGGTGACGACGTGGCACCGCCGCGGGCTGCAGCAGCTCACTGCAGTGCATGCTCGGTCCGACACAACAGCCACACCCAACAGCGCACGGCTTCACCGAAAAAGCAGCGGCACACAGCAACGCGCGGCTGTTAATTAAACACCACTAAGCATGGCCGCACCGAAAACAGCATCAGCCCGATAATCGCATTATTCTCAAGCCTACCACCAATTCAGCTAAATGCGTGCATGCATTTTATACCATCACGTAGGAACTTATCACCATCTGTAAGACACTGCTTGCTACAATACGCAACGGCAACGTTGTCACAGCACGGAAACGTTACAGCATGACGTTCTCACAGCACGGAAACGTCACAACACGGAAACGTCGTCACAGCATGACAACGTCGTCACAGCACGGAAACGTCACAGCATGACAACGTTGCCATAGCACGGAAAACGTCGTCACAGCACGGCGACGATGTCACAGCACTCAACGTAGTCACATCATGGGAACGTCGTCACAACATGGCAGCGTCGTCACAGCACGGGAATGTCTCAGTATGACAACGTCGTCACAACATAACAACGTCACCACAGCACGGAGACGCCGTCACAACCTGGCACCGCATCGTGTTCGACACTGCATCGTATATGACTGAAAACCGCATGCAGTATACGACCCATAGTACAAGCCGTTGGCCGTTTATCTAGTTCTCGGGCTCTCGTCGCATCCTCTCCATTACGAATTTCGGCCTGGATACCTTCATCCCACAACCTGTCACAGCGCACCACACACCCAAAACAGTCGCATCCTCACTTGCACTGAAAAGGGGAAAGCATTGATAATTTCTCTTCTGGGTCGGTTCATTTGAGAATCAAGATACGCGGACTCGAGGTAGTTGATGACGAGGCGGTACTTGCGTGTCCAAAGTATCGATTGTGTGTACGCTGTCCTCGTGGGCCCTACGCGACACAGTCTCGTTTGGGCCATATCTCCGAACGGGGGACGAAGGGTCTGGACCTCGAGTGAGGGGCCAGGGGACGATTGTAAGTATCCATATAAGTGTTGTTTTATTCAGCTCCTCGCTACGGGCCCAACACATAGGGGCTTTACTGGGGACGCCTGAGACCCGCAAACTGGAGGACGCCAGACACCCGAAGAATTATATAAGGTGGCGCCTTCGTACGGCCGGGAGGGATTCACCACCCAGATCACACTAACAGCGCCGCCCACCTCTCGGGCCATGTCGGCCGGACCGGCGGGAGCTGGGAATAACCCCACGTCCCCGACCCGAGGCGACCGGCCGCTTGACCTAGGGGAGGGGGGGGCTACTGGTTCGCCCGCCCCTCCGGGATATCAGGACCAACGAGGCGTGTTGCTCCTCGTCGCAACTAGCACTGTGCGACGGGGAACCTCATCCTCCAGGACTCCCGTCAACCCGGGGAACAATTCGAGAGGGCACGAATGCGCCGTAAAACAGCTCAAGAAGCTGATGCGCAGTTGACATGCTCAATGAGCTATTCGAATGAGGAGCTTCGGAGGGGATGCTGTTTTATCCAATCTCCCTACGACCCAAGACACATTAGCTTCACTAGTCCAGCGATGAGTTACACACAGCCGACATGCCGTTAATACGCGAGTTCAAAGGTCGTATATGGCCTACGACAGTGCGGACTGCTGATCAGCTGGAGCGGACCACTGTCCACGGTCAGACCGCACCGTGTGATCGGGGACTGCTGATCAGCTGGAGCGGACCACTGTTCACGGTCAGATCGCACCATGTGATCGGGGACTGCTGATCAGCTGGAGCGGACCCCTGTCCACGGTCAGACCGCACCGTGTGATCGGGGACTGCTGATCAGCTGGAGCGGACCACTGTCCACGGTCAGACCGCACCGTGTACTCGGGGACTGACCTGCACGAGGTGCTGCTGGGAGCTAAGCCCGTCAGGGCCAGTCCGGCCGGCCGCCACTGCCAGCTCCGAGTCGACACACCTCGCTACGGATGACGTCTGTAGGTTAGTTGGACTAGGTCAGATCAGATCAGGTCAGGTTAGGTCACGCCAGCTGAAGTGCGGTCCGCCTCTCGAAGGCTCCCACCAAAGGCTATCCGCAGCCGCAAGTGACGATGCGCCGATCGACGAAGCATCTACAACTGTAGCATCATTTGGTAGGTCGATCACAGAAGCAAGACGCTAGAGAACAACCATCTGAATATCGCCAGTCTCTCGATCAAATCAAAATCAAACCAAAAGTAGGAAATCGATCAAACCAAAATAAATAAATAAAATCAAATCATTAAGTCAAATCATTAAGTCTGTGTGGAGTGCGACTAGCTGTGGTCTCAACACTGCTGCAACGGACATGCAGAAAGCAACGAAAAATATCGCGAGAAATCGAGATGATGTGAAAACCGATGAATTACTTAGCTTCGCATATGCAGTGTTGACCTGCAACAAAGAAGCCAACAAAAAACTAATTTACGATGGACCTATGCACCATAATATGCAGATATGCAGATATGCTAGCACAACAGAACGTGCTTACGTGACACGCGCAGTGTCACCGGGGCCGGGTGGAACATAATAATGGCGTGTGTGTAGCGAGTAGATGTCATGCGAGGCACGAGGCACCTCCAGTCGGCACCATCAGTCAGCAGAAAACCACAATCAGACGTGGAAAAAAACGGTGCAGCAATGCCACGTAGCGTGTTCGGGAACTGAACCAAAACAACCAGACGAGGAACCGAAAAACGGCCGAGCAAGCAGCGCAGAGGCGCCAGAAGCAGACTTCGATACGGCAAGAGAGGACCGGCGTCGCCTGCCATGTCGCAGTTATCTTCTGCAGCAACCACCGGTCAGAAGACGAGGCAGACGGGTGCCGCAGGAGACTGGGTGACGCTACCGGAGACGGGACCACATTGCCGGAGACCGGGCGACAGCGGAGCTGGTGCGGCCGACTCACAGCGAGCGGGACTGGAGCGAAGAGCAGCACGGCGGGCGGCGAGGTGCCGGCTGTCGCCGGCTGCTCGCAATGCCAGCTCCAGGGCCGCAACACGCCCGCACGGGAGCTGGTCGTCAACGTGTCCTGGGCCCGCCGCAGCAGACACCGTTACCCGCCGCTCACACACGCCACAACACTGACGTGACGTGTGCTAGACACCCCTGCTCGAGTTATCCTCACAATCACACGCACACACACGCACACACATCCCTGCGACATGTGCGACACGTGAGTCTTCCTCGTGCACACCCAGACACCGAGCTGACCTGTTTGGCTCGGACCATCCTCGCCCAGACACGTCCGTGCCGTCAGTCACAGTACGGCTGCAGCAACACCAGCAGTGACAACGGATTTTAGCTACATATTCAGTCGCAGACCATCGTTAGAACAGGCCGCCGATGCTTGGCGCGACTGAGTGCAGCAACCCCGGGATCTGCGGTGCGGTTTCCCCGGCGACCGGCCGCAGCCGCAGCCGACGTCGCCGTCGCCAGCATTAGTCGTGCGTCCGCTCGGACCGTCAGACCGGTGGTGCCGTCCGACAGCGCGCCCATGCACAGTCCAGCCGCGGCAGGGCGGCGCGCTACTCACCGAGCCCTGGGTGCTGGTCATGCCGGCCAGACGCCGGTTCAGCTCCTGCATGTCGGCGGCCGACGCGGCTGAGAAGACGGGCGTGCTGGGCTGCGACGCCACGCCCTCAGCCACGCCCTCGGGCGGCGCACAGGTCAGCCGACTCAGCTGCTTACGCAGATCCTCCAGATTCCCTACCGCGCTGCCAGAACAGGAGTCGGTTAGCGGATGGCGACTACAGTCCGGGTCTATTGTTATTTGCTATTTGTGCTCACGGGCGCGTCGAATACGTCGGTCATACAGAGACCCGATACTACCGTCATACTACCGTTCGTCGGTCGTACTAGCGTCGGGGTCCATGTCCATGTCATGTCCTCAGCGGCCTGCATCGTATAAGTAATAATCTGCGCACAACGGCGATATTCAGACCAAGGCGATATTCGCACTAGGCTCCGGCTGACCTACAACGGCGCACTCGCTCCAGCAGCAAGCGTTGGCCTGAGCGCTCACCTGCACTCTGTGTTCTGCGGCGAGGGGCCCGTCTCTGGCGAGGCGCCCGCCACCGACAGGGTCGGCTCGTCCAGGCTGGGCGCGGCCGCAAACTGCGGCGGCTCGCCCGGCTGCGGGTGAGGCACTGGAGCGCGCGTGGCGCTCACCGTCTGTGTGACGGCCACGGCCGACGGCGCGCCCCCGCTGGGCATCCGCTCCCGGGCCGGTGCAGTGCTGCCGGCCGGCGGCACTGCGGCCACTGCCGGCTGAGTGACGCCGACGGCTGGCAGACCGGCTGGCGCCGGTGTGGCCGGCCCGGGGCTGGTCGGCACGGCGTCCGTCGTCGGGGCGCCGTCCGCCGCCCTGGCCGGCTGTCGACATGGCCACACGCCGTCAGACGGTCATAAGACGGCTATCAGACGTCCGCCAGACGGCTGCCGCTCACCACCACACCAATGGCCACACGCCGTCAGACAGCTACCAGACGGCTGCCGTTCACCACCACACCAGTGGCTACATGCCGTCAGACAGCTATCAGACGACCGCCGCTCACCACCGCACCAGCGGCCAGCCGGATATCGGCTGCGCCTCGCCTACCTGATCGGCATCGGCGCCGGGAGACACGGGCAGCGGCGGCGAGGCGCTCTCGGCCACCGAGCTGACGACGAACCGCGACAGGCGCCGTGGGGCCTGCAACGCACGGCCACAGTCACCGTCACTGCCACTGCATACACCAAACACACATAGCCGTCACCGACACCGTCACCGCCACCACACACACACACACCACACGGCCGTTGTCCGTGGCATACAGCGCCGGGACAGAGCAGAGGCCGACACGACGTGAGTGACCCAGAGCCGAGGGACATATACAGATCCGCCGACTACAGGTCAATGGCGGGAGAGCAATGGGTTGAAATACATCTCAATTAAGGTGCTAAGTCACGATCATTGCAAACTAGGCCCAGCTTCAATATCGCAGCGTCATGGCAGATGGGTGAAGGGTGACGACCGAAACGCCCATTGCCTCTCTTCGCCGCATCCAGAACTGAACTTGGCGTCCCACACGTGGAGCGACAGCGCTCAGCACAAGCATGTGAGCATAGCGACGTCCTGCAGTTTGTTGGGAACTGCCGCTGACCGTGGTCGGTCATGGCCGATGGACCCCCTTCCCTGATCAAAGGCTGGCAGATAACGTCCCGCCTCTGGGCATTCACCAGTTATCAGGAGCAGCGGCGGCAGTACGGCGACAGTACAGCAGCAGTACGGCGGGTGACATGTCAGCAGCAACACACGGCAACCACACACAGTCCCACCTGACCGTGCACAGCGCGCCGACACTGCCTTGCATGAGAGCATGTGCGGTCCAGTGTCACAACCACCACCAGTGGCACCAATCCACCATGAAAGGAAAGTGAAACTAAAATTAAAGCGACCACCAAAATCATACCACTGAAAGTCATCGAGCACAGTTGGAAACGAAATATAAGCATGACAGTGTAACACAAAACGCAACACATGCTCCATCGCCGTCAGTGATGAAACACGCAAGGCGGATGCAGGAAAATTAAGAAAACTTCTAAGTAATCTAGCCCAAGAGATGGGAATACCGTTCCGTCTAACTACGCGTAAATAAAACGGCGTGAGTCGCTAAACCTGTCGCAAAGCAGCGCTACGGTCCGAGCCGATCGAGACTGCAAAGCAGTACAACCGATCAAGACTGTTTAGTGCAACCTTCTTGTCGCATCGAGCGGCTGGCCGCCGCCAGAAGCGACGCATAGAGCTCCTTCAATCAGGAGGCGGCTCCGGCCCGGGGGAGGCCTACCACATCTACCGCCTGAGGCCATACAGGGAGCATAACAATTCCGGCGACAGCCCCGATCGCAAAATCCGTCATTCAATGCATAATCTGTCATTTACACCAAGCACTAGGCTACACGCGTCACTGGCAAACACAGAGTTCCGCGCAATCGTAGGTGAACACACAAGCAGCGTAATCCAAATAATTGCTCGTCTTTTCGTGGAATCAAACAACGGCAAAACTGATCGCAACAACAATGCCGTGACATGCCATGCCGTACAAGAGAAATAACACGCACCGAGCAGTACAAACATACTTCCAACTTAATAACATTACCCAATGAACAGAAAGTCCGGAATAAAAATGAGCAAATACTAACAGTCAATGACTGCGTGATGAAAGTTTCAAATCCACCAGCGCGGCGTCATCCTGCTACAGAAAAAAGCGAACAAAAGGATACGAACCAACCGCGTGTGACTACAAACCGCTGCTACAAAAGACACCGAAGCCACCAGAGTCCCACTCCAACCCTCTGAACAAAGCACCACCGCGTGGTCGGCGCCATCACAAGACCAGGGGATCCTGCGAGCCCCGCACACCGCCTCCGTGCGAAAGTGGAGACAGAAGCACCAAGAGAGCACAAGTCGTCGTGTGGTGTGGCGGTGGCCAGTGAGGCGGCTCCAGTATCCCAGTACCGCATAGCACAGCTTCCGGGTACAGAGCGCAGCAACACTGAGAGCTAGGCAGCCGAGACTAGAGTCTGTCCGAGTGGCAAGCACAGGTGGCAAGCGGACGGGCGGCGGCGGGCAGCGGGCGGCGGGCAGGCAGGCGGCGCGGGCCACTCCACATACCTCGGCGGCCGTCGCTGCTGCAGGAGCGGGCGGCTCGCGGCCACCGCCGGCTCGCTCTGCGCTCACTGCTGCTATCGCTGCGGCAGGCGGGGGCGCCGCCACCGCGGAGACGCCGGCCGGCGGCTGCAGCTGCGCCTGGGGCTGGGCGGCGGTCGGCGCCGGCACAGACGGCGCGGTCGCCGCCGCCGCCGCCGGCTGCGAGTCGGCATCGGGCACCGGCTGCTGGGCCGGCGACGGCTGAGCCACGGCCGGCTGCTGGGTCACAGCCACAGGACAGGGAAGCGGCTGCTGGGACGGGGCAGACCAGTGCCCCGCAGCCTGCTGATTCGATACAGATGGGATCGGCACCGGCTGCTGAGATATGACTGGGTTAAGCTGAGCGGACTGCTGGGACGATATGGACTGTGTCAGGTTCGGCTGCTGGGTCATCGCTGGAGCGATTGTGGTCTGGTTATTGGCATTCGACAGTAAAGGTGGGATCAGCGACGCCTGCTGCGCGAGTGTCGGCGGGATCTGGACCGACTGCGGTTGGGCTGCTGACGGGACAATGGGCACGGACGGCTGTGCGCCGGGTAAGTGCTGATGATTCAACACGGCCTGGGGGGTGGGGTAGGGCTGCTGGCCGGCCGGCGGTGGCTCGGCCGTCTGTGGCGGCAACAGCACGTCGGCCAGCCCCTGCGGCGGCGGCGGCGCCGGCTGCTGCAGCAGCGCCGTCAGCTGCTGCGGCGTCAGCGACACAATCTGGAGGCCGTGCTCGGCCTGCAGCAGTACCGGATACGAGCAGGCGGCCGCCATGTAGGACGGCGCCACGGCAGTCGGCAGGGCGGCGGCCGGCGGCGGCGGCGGCTGCAGTGGCTGATCGGCGGGCCGTCGCTGCGGCGAGTCGACGCCTCCGGCCTGCGACAGACGGGTGCCGCCGGGCGGGCGGCGCGGCGGCGCGCCCTGCACCTCGTCCCTCTGTCGGACATCACACACGGCACACGTCACGCACACGCGGTGGACGGCGGCACGACGGCGCACGCGCGACACGGCCACACACTGACCTGGTCGTCGTCGCAGGAGGGCTGGCGCCGGTGGGCGACACCGGAGCCGGAGCCGGCCGACTCCAGCTCCAGTCGATGCCGGATGATGGTGCGCAGCTGCTCCTCGAAGTACTGCGCGTCGTCACGCGGCAGAAGGTGCGCCTCCGTCTGGCGGACATGTAGATACGTCACATCGTCATGTGACGGTTCAGGTCTTCAGGTCACAAGAGCGGCAGCTACTTGCTCACTACACCTCCAGCGGCAGTGTTGAAGTCTGCTGAGGTAGGACAGGCATGCATGCATCACAAGTTAGGTTACCTTTGTTCCTCCATCCGGAAGACATGGGCTGGCTGAGGTCTGGGAGATATACAACCAGGTCACAAGCACACGAAACGACACGACACAAGCAAGGCAGGATGCAATGGTCCCTTCACCCCAGTCAGCAGTGCCCAAATCTGTAAAACTATGTCTGACCTTTACAGAGCCTTATATCTCACGTCATTTATCACCACCACCAACATTGCTCACCACGATTCATTCGAGACCACCAGAAAATGATGGCATTGTAACGCTTATCGAAGCTAGCACGCTACACGTCCGAGCGTCTCTCCCTGCCACCCTCCGCCGATCCCAGCGTCGGACGAGAGCCGTACCATCTTGTAGGAGATGGCTGACACGTCCGCCTCGCGCAGGTCGAACTTGAACGTGATGGCCTGCGACTGGTTGGTCTCGAGCAGACAGGACACTACGGGACCGTTGTCACTACCCTTGACCTGTGGCACGGTCACATGGCAGGTCAGACTGATATGAGCGGCCCGGTTGTATGCCGCACTACCCACCATCAGGAGAACATGCCTCGTCACATATCGATCAGTCTAGTAGAGGACAACTGAACAATTATGAAACAAGGTCACAATTGCAGCATCATATAGCAGTGTGCAGAGGGATATGACGGGGAGGCAGAGTGCTGTCCGAGTCACGCGCTAGTGGCTGGGAAAACATGCATCACAGCTGCCCGAAAGGCCAACTGAACTTTTATTTCCCCAGGCAAACTTCAATTCTGAGCCGAGCGCTATCTAAGTGTATCAGCCATCCGGTTTGAATCCCACGCATACGCCTACCTCAGCTTGGGATCCCACACGTCCACCTACATCAGCTGGGGATCTCACGCGTCCACCTACCTCAGTTGGGGATCCCACACGTCCACCTACCTCAGCTGGGGATCCCACACGTCCACCTGCCCCAGCTGGGGATCACACACGTCCACCTACCTCAGCTGGGGATCCCACACGTCCACCTACCTCAACTGGGAATATCATACATTCACCCACCTCAGCTGGGGATCCCACACGTCCATCTACCTCAACTGGGAATATCATACATTCACCCATCTCAGCTGGGGATCCCACACGTCCGCCACCTCAGCTGGGGATCCCACACGTCCATCTTCCTCAACTAGGAATATCATACATTCACCCACCTCAGCTGGGGTTCCCATACGTCCACCTATCCCAGCTGGGGATCGGCGAAAATCATCTTATTCCTTATTTGAATTGCACCCTTATGCACCACAACTGGTATCATAGAGGCGAAAATTGTAATGACACAGTCGGGCGCATGCGTTTTTCCTCCTTGGGACGCCAGGACTTTAGATCCCACACGTCCAACCACCACAGCTAGGAATCTGATATGCCCACCTATATCGGCTTTGGATCTGACACGCCCACCTGCTTCGGCTTAGGATTCCACGCGTGTGCATACCTCGAGCACGGTGAGTCGGGGCAGTCGCTCGCACGTTTTGCGCCGTCGGGACGGCTTCTTCTTCTCCTTCTTCTCCAGGGTGCCTGCATCACCTTCAGCCAGCTGAAGGCCCTCGGCTGGAACCTGACCGCAACAGCGAGTGTCAGGCCGAGGAAAAATCGCGAGCCCCGCATCAGGACAGATAAACTGGGAATATACGCTGCTTCTTTGGCAACAAAAACAAGCCACGAATAAATGCGTCACTCATGATCGGCAAATTTGCTTTGCCCATCGCAAGAAGCTCCAGTACGTCTTCTCAATCTTTGGCTGCCGAAGCAGGCCAGTTAGGTGGTGGCTGCGAACTCTACAACCCCCGCCCTGGCAAGACCCAGCATTTCTCACCTCCGCAGTGGCTGGGACCCAGCATTTCTCACCTCTGCAGTTACCGAGCCCGTCTGAGATTTTTGTGGAGCGTCGCCCGTCTGGTCTGGAGCAGCTACCACTTCTTGAATCACCACGCCTGCAGGCTGCCGCTGTTGTTGCTGTTGCTGCGTCTGATGTTGCTGCTGCTGCTGCTGCTGTTGTGGCTGAGGATGCACCTGTTGCTGCTGCTGCTGTTGAGGATGCACCTGCTGCTGCTGCTGTTGTTGTTGATGTTGCTGCTGTTGATGAACTTGTTGGGGTTGCTGAGTCTGTGCTTGCGCCTGAGGTTGCATGTGTGACTTTTGTGGTTGTGCCAGCTGGCTTTGCAGCTGGCCTGGCGCCGGCTGCTGACCAGTGGCCAGAGTTGGCAGGGATACCGAGCCCTGCGCAGCTGGGCCAGTCGGCTGAGGCGCCGCCGACCCGACCGCTGGCGCAGACGGGCCGGCCGCCGGCGCCGCCGCCAGCTCGCGCTTCTTCTCCTCCCGGGCACGCAGCAGACTCTGTATCTGGTTACTGATGAGCTTCACCACCGGCCGCGAGTCCTCCTCCGTCAGGATACCCGACATCACCTGGGGACGACCACGAGTCACACACATACAGGCGAGGTATTCATCAGGATACCCGACACCGCCTGGGTACATTCATGACCCGCACACTCACGCACGCACAAACGGGCCACGAGTCCTGCCCCGTCAGGATACTCAACATCACATTGTGGTGGCGGTTCGTGCCTAGCATTGTGATTGGTGCTAAGGTAGTCAGCGCATCTCGTCGACCACTTAGGTCATTTTGTGGCGGGCGTTCACGGGTCACAAGGTACTTTACCCTGGTAACTTTCAGGTGCACGTGACCAGACAGGACATCCGGGTCTTCCCATGACTGTCTCAGCATCATATATGAAAGGTCTCACTCCTCAGGATATCTTTGAGGTCCACAAGGCCACAGTAAAATGCAGAGCCGTGCACGTGAGCCTTTCACTGCAGCCAACTACCTCGTACACAACGTTCGAACCATCCCAAGGTGTGGACGGCTTTGTATTGATTAGAAACTCACCACCAATCTCAGGGTGCAGAAACTACTTTTGTGGTGACGGGAACGAGTTGGGAGCGCGAAGGAGCCATTCGCAAGCAGGCCCGCTCGCCTGCATTACTCCAATTAATGCACGGTAAACCTACAAACGCAGAGCGTGGACCTGCAAAACTCACGCCAACCAACCGAAAGTGATGATGCATAAACTGGTCTCCTCCAACCAGCTTACACCCAAAAGTAAATGCTAAATGTCTGCCTCCCTCCCACACCCAGCATGCTCCTTCTCACCATATGCTTTGCGATCTCCTCCGGGTTATCCTTATTGAGCATGTAGTTGAACTGGATCGCTTCGTTCTCCTTGTGCTTGTCTTTCCGCTTCTTGGCGTCCAGCACGCGCAGGCGCAGCTCCACCACGTTGCCGCCCGAGCTGACCGTCTCCTCCCTGTTTGCCACATCGAGTCGCATGCCGCAGTCCTCGGCGAAGAACTCGTGCGCCAACAGCAGCTTGACAGTGGGCCGATCCTTTTTGTGCAGCATCGTGCACCACTCGATCTGCTCACGAGACTCCGGGTCCTCTATCTTATCGAAACTAGACGGCTTGATACCCTGCCGACAGCAAGCAGGTTGTCGCATTTTTGTTGAAAACTGACACAACATCGGTTTGGCTTTCGACGCCTTGAAATGCGGCAGATAAGCGGCAAACCTTGTTGCGGTGGCGTGGTAGCAGCCAATACAAAAGTACATGCAGAAGAGACAACTGCATACAACTCGTCGTAGCTTGTCCATTCAAGGTCGCACTAGACGATCGATTCCAAAAAGCGAATATCTCAATGTGGGCGTAGAACGATCGCTATCGAAGACCTCCAGGAGCCTGAAGGCCTCCAGCGTCTCAAGAACACGAAATACACGTAGACAAGAAGCTGTTAACATGTTTGTGCCAAATGTGCTTACAAAACAGTTGCCTGCCACAATATTAGGCATCCTAAAACGCCAGTCGTGGGTGGTCCTGATCAAGCTCAGTCGGTGCACTAGATCAAGCGAAATCAGGGAATATCATACATCGATCAGAAACGGCATGAAATTAATGCATTCGCCACAATGTACTCGGGACATCGAAAGCAGAAGAGCGAACTACCAGCGACGCAGTTGATGTGCACTTCAGCCCAAAAGGACGCGAGATGACAGCTCCCGACACAAATACACAGCAAGTATCAGCACAAATACACACCAGTATCAGCACAAATCCGAACCAGTATCAGCACAAATGCACGTCAGTATCAGCACAAACACCCACAAGTATCAGTAAAAAAATGCACGCCAGCATCAGTACAAATAAATACCAGTATCAGCACAAAGGCATGCCATTATCAGCACAACTACACACCAGTATCAGCACAAATTAATGCCATTATCAGCACAAATACAAACCAGCATCAGCACAAATGCACGCCAGTATCAGCACAGATGCACGCCAGTATCGGTACAAGTACGAACAAATGAGAACGGACGGATGGAAAACTCGGCGCTCTGGCAATGTCCGCCGTACACAGTGCGGGCCGTGAACACCTGGCCGAGAACAGTGGCTAGCCTGGGTTCTGATAGCTGCCGAGCGGCCACTCCTTACCGTGATGACCTTCTTGTAGATCTGCGCCGGCCCGGTGCACTCAGAGTATGGGTACTCTGACGTCAGCATCTCCAACATGCACATGCCGAAAGCGTACACGTCCACCGCCTCGTCGTAGTGCTCCTCGTACACCTCGGGCGCCATGAACTCGGGCGTACCTGGCGGAACCGTGACGCGTGACACTCGATACTGCGGCTCGGTGTGCTGTATATACTGTACTATGGGTCTGTTTGCTATATATACTGTACTGTGGGTCTGTGTGCTATATATACTGTACTATGGGTCTGTGTGCTATATATATATATATACTGTACTATGTGTCTGTGTGCTATATATACTGTACTGTGGGTCTGTGTGCTGTATATACTGTACTGTGGGTCTGTGTGCTGTATATACTGTACTATGGGTCTGTGTGCTATATATACTGTACTATGGGTCTGTGTGCTATATATACTGTACGATGGGTCTGTGTGCTATATATACTGTACTATGGCTCTGTGTGCTATATATACTGTACTATGGGTCTGTGTGCTATATATACTGTACGACGGGTCTGTGTGTTATATATACTGTACTATGGGTCTGTGTGCTATATATACTGTACGACGGGTCTGTGTGCTATATATACTGTACTATGGGTCTGTGTGCTATATATACTGTACGATGGGTCTGTGTGCTATATATACTGTACTATGGGTCTGTGTGCTATATATACTGTACTATGGGTCTGTGTGCTATATATACTGTACGACGGGTCTGTGTGCTATATATACTGTACTATGGGTCTGTGTGCTATATATACTGTACGACGGGTCTGTGTGCTATATATACTGTACGACGGGTCTGTGTGCTATATATACTGTACGACGGGTCTGTGTGCTATATATACTGTAATATGGGTCTGTGTGCTATATATACTGTACGACGGGTCTGTGTGCTATATATACTGTACGACGGGTCTGTGTGCTATATATACTGTACTATGGGTCTGTGTGCTATATATACTGTACGACGGGTCTGTGTGCTATATATACTGTACTATGGGTCTGTGTGCTATATATACTGTACGACGGGTCTGTGTGCTATATATACTGTACTATGGGTCTGTGTGCTATATATACTGTACGACGGGTCTGTGTGCTATATATACTGTACTATGGGTCTGTGTGCTATATATACTGTACGACGGGTCTGTGTGCTATATATACTGTACGACGGGTCTGTGTGCTATATATACTGTACTATGGGTCTGTGTGCTATATATACTGTACTATGGGTCTGTGTGCTATATATACTGTACGATGGGTCTGTGTGCTATATATACTGTACTATGGGTCTGTGTGCTATATATACTGTACGATGGGTCTGTGTGCTATATATACTGTACTATGGGTCTGTGTGCTATATATACTGTACTATGGGTCTGTGTGCTATATATACTGTACGACGGGTCTGTGTGCTATATATACTGTACTATGGGTCTGTGTGCTATATATACTGTACGACGGGTCTGTGTGCTATATATACTGTACTATGGGTCTGTGTGCTATATATACTGTACGACGGGTCTGTGTGCTATATATACTGTACTATGTGCTATATATACTGTACTATGGGTCTGTGTGCTATATATACTGTACGACGGGTCTGTGTGCTATATATACTGTACTATGGGTCTGTGTGCTATATATACTGTACGACGGGTCTGTGTGCTATATATACTGTACGACGGGTCTGTGTGCTATATATACTGTACTATGGGGTCTGTGTGCTATATATACTGTACGACGGGTCTGTGTGCTATATATACTGTACGACGGGTCTGTGTGCTATATATACTGTACTATGGGTCTGTGTGCTATATATTCGTTGCTATATATACTGTACGACGGGTCTGTGTGCTATATATACTGTACGACGGGTCTGTGTGCTATATATACTGTACGACGGGTCTGTGTGCTATATATACTGTACTATGGGTCTGTGTGCTATATATACTGTACTATGGGTCTGTGTGCTATATATACTGTACGACGGGTCTGTGTGCTATATATACTGTACTATGGGTCTGTGTGCTATATATACTGTACGACGGGTCTGTGTGCTATATATACTGTACTATGGGTCTGTGTGCTATATATACTGTACTATGGGTCTGTGTGCTATATATACTGTACGACGGGTCTGTGTGCTATATATACTGTACGAGGTCTGTGTGCTATATATACTGTACTATGGGTCTGTGTGCTATATATACTGTACGATGGGTCTGTGTGCTATATATACTGTACGACGGGTCTGTGTGCTATATATACTGTACTATGGGTCTGTGTGCTATATATACTGTACTACGGGTCTGTGTGCTATATATACTGTACTATGGGTCTGTGTGCTATATATACTGTACGACGGGTCTGTGTGCTATATATACTGTACTATGGGTCTGTGTGCTATATATACTGTACGACGGGTCTGTGTGCTATATATACTGTACTACGGGTCTGTGTGCTATATATACTGTACGACGGGTCTGTGTGCTATATATACTGTACGACGGGTCTGTGTGCTATATATACTGTACTATGGGTCTGTGTGCTATATATACTGTACGACGGGTCTGTGTGCTATATATACTGTACGACGGGTCTGTGTGCTATATATACTGTACGATGGGTCTGTGTGCTATATATACTGTACTACGGGTCTGTGTGCTATATATACTGTACGACGGGTCTGTGTGCTATATATACTGTACGACGGGTCTGTGTGCTATATATACTGTACGACGGGTCTGTGTGCTATATATACTGTACTACGGGTCTGTGTGCTATATATACTGTACTATGGGTCTGTGTGCTATATATACTGGGTCTGTGTGCTATATAACTGTACTATGGGTCTGTGTGCTATATATACTGTACTATGGGTCTGTGTGCTATATATACTGTACGACGGGTCTGTGTGCTATATATACTGTACTATGGGTCTGTGTGCTATATATACTGTACTATGGGTCTGTGTGCTATATATACTGTACGACGGGTCTGTGTGCTATATATACTGTACGACGGGTCTGTGTGCTATATATACTGTACTATGGGTCTGTGTGCTATATATACTGTACTATGGGTCTGTGTGCTATATATACTGTACTACGGGTCTGTGTGCTATATATACTGTACACGGGTCTGTGTGCTATATACACTGTACCGTCTGTGTGCTATATATACTGTACTACGGGTCTGTGCTATATACACTGTACGACGGGTCTGTGCTATATATACTGTACGACGGGTCTGTGTGCTATATATACTGTACTACGGGTCTGTGTGCTATATATACTGTACTACGGGTCTGTGTGCTATATATACTGTACTACGGGTCTGTGTGCTATATATACTGTACTACGGGTCTGTGTGCTATATATACTGTACGACGGGTCTGTGTGCTATATATACTGTACTATGGGTCTGTGTGCTATATATACTGTACGACGGGTCTGTGTGCTATATATACTGTACGACGGGTCTGTGTGCTATATATACTGTACTACGGGTCTGTGTGCTATATATACTGTACGACGGGTCTGTGTGCTATATATACTGTACCGCACTAGCGGTCTGTGTGCTATATATACTGCACTACGGGTCTGTGTGCTATATATACTGTACGACGGGTCTGTGTGCTATATATACTGTACGACGGGTCTGTGTGCTATATATACTGTACGACGGGTCTGTGTGCTATATATACTGTACGATGGGTCTGTGTGCTATATATACTGTACGACGGGTCTGTGTGCTATATATACTGTACGACGGGTCTGTGTGCTATATATACTGTACGACGGGTCTGTGTGCTATATATACTGTACGACGGGTCTGTGTGCTATATATACTGTACGATGGGTCTGTGTGCTATATATACTGTACTATGGGTCTGTGTGCTATATATACTGTACGACGGGTCTGTGTGCTATATATACTGTACTACGGGTCTGTGTGCTATATATACTGTACTATGGGTCTGTGTGCTATATATAATGTACGACGGGTCTGTGTGCTATATATACTGTACTACGGGTCTGTGTGCTATATATACTGTACTACGGGTCTGTGCGCTATATATACTGTACTATGTGTCTGTGTGCTATATATACTGTATCATGGATCTGTGTGCTATATATACTGTACTATGGCTCTGTGTACTGTATATACTGTACTACGTGTCTGTGCGCTATATATACTGTACTATGGGCATGTGTGCTATGTATACTGTACCATGGGTCTGTGTGCTATATATATATATACTGTACTACGAGTCTGTGTGCTGTATATACTGTACTGCGGGCCTGTGTGCTGTATATACTGTACCATGTGTCTATGTGCTATATATACTGTACTACGGGTCTGTGTGCTATATATACTGTACCATGGGTCTGTGTACTATATATACTGCACTATTGGTCTATGTGCTATATATACTGTGTCATAGGTCTGTGTGCTGTATATACTGTAATACGGCTCTGTATAATGTACTACAGCTCTGTATGCTGTAGATACTGTACTACGGCTCTGTGTGCTGTATATACTGTACTATGGGTCTGTGTGCAATATATATATATATATATATATATATATATATATATATATATATATATATATATATATATATATATATATATATATATATATATATATATATATATATATATATTGTACTACGGCTCTGTGTCATGTACTACAGCTCTGTATGCTGTATATGCTGTATATATATATATATATATATATATATATATATATATATATATATATATATATATATATATATATATACTACGGGTCTGTGTGCTATATATACTGTACTTCGGGTATGTATGCTAAACACTGTACTACGGGTCTGTATACTGTACTACAGCTCTGTGTGCTGTATATACCGTACTAAGGCTCGGTATGCTGTGCTACAACTCTGTATGCTATACTCCGGCTCTGTATGCTGTGCCATAGCTATGTATGCTATACTATGGCTATTTGTTGTTTGTTATTGGTTTTACGACACATCGACCATTGAGTCATGTAGCGTCGCCAATCTTTCACGCCGATTGGTCACGGGCGAAGAGTAGCGACAAGCGAGACTCGAGCTCACAACCTTTCGATTGTGTGACGAGCAACTTACCCCTAAGCTACTCGTTACTAGGGCTATATATACTGTACTACGGCTCTGTATGCAGAAGCACGGCTCTGTATGCTATACTACAGCTTTGTATGCTATACTATGGCTCTGTGTGATGTACTATGGCTTTATATGCTGCGCTATGGCTCAGTATGCTATACTACGGCTCTGTATGCTGTACTATGGCTTTGTGTGCTATATTACAGCTCTGTATACCGCACTATTGTTATTTGGGCTTTAGGGTGCCTCGATCAGAATTGATCATTCGCGCTGTATACTGTAATACAGCTCTGTATACTATACTACGCCTCTGTGTGATATACTACGATTGTGTGCTATACTACGGCTCTGTGTGCTGTACTACATCTCTGCATGCTGTACTATGTCTATGTGTGCTATACCATGGCTTTATGTGCTATACTACGGTCCCGTGTAATATACTACAGCTCTGTATGCTATACTAGGCTCTGTATGCTGTGCTACGGCTCTGTGTGATGCACTACGGCTCTGTGTAATGTACTACAGCTGTGTATGCCATAATACACCTCTGTATGCCATACGGCGACTGTGTATGCTGTACTACGGCTCTGTATGCCAACACGTGACAGCTCCTGGCGAGGGTTGACACTGGACATCGTGGCTCTGTATGCCATACAGCACACCTTCCTAGCATGCGGCGGCTGCACCTGTTGTGGACGGATATTGACGCCTCAAAGCCCGCGGAGCTTCGTGCACATCAGAGTATGATAAAACACGCCCCCCGCCATATTTCCGGGCCGGCGTACAGCTGCTGCAACCGCCCGACGCCATCACTCCTTCAGAAGACTCAGAGTTCCGTGCCGCTGTCTAGCATACCAGCCCAGCACATTAGAATAGCACCAATATCAGGGCACAAAACTCATTCCAGAATAGGATGCCAATCGGATGCATCAGGCAAGCACCAATATGAGACACAAAACGTACTGCAGTCTAACAAGCCGGTCCGGCACATTAGACTAGTACCAATATCAGACACAAAACTTACTCCAGCAGGAACATCAAGCCTTGCACAGCAGCACGTGCATGTCGCTCTGTGGGCATTTCGTCTGAACAGAGCCACCAATACAGGTCTTGCCTGGGGTAAATCGCATCGACATGCGCACCATGGAGAAGTAAAAACACCGACAGGTAGCCATGACTACTCACCTATGACAGACTTGGCGAATGACCTGTTCTTGAGCGTGGCCAGTCCGAGGTCGCCCACCTTGACCTGGCCGGTGGTACCCGATATGAAGATGTTATCACACTTGAGGTCGCGGTGAATTATGGGCGGGTTTCGCGAGTGTAAAAACTGCAAACCTCTCAGAATTTGACGACACCACGACTTGATGATCTTGAGAGAGACCTTCTTCTGGCCAAAGTTCTTGAGATAGCTGACGACGAATGCGGCCAGTCAGTTGGAGCATTGTATGGAACATTTCATTGGCTACACTTCATGGAACGCCATACAGTCATAGGAAAGACATGACATGTGTATGTTCGCTCCGGCAAATATGACCAACTGTATATACTGGGCGCTGTATGACCAACGCAGTCGATGCGCCCGAAAGCCCAAATAACCAACCAATCCGGCAAATACAGCACACGGGCCAGATAATATTCAGGCCGACAAACGCGCGCCAACCAGGAAGGAAACAACAATTTGACCATTGCTATGCGACGGCCACCGGCTAACGATTGTGACGTTCGACGCCTGAAACAGATGCTCCGATACTATCCTTGACTCACGCGAGCAGTGTACCGGGTGTCACGTTTCGCATGCACGCACTATGACCGATTCCATATTCAGAACGGATACAGCTGACGGATGCCATACTTCCCACTGTTGTAGTATTGCAGACGCATGCTACACATACTAGTATTGCAGTATTGCAGATTGCAGTATTGTACTAGTATTGTAGTATTGCAGACGCATGCTACACACACACCGCAGAGGTGGTGCTACTCACGTGCGCAGGGTGCCGGAAGTCATCAGCTCTGTGACGAGCACGATGCAACGACGGCGCGGCTTGTCCACTTCCCAGTAGTCGTAGAAGCGCACGATGTTGGGGTGGGTCAGGCCTTTCATCAGGTCGGCCTCCTCGCGAAACCGGTCGCGCTCCTTCTTGCTCAGCCGGTTGCCGCTCATCTACCGATCAGCCGGGGCGTGTCAGCGAAGACCATTCCGCCGGCACGGTAGACTCTCGTCAAGTCTACGGCAGCCAGTCAACCGAGGGTGTCGGCGTTGGACGTTCCGCTGCCGCTATCGCCGGCACGGCAGGCTCTCACCACGCCTAAGGCACCCGAGTGGCCGAATCAGCCGTGCCGGCGACACTATTCTTTCAGAAACGCGCTAAGAGTCACGAAACGGACAAAGATCGAGGTATGTGGGATACATCCCTGTCACTCTTCCGTAGCTATGCAACGATGTACTAGCTTGGCATTGCTGGATACTGTTTATTACTGGGATGTAATCCAGCTAATAAGGCGCTTGTTTGTGATCAATCGAATTCTAGTTGTTACGGTCGTATGGATATACAAATATAGGAACCATTCGAGTGCGATTAACGACGAGCGGGAATCGTTACGCCTTCCGACCGAAAAATAAGATGGCAATTCCTTGGCAGAGCATTCTGGATGACAAGTCCTTGACGGGGTTTCTCTCGCAGCCCGGCCAGATCACACCAGGCCAAGTTAGGTGAAACAGTGGTCAACACGTCCATCTGGGAAATAAAGGACGAGTTGACGGCGAGCGGATAATACTAACTTTGGGTTCTCTTCGACAATTTATCGTCAGGAAGTCGCAGCGTTATCCAGATGAATCGCGTCGTAAAGGACCCCAAGGTTCTTGGTCCATATCCAGAGATCAACTTAACAAGGCACCTTAAGTCTACACCGCCGTAGCCGGGTTTTAATGAACTACACGGAAAGCTCCTTCAGCCAGGTTCAGTATGTCCAGAGGTCCGGAATGTTTGCATTGTGGTCACTGATGAAAAATAAGCAATTCAGCCACTGTGGCATCCGGGTGATCCATAATTGTGTACTTATTTGATTTTGATTAAGGCATTACAGAATATTCATCCCACACCGAACTCCATCAAATCAAATCGACATCACAAAACAACCGCGTCGAGAGATGGGCCAATCGCACCATCGGAGGGCATCACAACACAACCGCGTCGAGATGGGCCAATGCTCGTCTGCAAGAAACCGTAGTTGTGTGTAAAATAGCAGGCTGCTTAAATCCACTACCCATGGAACAGAAATGCAAGGAATATATTTTCGTTGTTTCTGAATATTACTCCTTTTCACACTCTATATCTTGACCTTAGTGATCTGGGGTAAAATGTCCATAAACTGAATGAACCATCGAAAAAGTACCTTCATTTAATTTCACCAGATGCATGAAATATACGAGTCATCTGCGAAATACCGTCTGCCATACGCCCTAGCAGATCGGACCGCATTGCGGTTGGTATTTCACACACCTTGCGTCACCTTTATGTACTCGTAGACGCCAGCTACGTATTAATCTATAAAAGCACGGTTAGTTAGTTAGTTATTAGAGCTTTAGGGTGCATCAACTACATTGGTCATGTAGCCCCCATATAAAAGCACGGGTTTGCATTTGTTTGACACCTTCAGGACAAAGCGCATCGAGAGTGGCTCACTGCATTAATTACGGATTGAACTGCAAGGTAGCTATTGCAACTTCCAAGCCCTGGGCCTATTGGTTCCCAGTTTCTTGCTTTTGCACTTCCACAAAACCCCTCACGGGCTTGGTGGAATTAAATTAAATTACTTCAATTTCTTCTGCTGTCGCTGGTCTGGTTCGCTACTTCATCTGGACTCGTAATTGCTCATCACGTTCTATTGCACTTGACCAACCGCTGATGAAGCGAGTGTGCGCAAACCGTTTCTCACTCAGTACAACATAGACGGCCAGCCAGTCAACCTGCATCGCCAGCGAAGCTGCTACATGTGTCCAGACTGTGAAGCTGATACAGGTGTACAGGCTGTGAAGCTGCTACAGGTGTCCAGACTGTGAAGCTGCTACATGTGTCCAGACTGTGAAGCTGATACAGGTGTACAGACTGTGAAGCTGCTGCAGGTATCCAGACTGTGAAGCTGCTGCAGGTGTCCAGACTGTGAAGCTGCTGCAGGTGTCCAGACTGTGAAGCTGCTGCAGGTGTTCAGACTGTAAAGCTGCTGCAGGTGTTCAGACTGTAAAGCTGCTACAGGTGTCCAGACTGTGAAGCTGCTACAGGTGTCCAGACTGTGAAGCTGCTGCAGGTGTTCAGACTGTAAAGCTGCTACAGGTGTCCAGACTGTGAAGCTGATACAGGTATCCAGACTGTGAAGCTGCTGCAGGTGTTCAGACTGTGAAGCTGCTGCAGGTGTCCAGACTGTGAAGCTGCTACAGGTGTTCAGACTGTGAAGCTGCTGCAGGTGTTCAGACTGTGAAGCTGATGCAGGTGTTCAGACTGTGAAGCTGCTGCAGGTGTTCAGACTGTGAAGCTGCTACATGTGTCCAGACTGTGAAGCTGCTACAGGTGTCCAGACTGTGAAGCTGCTGCAGGTGTTCAGACTGTAAAGCTGCTACAGGTGTCCAGACTGTGAAGCTGCTGCAGGTGTTCAGACTGTGAAGCTGCTAAAGGTGTTCAGACTGTGAAGCTGCTACAGGTGTTCAGACTGTGAAGCTGCTACAGGTGTTCAGACTGTGAAGCTGCTGCAGGTGTTCAGACTGTGAAGCTGATGCAGGTGTTCAGACTGTGAAGCTGCTGCAGGTGTTCAGACTGTGAAGGATGCACAGCTGCGGCCGTGCACTTGCGGCGACTGTGATTGATTTTCAGCAACCGGCGCCGCCGCCGTCCGCACGGAAACACCGCATCGCCCAGGCTATCTGCCGTAGCCAGGCCGCCCGCTCCCCCACAAACTCACGCCAGGTGGATCACCTTCACCAGGTCGCCTGCTCCCCCATCGCCCCATTCCAGGCAGCAGTCATACATTATCTGTGAACTGGAGTTTCTTTGTTTGTTTATTGGTTGGTTCACGACACACTTTGCGCACATTCACGGCTAATGGCGCCGCCCACACCGTTTCGCCGGTGGGCCGCGGGATTGGGAAATGTCTTGAGTGGCGCTAGAGTCGAACCCGGGACCTTTGGTACTCATAGCCCGACGCCTTAACCGCTCGGCCACCCCCGCCCCTTGTGAACTGGGGTGAAAAATACCACTTCTTGAACAATGAATTGACATCCTTCCCAGGGGCGGGGATGGCCGAGTGATTAAGGTGTTGGGCTCTACCAAAGGTCCTGGGTTCGACACTAGCGCCGCTCGGAACATTTCCCAATCCCGCGGCCCACCGGCGAAACAGTGTAGGCGGCGCCATTAGCCGTGAATGTGCAGAAAGTGCGTCGTGAACCACCCAATAAACAGACATCCTTCCCAGAGAAGTGACGACATAGTCCTTGATCTGTGCTGATCAAATTTCCATGCCACATTTCTAACCGTATCTTCCTTTTGTCAAGTGCATGCTTAACATCAGTTGTCGATACACGAACAGCTCGTAAGTTACGAGATGTTCGTGTCACAGCAAAATTCAAGGCAAAGGTATTAGCAATGATGTGGTCTGTTGGACAATACCACCTGATAAGCTTTCAGACATTATCGTCAACATAACATATTACGTGCATGTAAAAACAAAGACGAAAAGGTGTACCTTTAAGTGCACTATTGGCGAAACATTCAGTTTGAAGGGAATATAAGGTACTTTAGCAACATTGCGTCTATGGCGAATTTTGTCATCCTACTGTGCTTACTTTGGCGTCTCACACCTAAAGGTAAATCATTATTTTAACACTGCCAGGCTGATCCCTTAACCACGCCACCTGCTCCCACCAACTCATGCCAGGCTGATGCCATTCACCACGCCACCCGCTCCCACCACCAACTCACGCAAGGCCGATCCCGTTCACCAGGTCGCCCGCTCTCACCTGCGACCGGCAGCATGCCTCCTGCTCTCACCTGCAGCTCACACCAGGCGACGAACACTCCTGTGGTGGCGTCCAGGCCCTTGTAAACCATCTTGAAGCTGCCACGACCGATCTCTTCGTCGAACTTGAGGAAGCTGCCGTTGGGCGACGCCTCGACCGCCTTCTCGACCTCGTCCTCCTCGCCGTCCTCGCGGTCGACGTCCTCCTGCTGGCTGAGCGTCGCCTTGGTCCGTTCAGCCGGCTCGGTCACGCCGTCCGCGCTGCCGCGGGACGAGCGGTCGCGCTCTCGCTCGCGGTAGTTCTCGATGGCGCGCCGCAGCGACTCGTTCTCCTCCTCGAGCTTGCGCATGCTGGCCGCCTGGCGCGAGCTCTCGGCGCCGGCGGCCACCTCCTTGACCAGCTCGGTCTCAGCCTTCTCAGCGAACTCTTCGCCGGGCGCGAGCCACTCGATCTGCGAGGAGAAGCTGACCTTGCCGCCGTCGAGCCGGCCGTGGTCGCGGTGTCGCACGGCCGACGGCCGCGCCGGCTTACCGCCCACGGGCACGGCGCCGTCGTCGTTGGCGTTCTCGTGCTGCCGGTCGGCGGACTTGCGCACGCCGTGGGTGCCGCCCGGCCCGGCGGCGCCTATCTCCACACTGATGGAGCGCTTCTTCAGCGCAGGCCGCGGCGGCTTCGTTTCCGGCTGCGGTGTGACACTCTTGCGCGTACGTAGTCGTTCCTTCTTGGCGGGAGTAGAGTTGAGGCTGCTGTTTGAGCCCATGTCGGCGCGGGAGCGGGTAGGACCGGACACGGCCGGCGCCGGCTCACCGCCGTCGGGAGGCTCCTCCTTGTGTGACAGCTTCTGACCGGTCTTGGGCAGCAGGCGAGAGCTGGTGGGACGTACCTTGCTCATAGCACCATTCTGGGTGTTGCGCACGGGAATGTTGGACGACTCCTTTTTGGGCGCGTCCTTGATGCGCACCGGCGACGGTCGACTGTGCTCCTCAGATTGGCTGTCCTGGGAGGGACGACTCCTCTCCATCGTACAGGAGATACATGCCCGACTGCAAACGCAACGCCAGTCAATCCAGTAGAACGCGTTGCCATGTCAGTATCATTTAAGTAGCATACTAAGTTGATATAGTTTTGGACAACCTACGAATAACAAAGCTTATCAACTCACGGCTCACAATTCCAAAGTCTGACAAGCAATTTCTCGAAACAAGAACGAATGAAAAAGTAACACATTACTAAAACGGATGGCACCAGCTTTGCTCTGAGCACTATCTAAACTTGGTCATAATCGAATAAAACCAGCTTTGTGTGGACAAAATTGAGTACTGACAAGTTACTGACAGCTAACTGATGATACAGAAATGACCGTCACTAAAATTAACCTCGTCCAGTTATCATGACGAAATGCATATGAGCCAGATAAAACAATTGTTCGAATTTGCAAAACCCACTACATGGATAACACTTCACAATCTTCATATATAGTAACGCTATTTTCTGCGGGTATTGCCAATTATGCTTTATGGCCATCGCCTGTATGCACATGGTGCCTGAGGAGTATTTGATGGACATGCCATGTGTGCATGACATGACATGGCAAGGACATGTGTGCATGGCATATCGGTCTCATTCGGTGATTAAAAAGTCCATATTTCCCCACATCTTAACACGCGCACGTCCGGGGGCAGATATCCCCCCTGCGGTTTTTCCTAACGTGCCGCCATACTAATCGAGTTAGCAAGGCCAAACCTCGCATGGCTGCTCATTAGTCGTTTCCGCATATCCTCATAATTTTTAACCCTGGGCCATCTTAGGTCAGGCCACCTGGTCAGGCGAAGTGACCCAACTACACTCGGAGTTCTAGGTAGCATACCTTCCACAATAATTGGTCGATTTATTTCAAACTTATAACACGTCATGATCTCATCAGGGACCATAATATGTACATCTGGTTTTTTCGTAGCATTGACCTGAGGTCAGGTCGCGGCCATGACTTCCCCATTATAGGTCTATGGTAAAATATAAAAATGCTCCTGGCTACATGTTTGCTCTCGGAATGATCTCACAAAGGTTGTGGCATGTAGTTTGAAGCTATACGCAATGTTACCACTGACATCACCAAGGTCATCTGAGGTCACCTGAGATCACTACACATTTATGTGCATTATATCGCAATGCATTGAGCTAGAATGCTGAAATTACCGTCATTGTGCCTGTATCGCCAAGACGCGTCGATTGATACATTACATGCCCTCCCTAAGCTACTTCATGACCTTGACCTGAGGTCATAGTTTCAGTTGACCTGACCTTAAATCACACCGCCTATTGTCGATAGCACATTTCAAGGACTGCCGAATAGCGTTCGCCGTTTGTTTCTATCTGTTACAGGTCCTGAGATATGTGTCAATACCTGAGAGTCCCACCTGATCTGGTCGACTTTGGCCTATGATGACCCAGTGACCTGAATATTGACCTTAGCGAGAAAAAAAATGACCGAAACACTTTAATAGGGCCTGTCACCAGCTATCCAACGCCGTTTTCCTTTTGTCGCTACCTAGCATAGTTCTAGAGATCATATGGGAGCAGACATCTGCCCCCCTGGACATGCGAAGTTGGCGCGGACCGCCGGACGTGCGAGTGTTAAGGACACAAAACCCAGGCATCTGGTTAAGCTTGCACCTTTACCTGTGCCCTCCATACACGCACAGATGTTGCTTGACACTCATCTTAAAGAATATCGTATACACCACCTAGACGCTGCCAACACGAGAGACGAATTACGGGGAGGGACGTCAAAGCTTAAAAGGGCCTTGTCATTCCTGACAGTAACCAAAACGGTGATGTCTTTGCAGGACCTGTACATAAATTGTTTTTAAACATGTTTATTTTGATTGCTTGGTGTGGAATGTAATGCACTGAAGACTTTGTAGCACTTGGGAACATACGTCACAAAAAATAATGCCTACACCTCTGATTGCATATTTTGACATACACAATAAAACATCAATTAACCAACACAATCGCACCACACTGCGCTAGAATTCGTTTCGGCAGTGTAACGGAACGTTTCCGTGATAATGCGCCTGTCACAGGTGTCCGTGGTTAGTGATGAGCCAGGACACTTCTTGTGGTGTGCTGCTTGTCAAGTGTCTGGGATCAATAGCGTACTGGAATATGTTCAGCGGTGGTGGTGAATTGGAGCTTAGGGGCGCGTCGACTTCCAGGGTCATTTTGCGCCCATAACTTTATTATAATCAATATATTGGGCTGCTATCACAGCTTGTTATCAATGTTCACGGGTGAGAGTATATCACCTCTAGGCGAGCGTTTCGAAGGAAGGTAAAAATATTACCAGACGCCACGACATCAGAGTCGTTCCCAATTAGAATGAGTAAAGAAATGTCGGCGTAAAGCAGTCCTAAAATCTGGCGTCGTAGAGGTTCTAACAGTGTACAGCCTACTAAGACATGGTACACAGTAAGCGGATTAGAACAGCGTGGGTATAGAGGTGGGTCATCACCAGTCAGCATGTAACTGTGCGTTGCAAAGGTATGACCTATTCTCAATCGGCAGAGTACTACTTCTTCCTGTCGTTTGGTTCGGTGTGAGGATCGCCACTTTCCTAGTATCGGTTTTAAAACCCTTAGCTTAGTACACTTCGAGTTCCAGGCTAGTTGCCATTCTAACCGTATATTTGACAATATAGTGGGATAAAGGTCCCTTGGAGGGAGCCGTAGATGGACCACACGGCCATTGCTGATGGCGTGTTTGGCGGTTGTGTCAGCAGCTTCATTTCCCGCGAGTCCGACATGTCTAGGAATCCAACAGAAAACGATATCTCTGCCGATGTCACGTAGGGATTTCACGAGTTTGATGATCCTACGAACAAGCAGGTTATCGTGGTTAAAGGTTGTCAATGCAAGGAGACTGCTCAAGGAGTCTGTGAAAACCACATGCTTTGTGGACAGGCCTTCCTGTATAAAATAGAGGGCTTGCAGAATCGCATACAATTCGGCGGTAAAAATCGATGCTTGCGTTGGTAAGGAGAAAGACCCTTACACTGTGTCGACTGACGAAAGCACATCCAACACCAGAGACTGACTTTGAACCATCTGTGTAAATTCGCGAAAAGTCGTCATATTCATGTATTTTTCCCAGCGCCAGTATTCGAAGTCCCTCCGGGTTTACATGTGCTTTCTTTGAGTACGATAAAGCCACGTCAGTTTGCACTGGGACAGCGTGTCATGGGAGAGTGCTCGGCGTAGTAAGACCTGCTACAGAACGCGGCCTGATATTGCAGTCACGAAGGATCGAAGCCATGCGAATAGAAAACGGTAATCCACGCTGATGGGCCCTGTTACATGTTCTTGATGTTCTCGAGAATATCCACTGATAGGCTGGATGTTTCCGGTTTTGGACAACATTGCACGCGTATCTCGCGCCCAATAACTTACGGCGTAACGCAAGAGGTGGTTAGTCTACTTCTGCCATAACACTTTAAGCCGGTGAAGTGCGAAAGGCTCCAGTAGCGATGCGAAGAGCTAAATTATGGATGACATCAAGACAACGCTTGTATGTGGCACATGCTCCGTCATAAATAAAACATCCATAGTCAAGTTTAGAGCGCACGAGAGATCGATACATGAGAAGTAAGACATGTTTGTCTGCCCCGTACGAACACCTGGAGACGGTTTTCATTACTTGCAGTCTCTTCGCGCATTTTTGCGCTAGATCGTTGATGTGGGTTCTGTATGTTAGTCGACGGTCCATCCACACCCCTAAAACCTTTGCAGCTGGTTTGAAAGGAATGCGGTTCCCATTCATCATAATCACCGGATCGGTGCAAGAACGTTTTCGGCAGAAGTGGACAGCAACGGTTTTCGATGTTGACATGGCGAAGCCCGTTTTGTCACACCAATTCTGCACCTTCCGGACAGCCAGTTGGAGTTGTCTCTCTACCATGCGTGCAGTACGAGAAGAACACCAAACAGCAAAATCATCTACGAATAGTGCTTTTCCTGTAGAAGCTGGGAGTGAGAAGCCCACGTCGTTGATGGCAATGGCAAACAATGCGACACTGAGCACACTCCCCTGCGGAACTTCGTACACTTGCTGGAAAGTGCCAGAGAGGAAGCCTCCTACCCTGACACGAAAAGTTCTTGCAGCTAAAAAATGTGCAAAGAAAACCCCATGGGGCCTCTGATACCCATCAAGTGTAACTTCATGACAATACCGTGTCGCCATGCAGTATCGTATGCTCCGTCAATATCGAAAAATATCGCAGCTGCGTGGCATTTCTTCCTAAAACTAGAGCGCACAACAGAGTCGAGTGTTAAAACGTGCTCAAAAATGCTGCGATGTTTTCAGAAACCACTCTGTATCATAGAGAGATTGTTACGTTCTAGAAACCACATTAATCGGACATTCACCTTTTTTTCAAATAGCTTACAAAAGGCACAAGTGAGCGAAACAAGTGGGCGATAAGCAGTGGGTCTATACCAGTTTTATTTTGCTTGCGTATGGGCACCACTATTGCTTTCCGCCACGAAGATGGAAATGTGCCCGTTGTCCATATGTCATTTAGCGCATTCAGGAGAATATCTAAGGCTGTTTGTGGTAGATGCTGAATAATATCATCATGTAATGTATCCGGACCTTCTGCAACGCTTCTCGGAGTGCTGACCGCTGCAGTCAGTTCTGAAATAGACAATGGAATGTTGTATTCGAGGAGATCTGTGGTTGAAAAATCAAGGGGTGTGCTTCGCACTGAGCCTTGTAGGTCGAGAAACGGACGCTAAAATATTTCGAGCGTGCTGACAACGCTCGTCCCATCTCGTCCGCTACTTCTTCCGGGTCAATGATACCCCGGCCTGCAATGTGTAGGGTGGGAAGTGGGAGTGGAGTATACTTTCCAGAAAAGCGCTTAATGCGGGACCATACTGTGATGTGGATCGATTAAATGTGTTCACGTAAGCTTTCCATAAATCTTGTTTCGCTTCAGCGATAGTACGCCTTGCGAATGCTCGTGCTTTGAGGAAAGCTATTAAATTTGCCGTACAACTATTTCTATTAAATGCAGGAAAAGCTTTCTTCCTGGCACGCAACACCTCTCGGCACTTTTCCGACCACCACGTAACGGGTACTCGAACTGAAATTCCTGAAGAACGAGGGATGTGCCGCTGAGCGCTCTGCACAGTTGCCGTCGTGAATGCCTCCACCGAAACACCAGGTTCACCGGAGTAGTCTCCAAGTCTACTCTCAAGATTTGCTTGGAAAGCATCCCAATTGGCTCGGTTAAATATCCACTTGGAAGCAGTGTCCTAACATTACTTCACCATTAACTGTGTGGATGAAGAAAGAAGTTGCTTGGGAATAGTGAAAGATTGGAAGAAAATAAAGGATCGCCACTTAAGGATTAAAAAATCGGAATGCCTTTCACTTCAGTCACATGCATTTTACATTTTTAGCAGTCGTGTGTATAATGACTGCCCACGCATGTAGCAAAATGGCAAAAGCCTAAGACAAGGATGAAATAGCACAATTCCATTAACTGTGAATTTCCAGGCCACATGGTCAATTATTTTACACTGCTTGGAAGGTCGCCGGCTTACGAAAACACGGTTAATAAAACAAAACAAAACGGGAAAATGGTCGTTGTTATGTGGATCATCGTCCACGGACCATTCTAAAAAAAGGGTGCAAGTTCTGGACTGCAGAGGGTAAGATCCAGCACGGAGGTCTGCTCAGTTGTCAATGTAAAATGGGTTGGCTTTCCTGTGTTAAGTACACAGAGTGGAGAAGCTCGTGCAAAACATTCGGCTGCACGTCCGCGGCTCGTCGTGGTGGCTGAGCCCCAAAGAAGGTGCTGGGCGTTAAAATCGCCGCACACCATTACCGGTGAAGGGAGCTGCCCCACCATCTGGGACAGCTCAGAAAGTGGGAACCTCTCGCCCGGCGGGAGATATACACTACATATGGTGACAGCGTGGCGATTTATTTTCATGTGAGCAGCGATACACTGTACGTCAGATAAAAGATACACTGTAGCGATACAACTCATAAGTCAGATATATAAAGGTAAAAGTTGCGAGCTAAAAACTGTGGAAACGAGAGCGGGTTAGGTTTCCCCTGTTCCCGCCCTCAAACCCAGAGGTAACCCGCGAGCTTCGAGCTGGCTCGGCCCAAGGTACTGAGTCATCGGGCGGGAACGTGGTGACCCCTCCCCCGGTGGAGAGTTCGATGGTGGCAGACCTCGCTTCTGAGGCCACAGCCGGGGAGGGGGTGGGGGATGACTCATTTGATTTATGGTCATTTTGTTTCCTGGCGGGGCTGCCCCTCCACCCGCCGACGCGACAATGGGGTGGATGGCCGTGGGGGTAGAGCTATGCCAGTGTCTTGGCGGCTTCTTGTCCGGGCCCTTTCCATCTGAGATAGACGTGCCCGCTTGGCCTCGCGGGCACGTCTTTCGGCTTCCTGGTAGTTCAGGCTCACGTCGAAGATAGGCATCTGTCGGTGGGTGTTTCTTGATCGGGCGATGGCGGTGCGGACGCAGATGTTGAGGGAGAAGTCTACCTCACGGGAAGGGGAATGGCTTCAGGGAGGGAGGAGGTGGATGATAGGGATTTGGCGGTGCTGTTGGTGCGTGGAGGGGCTGGAGGGATGTTGGAGGGAGGATGGGAAGTGGAAGATGGGGATTTCGAGGTGGGTGGAGTGGTAGATGGTAGGTGGCTGGGCTTTCGTGGGGAGGACGATGTGGACTTCCCTGGATGCATCTTGCTCCGCGCCTCCTGCCAGTTTTCATCACGTTCAAGGAGGACCGTGGCTGTGTCCTCTGCGTGCAATCCCTCCACGGAATTCGTGGCCTGTGCTTCATTCCACACTATCTCGGGTTCTCTGGTTGCTCTTGGGGTCAACGGGGGCCAGGCGACCCCGAATGATCCTAGCAGAGCTACGAGCTGACCTATGAGCACCGCAGCACTACCCTGCTCGTGTTGCGGCGGGCGGGCTGGGGTCTCACTCACCGCTGGTAGTGTTGCTGCCTTAACAGCGTAAGGAATTACTGGGTGTGTGCTAGGATACATATCTCTGGCTCCGCGGAACGAAATGTTATGTGTGAATTTCAGTGACAGTATCTCCTTTTCTTTCAGGTACGTAGGGCAGGTACGGTCTTGTGAGGTGTGCGGTGCTTGCCCGCTTCCACAATTCACACACCAGGGCTTCCGGGTATCACAGTGTTCTGTGCTGTGGGTGGTATAAGCGCAGTTTGCGCAAGCGGGCCGATTGCGGTATGCGGGTTTGGTGTGTCCAAAGCGTTGATAATGGAAGCATCGCATGGGATTCTGGATGTACCTGCGAGCCTTCACACGAGTATATCCGACAAGAACAGTGGCTGGAAGGTCAACTGTATTAAATGTCAAAATTATGCTGTTCGTGTGCTGCATCTCCGTTCCCTTTTCGTATTGATACGACGAGCCTCAGTCACCCCTAATTCCGATAGGTCGTTCACTATTTTCGCATCGGGAACGTTTCTCAGGTCGAAACAGTTGATAATACCCTTTGACAAGTTTTTCGTTTTGTGGGGTTCACTGAAAATTGGAATGGTCACCTCGCGTCTGTCACTACTCCCTCGCATGTTGTATGTGAATAGTTTTGCTGCCAGCGCATGTTTCGCATCTTCTCTCCTCGAAAACTCCACCTCTAGCTCTCCGTCACGCAAAGTCTGACATCTGACGACTAATCCGAACTTGTTGCATCCATATCGTCGCTGAAACGGCGATAGCGGGGCCAGCTGCTTGGCACCTTCACATGCTCGGAAAATGAGTATACGTGGGCCTCCCTCGTTCACAGCGGATCGGTCTGTCTGGCTCCTTCGAGAAGGGCCAGGAGTTGTGTTTTTGTGTTGCGTTGCCATGAAATACAGTTGGTTTCTGCTCTTCAGGCTCCCCCACCTCACGGAGCCCTACTGAGGGGACGCCTATTTCCCGCGGACGGGAGGTCGCTAGGCGCCCGAAGAGCTATACGGGGCGGGAGGAGCCTTCGGTCGGCTGGGAGAGAGAGCCTCACCACCCCGACCGTGATCCAGCACCGCCCATCCATTAACCCCGCCGACCGGGCCGGCGGGCACCGGGAGGAGTCCCAGACCCCCGGCCCGAGGCGACCAGCCACTTGGCCCGTGTGAGGCCCCACGGGCCCGCCCGCCCCTCCGGGATACCGGGACCAAAGAGGTGTGTTGGTCCCCGTCACAACTAGCACCGTGCGACGGGGGACCTCAACCTCCAGGACTCCGTCAACCCCGGGGGACGGGCCGAGGGGGCGCGGCTACCCGGATAAAACTGAGCGGACGGGTAGACTAGGGGAACTGGCCTACCTGCTCGTGACGGGGAAGGGATGGTGTTGCTGGATTGGATGAAGACATACAAAAGGTCGCTGGCACGTGGTGGATACTGGAATTTGAAGAGAGGGATGGACGTTGGGGACTATACGAGTCCCCGGACCTCCGTGTTTCCACACCCTTATCGGGGCGGCTATGTTACCCCGAGGGAGCGCCAATTCCCTGGCCAGCCGAGTGATGAGGCTGACCCCACCATGTGGGAATATGTTCAGTGATGTCTGTTGGAAAGTGGGCCGTTCAGATAGCGGGCGTGTTTGAGTGCTTCAGCTGCAAGTTATTTATGGGAAGATCTGCCTGGAGTGACAGGTGATGACAGTACGCCATTAACGTCTGAACTACGTCGGTGACGCAGTGACGCAGGAAGTGACGATAGGACCGTCCAACGTCTCGACTGGAAGGGAGCGTAGAAGTCTTTAGGTTGCAGTGATATTTATGTCATAGCTCTCTCAGGCGTGAGCCCAGGGAGTGCTGCTCAGGACAGTGGGTAAGGCTGAAAAGACAACCATAGGTAACAAACAGCTAAATTTAATAGCATCATATCCTAATAACTACGTACCTGGGAGAAAAACGTGATCCATAACTCTAGAGCAATACTGGTAAATTCGTATAATATAACTGAAATGTCTTATGAAGTAATGTTATGTTTGGCATTCTGCATTCACACAATGGGATAAATCAGACAAGGTTCGACCAATCTGTCCTCAGTGTCTACCTACCAACCAACAAGTGAGGATCCATCGTCAGCTGTGCCCAGCTCCAACTATAGAGTAGAACTACTCTCTGTACCTCACACCACCGTGATGCATCAGTGTCAAGATATATTATACATCATTGTATATCGTTGGACGTGCACGACTACAACTACTCTACAAGTCTGCAGCCCACTACTGTTCCATGTACGAATCTGTATGCAGTCAGCGTCGCAGTGCTCGATGCCATCAGTGCCCAAAGTCAATCGTCCATGCCTCGAGTGTGGCCTGGTACCATGTGTTGCAGTTACAGGGCCTGTCGTGAATGGGCATGACATTCTGGTCCTGGGGAGCTCCGTCTGCGTTGGCGGTGAGTGAGCAGGAAGATGCATCACACCCCACGCTCGGGTCACTCAGACAACCTAAAGTGGCGCCACCGAACGCCTTGGACACAGGCTAAACCAGGGTCTCACAACAATGGGATCATGCAGTGTCCAGTATTGAATGTTGGGACTCATCCGGAAACTGCGGCATTGCACGCTGGGATGATTTTAAATAATCCTTCAACATTACATAATTATCGCAATTTTGGGTCTGGTGAATCATCACAAACAGAGAAATATTAATTAAAAGTTGAGTATCATATTCAAGTACCCAACTTAATTTGATTGGTCAGTATTTTTAATGTGTGTGCTGGAACTCCCCCACCAATTCTGCCAGGACTAACACTTACCACCTACCATTCCCAATGTCACAATTCAGAGAGGTACATACTACTATACCTTTGCTCTAAATAATTCCGAAAATACATAGTCAATTGTAAATTCGGAACCAAGTTTAAAGTTTAAAGACCCAGGTAGGAGAGAGGCACATGCTCAGATGATTTTAGCAATCCATAACTTGTACTTTGTTCAGAATATATAATATACTTAAGCTTCCTGAAGTACACAAAATAAACAGAAACATGCAAGACTATTGTAAAATTAGCCTAAAATTAATCCAATAAACTGCTGCCATGTTTAAAATTATACAGCATTTCTCACAGGAGCATGGATGCAACCTGACAAGAATCTGAATTGCCCATAGGTCATATTAGTCATTGGATGCCCATATATCATAGAAGCATATAATGTTGGTAAGCTGGAGAATAATACTCACAGTCATAAAAACTGCTTGGTGGTGGGACCATGAAAACAAATGCATAGATAATGCTATATATGAAGCATATCATGCCAGCCATTACATGTCATACTGATTGGATTGGATTGTGGCTTTACGACGCACTCAGCAGCCGAGGCTATACGGCGTCGCCTGCTTCTCGCCCTTGCTGGAAAGGCGGGAATCGCGAGGAATCGAACCCGGTACCTCTGGCTTTCCAGACGCCCAGATTAACCACTGAGCTAACGACGCCCCTCATGTCATACTGAATTTTCATATAACTATGCATCACATGTTTGATTTTCACAATGCTTTACAATTTCACAATGTTGCAAATAAATAGACAAAACAAGGTGCAAAAGTTACATGAATGATTCACATTGACATCAGAATGGTAGGTGTCCTTAAAGTTGCTAGATAACATCACATGAAAATATATTTTGGGTAAATATATAGAAGCACTTAGGCCAAGCTTTGGTTTAAAAAATGTTTCTTGCATTTCCTGATGTTATTCAAATGAATTCCACCACTTGAGTCATTTCACAACAAAAAATAGCACCAGCATCATTGAAATATTATCATAAATATTTGACAGTCCTTGAAATGTGCTATCGACAATAGGTGGTGTGATTTAAGGTCAGGTCAACTGAAACTATGACCTCATGTCAAGGTCATTGAGTAGCCTACAGAGGGCATGTAATGTATCAATCAACATGTCTTGGTGATACAAGCACAATGACAGCAATTTCAGCCTTCTAGCTTGATGCAGTGCGATATGATGCACATAAATGTGTTAGTAATCTCAGGTGACCTCAGATGACCTTCGTGAGGTCACTGAGCAAAAATGTCAGTGGTAATATTGAGCATAGCTTCAAACTACATGCCACAACTGTTGTGAGATCATTCTGAGAGGAAATATATAACCAGGAAACATTTGTATATTTTAACATAGCCCTGGAATGGGGAAGCCATGGCCGCGACTTGACCTCAGGTCAATGCTACAAAAAGAAATGACATATATGATGGTCCCTGATGAGATCATGACGTGTTATAAGTTTGAAATCAATCGCCCAATCATTGTGGAAGTTATGCCACCTAGAACTCTGAGTGTAGTTGGGTCACTGCCTGACCTGGTGACCTGACCTAAGATGACCCAGGGTTAAAGATGCATGAGGGTATGCACAAAAGACTAATGAGCCTCGAGTTAGCCATGGTCTTGGTAACCCAATTAGCATGGCGGCAAATTAGTAAAACTGAAGGGGGCCAGATATCTACCCCAGAATGTGTGTATGTTAAGACCTATGTATGTCGGACTACCCGACAACCCATAGGTCTTGTTTTATACACATTTGAAGGGGAAAATGCCCTCTCAATGTTCACTTTAGCCCCTCCTCCCATTAATTTCAACATTTAGCATGACACCCTATGGAATGGGCCACCAATCCATTTTGGCCCACTGGCTGTCTTCATGTATTTTGCACCTCCCCACCCAATCATTTTCAGAATTCAACACCAATGGTACAGCCTATATATGTTAGAATACCAAAAACCTACTGATGTTGCATTGTCTAAAGTGCCATGATGTTAGATTGTCCAACACCTACTGATGTTGGACCTTATATAATTATTTCAGCAAAGGAGCCTGCATTCTGTGTTACTGCTATGTAGTTTGATTATAAATAGTAAATATCCTGCTTTCATATGATTTCCAAAAGAAGTGGCAGAGGAAGAAGTTCTTAAGTAAGTTTCAACAAGTCCCTTCATCCACTATTTCTCCAATGTGCACTAAGGTGTTCCTACATAAATATTATTTTTTACCACAAAATTCAGTTAGCATATACCTGTGATAAGACAAGGAAAATATTATTTGGGTTTATAGCAGGTTCTGGTGAACCACTCAGACCATGCCTCAATATCAAAATACTTAATCTTAAGGAATATTTTTATCCCTTTGGAATTTTACTCATATTCCAGATAATATATTATGGAAAAGATGTTATACAATTGTATTTAGAATTCATAAACTATCAAAAGCTAGGCAACTATGAAACATCTGTGATACCTGTGTCTCCTCTCTCCCTCTCCCCTCAAACTGGCTGACTAGATCCCTAATCAACATGTAACTGTGTTAGACTGTGGGTTCAGGTCTCACCTGTTGCTACTCTTTGCCTGCGACCAATTGGAGTGAGAGGTTGGTGATGCTACATGACTCAATGATCAATGTGTCTTGAAACCAATAATGTGTCACTGTGTTAGAAGACAAATATCCAAAGCTGCCTTTAAGATCAAATGAAAAAAGTGAGGAATATAACCCTCTTTCCTCCTTTTGCAACAATTTGGGATAACAAAGTTACAAAGAAATGTTCATTGTCATTTTTGGTCAAATCAAATGCCAAAGCATAGGAATGAAGAAGTCAACAATTGATGGTGCTGCCTAGTAGTGAATTGTGATAATCAGAACAGCTTTGTTTCTCCTAACACACATGGACAATGTGTTTCCCTTTTACTGTTCATTTTAGTAAAGGGCTAGCCATATGACAAAAAAAGAACACTTCACACTCAACTCAGAGCACATACCTACCCATGCAGCTAATTCCCTATGTAATATGAACCCAACTCCACTTCTGCACACATCAGTCATGTGTGTGATAGTAGTCCACAATGGAAAGGATCAGTCAAGGCCTTGTGCTTGCAGCACGACACTTAATAATGTGCTCAAAGTTGCTAATGGTTGACAGTATATAAAGTACATGTGAAGCACATCCCACCCATTATGAACCCTGAGTGCAGAAATATTTTCAGAGGTAAAATATCTGAAAGTACCTCAATGTCACCCTGCTGCAGAGTATTCACAAATTTTGCTGAGTGAAATATGTATTTGCATTGTAAAAATGTTTTACTGGTGTTATTTAATGTTACTTGAATGATTTTGAATCCTTTTCTTCATGAAATGACCACTTACACAAGTAAGTATTTGATCTGAAATTTCTTTATGTCAAGAAAACACTTGAACTCCAAAATAAATTAATACCAAATTCATTCAAACATCAGAAAACAACTTTTTGGCCAAAAATTCACTCATGGGCTTTTCCATATTTGCCTGCTTTTAAGATGATCCATCTGATTAAATCCATCTGATAAAATGTTGTGCAAAGAAAACAAATAGCACATTAGGTATTTGCAACATATTTTGATGGAGAGTAATACAGTTCCTTGCTCCACTACATTTCTCAGTGTGCACATCTGCCTGACTATTAACACAAGTTTGGAGCTTGGCAGCCATGGTCAAACTCATTAACTACATCCTGATCTCTGAAATTTGTAACAAAAGATAAAAATACAAACTGAAATAGAAAGAACACAACAATGCTAATATTCAGCCATTGAGACATATAACTATCAGCACCAGGGATTTGAATTAAAAAAATCATGCATAAAGCAGGAATGTGTCCTACAATTTGAAGATAAGTTTTCTCTCTTTGTGAGTTTCCTGAAGAGGTCAGGTTCCTGAAGAAGATATTCCATTCACACTATCTTCTCAGGCCTCACCAAATTGGTTATTTATGCATGGGAATCGTATGCTATGCCATGATCATATGCTAGGAACTTGCAGCATAACTTTCATCACGAATCGCAAATCAATATACTTAGCACACCTCCAAGTAGAGGGAGGGCACTCCCATTCCTGAGATAAATATCCGGAGACAGATGCGGCAATTGCGACGTTTTACCCTTCCTCACATAGACACTCTTCTAAAAATGAACTGTCCAAGTACAGTGAACATACCTTATTTAATTTGGAACTGTACCCAGCCCATCCTTTGGATCCGACAGATGTGGCTTTCGGAGAAAAACGAGTGTGTCGCGAGCACCAACACGGCCCCACGAACTGCCAAGACCATTCTGTCCGCTAAATTGTATACTCACTGATGCGCTCATCACTCATTGGGAAATACTATGTTATGACGTCAAATAAATTCCACCAGAGGAGCGCTTACACATATTCATGTGGTGCGTGCTATGCTCGCGCTAGCTTGCTCGTTGCCGCGAGCATCTCCACCACCACGGAAGCTGCCGCCCCTCCAGCCGGAAAGAAGGTGCCCCTCCGATAAATTTCGAGTGCAGCCCGCTTCGAATTTGTCATCTACAGGCGCCACTCCAGGTTTTTACAACAGAACCCCTCTGAAGAAATGACACCTCCCATACGAGTCCTCCCCCCCCCCCCATGACAATTCCTGGACTCGTCCTTGACCATGGGTGTAACCACAGATTCGAAATGGGGGAGGGACAAATCGTGGACGCGGAAAGTTTGAACAGGATAGAGGGGCCTGCCATACCCTCAAAACAAGTCCTTGGAATTCAGCCACTTTTTCAACGTCTTTTCAGCAACTTGAATTCAACTTCAATGTATTACAATTTTTTTCTTCAGATTCACTATTGTTAAAAAGGATATTTTTAAACGATATCAAAATTGGCAAGTTTCACTACTTAGCACTGCCTATGAACATTTAGCTTTATGTCGTATGGGCTGAACCAGATTCCACGATCACCATAGAGCAATGCTGTATGTTAAGCGTTGCCCTCTTGCAGCAGGAAAAACAAAATATTGGAAATTGATTTTATGGTAGAAACTCAGGACCTACAATTATCTTTCCCCCGGTTTCCTGTTTTACTGACACATATTTCGATGCAATGACAACCAGGGTGGATAAAGGGTGTGGTACCGAGGTCATGTACCCTACGTGTAAGGTGGCGCCCCCCCAGGCCAGGAAAAGGCGTCCCTCTGAAAAGGTTCCAATGTACCCGCTCGAATTTTTCAGCCGGAAGCGCCACTGTGAAACAAAAAGGCCGAGATTTTCAGAAAGGTCCGAGTGCAATCCGTCCCCTCCAATTTTGTATCCAGAGGCGCCCCTCCAAGTGCTTTCGCAGTGGTGCCGCTCCAAAGAAATGAAGAAGAAAGAAGTGCCACCATGACAATTCCTGGATCTACCCTTGATTACAACATTGCTCTCTTGCGGTTATGAACTCTGGCTAGCTGTAAAATTGTACGCATTTACGTGTGGCTCCTCTTGACAAATTAACGACTTCCGTTCAACAATTAAGTAGAAAGCGGGAATTTAAAAAAAAGTTATATATGTTATATGTCCGGAACAACAAAGCGGCAGCGTAAATTAAAGACCAGCGATGAGAGCACCTTCCGATCAGGCTATGACGGATTTCTTTGGGGAGCTCCTAGTCATATATGATATGAGTGCTTGCTATCAAAACGCCTGCGAACAAAAATATGTTTGACCCTCCTATTCCTATTACACCCAATCATACACACGCCGGCCCTCCAACACCTTTTGAATTATTTCAATATCTCAACATTATGATACCGTACGGCAAGCCATGTCGAATGACATCCACATAATGCAAATTGAAGGCATAGCCACGAAACGCGATGACTCTGAAAATTAAACGAATTTTTGACCTTAAGGCATGATCTGACATGTTCCGGGTTGAAACGTTACTCGAGGGTTGCCCACGGGCATTCTCTTGATGCCAAGCATGGGTGGCTCTGGGAGAAAGCGAAGACACGCGGGGCGATCGAAGAAATGAGTTTGACGTTTGTCTTGGAAAATTAATGTGATTTCCGAACAATTTTCTAGAGTACCATTGACATGTCCCGGTTTTAAATGTTACTCGAGGTGCACCACGGGCTATTGCTTGATACAAGATGTGGATAGGTTGGGAGAAGAAAAATGCGAGGCGACCAAAGAAATCGGTTTGACCTTTGACCTTAGAACGTAGTTATATTGGGTGACATTATAATACGGCACAAGTCACGTCGAATGACACCAATTTGGTGCAAATTGAACCCATAGCGACGAATCGCGAAAACTTCGAAAAATCCCAACTAGCCTTTGACCTTGACATATCCAGGTTTTAAAATGTTTCTCGAGGGTTCACCATGGGCTGTTACATCACAGACCTTGTTACGATTGTCCATTCGTTGTCACAAATGACATCCATTTTCTGCAAATTGAAGCTATAGCGACAAAACGCGACGGCATTGAAGAATTCAATCAAACCTTTGACTTTGACATGTCCCGGTTTGAAATGGAGCTGGGTAGGCTTGAGCGAAAACCACAAATAAAAATGTCAGACGACTGAAGAAATCAGCGTAAATTTTGACCAGTCAAGATTATTTAGAAATACGAACTTTCTGATACTGTACAAGACAACACGGATGACACAACATGAATTACGTCAATTTTCTGCAAATTGAAGCCATAGCAGCGCAACGCGATAACATCGAAGAACTTCATGAAACCTCTGGCCTTGACATGTTCTGGTTTGAAATGTTACTCGAGTGTTCACCACAGGTTATTGCTTGATAGTAAATTTGGAAAAGTTTGAGAGAAAACTGAAAAAATCGGCGATCGAAGTATGAGCTTGGGCTTTGTCCTTGACAAACAGTTATGTTCCTTAGCTTTCTGACAATGCAAAGCAAGACACGTCGAATGATGCTCATCTCATGGAAATTAAAGCGATAATAACCGAACCTCGCGTTCGGTCGATATCGCTTCAGTATCGCCATCTAATAAATGAAGCTAATCTTTGATCTACAAGTTTGACCTTGACATGTACCGACTTTAAATGTTGCAGTATGGTTCATTACAGGCATATTACTCGACATAAAATCTGGGTAGGTTTGGGTGAAAACGAAAAAAAAGTGGAGGTGACCGAAGAAACTGGCTTACGCTGAAGCATAACCGTTAAAGTGGTAATGCGGGACCTATGTTGTTCCTTCCAGCGTGTCGGTGTTAATTGATTCGAACGATCATAAACCAGTCGCTGAATGCCGATGTCAATACAAATACGCCTCCGGCGAACACGTCGCTGAACACGAATACGAATACGACGTTAACTTGACGTACGTGCTTAAGACGTGAAATGGCTTCCCTCAGTGGTCTTGACGATAGCCAAGAACACCCAGAGTCGCATTTGTTCAAGACATATCAATTTATGAACAGGGGAATGCAACCTAAGACGCATACAGCCTAGCGATAATGCAGATGTGTTGCTTAGCAGAGCACAATTTTTTTATCACTTAAGCAGAACCAGGACATGTTCAAGGTTGATGTTATTCAAGAATGGTCTGGAAGCAGAAATTTCTAACGTTTGCTGATTTACTATTCGGAGATTTTGTGACGACAGATGGCCTGTGAAGCCCGTTTATTGGCTAGATCGGCATTTATTATTTTTGGTGATTCTCTTTCGTATGTATTTTTACTCTATATCTTATGAAGTATAATTTTGTGGGGATGATACTCAGGTAGCGAGGCTTGGTGGACACGGATTTTGTTTTGTTTTGGGGGACAAATCGATACTTTTCAGAAATTTGGGGGACATGTCTCCCAGCCCCCTCCAATGGTTTCACCCATGCCCCTTACAATCATGAATTATGCATCCCTAGCTCTGATTTCAAAGATAACAAAGCTGAGCCTTATGTGGCCAATTACCCCATAGTATGACCTTAAATGGGCTGGATCGTATATAATTATATTCTTTGGGGAATATTTTGCATACTCAATCCTCGCATGTTCGCGGCACTTTGCCACCCTCACCACTGCACGGGTGGGCCAAAGTTGTTATGACCCGCTTAGCATTTCAAAATGGGCAACATGCGACATGGAACAAAAACAGCGTATCGCACGTCATGAAGTCTCGTGAATGGTGTTGGTATCTTGAGTCAACGGATGATATCTCAGTTCACTTTAACACTCGCACGTCCGGCGGTCCGCGCCAACTTCGCATGCCCGGGGAGGGGGGGCAGATGTCTGCCCCCTAAGATCTCTGGAACTATGATAGCTAGCGACAAACGGAAAACGGCGTTGGATAGCTGGTGACGGGTTCTATCGAAAGTGTTTCGGCATAACTGCGCAGAAATGTGTAGTGGTCTCAGGTGACCTCAGAGACCTTGGTGAGGTCACTGAGCAAAAATGTCAGCGGTAGCATTGAGCACAGCTTCCATCTACATACCACAACCGTTGTGAGATCATTCCGAGCGCAAATATGTAATCGGGAAACATTTGTATATTTTACCATATAGCCCATATACCATATACCATATAGCCCATATACCATATACCATATACCATATACCATATAGCCCTATAATGGGGAAGCCATGGCCACGACCTGACCTAAGGTCAATGCTACGAAAAAAACGATATACATATTATGGTCCCTGATGAGATCATGACATGTTATAAGTTTAAAATAAATCGCCCAATTATTGTGGAAGTTATGCCACCTAGAACTCCGAGTGTAGTTGGGTCACTTCGTCTGACCTGGTGACCTGACCTGAGATGACCCAGGATTGAAAATGTATGAGGATATGCGGAAAAGACCAATGAACAGCTATGCGAGTTTTTGCCTTGCTAACTCGATTAGTTTGGCGGCAAATGAGGAAAAACCGGAGGGGGCAGATATCTGCCCCCCGGACGTGCACGTGTTAAACGTCAATGTGTGGAAAAATCGACCAGGCACAGTACGCAACTGGGCAGGGACCAAGCACCTCCGCCGATAAAACCTGGAACGTTGGCGCAATCGGCAGCCCGGCAGGGGCCCAACACGGGCCTAGTCCATCATTGCGCGTATTTATCAGCTTCGCATTTCGCTGCGATACCAATCGTCTGCCCAGCCAGCGCGCAGTCGGGGCCCAGTCAAGGCCGAGCTACGTAGGACAACGCGCGGTGAGCCATCCCGGCCGATGAACTCTCCCTGCAGGATAATGATGTAAGATCCTTCGCAGTAAGCATGCAGAATCCTGTAAAATTCAGTTGCAGGATGTTATATGATTCACATGCAAGATCCCGTAGGATTTATATTCAGGATCATGTACGATTTATATGCGGGACTTCATAGGATCCTGAAGGATCATTCACAGGAATCCAATAGTGTTCTACAGGATCTTGCAGGGCAGTCCTGGATCTATTAGGACTCTTGCGAAGTATTCTGCAGGATTTATATACAGGATCCTGCAGGTCAGTCTTGGATCCTACAGGATTTATGTGCAGGATCCTGCGGGACAGTCCTGGATCGTAGCGGATTTATGTGAAGGTTCCAGTGCAATATTTATGTGCGAGATCCTGCAGGATAGTGCTGAATCCTGCAGTATTTGTGTGAATGAACCAACAGGAACTATTAGAAGGATCCTCCAGGCATGGGTATAACCACGGTTTAGAAATGGGGGGGGGGACAAACCAAAGACGCCGCAAGCTTGAACAAGATTTAGGGTAGCCCTCCCCAAAAAAGGGTTTCAGCAAATTATATTTCATTGCCTATTTTTGAAATTTGCCATTGTTAAAAATGATATCTTCCGGACAAAACTAGAAAGCTTGCCGTATCTTCTTTTTAAGTAAAATTTTATTCAGAATACCATGTTTATGAAGGTGACTAAGGTGACTGTGCCACTTGTTTTCTGTGTAATTAGGAAAAGTTTACTTTTATAAAAAAAAAGTTGCAAACGTTTTCTAACTTAACTAACGTAAACTAACCAAACATAGCCCATTTGTTTGCTTTATAGAGGCGAATGGGTCTTCAAGTTTTTCTTGTTACCACCTTAAAGTACAATAATACCGAAAAGTTTTCACCAAATAGTCGAGAACATTTATTGGGAAAAAACTTAATTATTTTATTCAAAAGCGGCTTAGGTTAGGCAGGGTTAGTCTTCCTTTATATTTTGGAGAATTTTCAAAAAATAAATTGACATTTTCAGAATTGTATTTTGGGGATTTTTTGTTTCTCCAAAGGTAGGTTAGGCTAGGCTAGGTTAGGTTATGTTGCATTTTATTTGGTTTTGAACATTTATTTTTGTGGAATATTACCTAACACAATGCACCTTTTTGCATTATTTTGACCGCAACCTGAAAACTAAGCATTTCCACAGAAAATAGATGGTCCCATCATCTTAGTCACTTTCATAAAAATTAACGCCAAAAAACACCTTGTACTGCAGATTTACCACAACATGGTCGGCAAAAATTAGCAATTTTCACTTCTTGTCACCGCCTATGAACATCTAGCTTTCTGTTGCATGTGCTGACCCAATTTCGCATTTAGGTTCATGTACATTTGGCTAGGTACAAATGCCATACTTGCGTTTGCGGTAAACGGACAAATGCACGTAATCAAATGCACTTAAGCGCAGATGTACGTATGGCCAATGTACGTAAGCTTAAATGTAGGTTAGCGCAGATTTACGTAAGCACAAATGTACGTAAGTGTAAATATAGGCAGGGGTGTCCATTTTTTAAAGACATTGGGGGGGGAGAGCGAAGTGCCAACGAATTAGACCCCCCCCCGAAAAAAAATTTCATCGGATTTCGCCCACTATATTTTCAGATCTCAGAAATTTTGAGTTTTTATTCCACGATGAGTATGTTTATGTTATTCAGCATCCTAACCAACGGGGAAAATCGTTCCATAACTGATCACGTCACATAATTAAAAGAGCAGTGCATAGTACATGTCAGCATAACAGCTCTGAGTAATAGCATGCGACTGCAGTGTCATACAGTGGGCTCGGATCTATCGTCAGTCATCGTCATCGTCATCGTCATCGTCGTCATCGTCATCGTCATCGTCATCGTCATCGTCATCGTCATCGTCATCGTCATCGTCATCGTCATCGTCATCGTCATCGTCATCGTCATCGTCATCGTCATCGTCATCGTCATCGTCATCGTCATCGTCATCGTCATCGTCATCGTCATCGTCATCGTCATCGTCATCGTCATCGTCACGTCACCGTCACCGTCACCGTCATCGTCACCGTCACCGTTGCCTTCCTTCCCTCACTCCACCCACCAACAAGCACACACCGGCTTAAATAAAAATACTTCAGCGATCAGATGTCGGCTAAAACACACCGGCCTTGATGGAGTATCGGAGCACAACAGACCTGAACGGTGGTGACGATGGGTGAAAGTATTTCCTTGTCGCTTAACATTAGGGAGGGGCGAAGCCAACGTTCTGATGGGGCTAGTTCAATATCGGAGAATGGATACAGCTGCCACAAAAACAGAGACATCGCAAACAATGTCCTCTGATTAATCATGTGCGTTGGTGTCAGTGATAAAATATTCGTGGAATAGGGTGGGAATATCACATTCTGAATACTCAATCGACACCCTTCTCCAAGAAGTATCTACATCCCGCTCCTTGATGCATGCTTATGAAGTCTTTGCGTCTCCTTTCTAACAGTATCTCGTTTATATGTAGAATGTACAGTCATAAGTAACTAAAGCATTAGCTCAACTTTGAGTCTAGACATCAAAAACATTTTAGATAACACTAATTCCATGGCGAATTTCGACATCCTACCGTGCTCGTTTCGACATCTCACACCTAACGAAAAAACCATTATTTTAAACCTGACTGGTGAAGTCATCGTGATCACCGAGTCTAGTCAGTCCCCACACACGACACCAAGCAAACTAAAATGCATACCGGATACAGGCATTAATCAGCGCAATCATTCTACTATTTCATTTTTTAACAACAGTCTGAAGACTCCGTCCGTACCCAATGGCGCAAACAAGACCAAGAATAAGACACACTAGGTGTATGCCTCTCCAGTCACGGCCAAGGAGGCCGAAAAGGTCACCCCAGAAGATTCCCAGAAGGGTCATCCGATGGCTTAAAAATTGGATGTCAGCTGGAATAGTTTCTTTGCTACAGCCGGAAATAAATATGTGCAAAATTTTGGAAGGTGGGAATACTGACAGAAATCAAAACAATGTTCAAATCGGCGGAATTGGTATGGTCCGCGTCCCCGTAGGTCTATTTTGTCGACCAATTCGCTTTTTTGGGGCCCAGCCATATGTTAAGGCATATGGCTGGGGCCTCTGCTCTGCCGCTTTTTGCGAAACTCGGTAAACTTTGGAGGGCCAGGTGTATTTTCGACCTCCCGTTGTGTTCTTAGGGTTCCCCTGTATTCCGCTGTACAGGTGTGTAGTCTCGGAGGGCCCGGAGCAGTTTTCTAGGTTCAACGCAAATTTTCGTGACTTCTGAATTATTTAAACTCCGAGTCCCGGCCTGATTTTTCGGGCACCAGACGCTATATATTTTGTCTCACCGCGATTTTACGAGCTCCGGTACGCCATTATTTCGGGACCGTACGCAAATTTTGAAAGCATCTGTGGGTACGTTTGGAGCTCTGGAGGGATGTTCCTGACTCGGACATATATTTTTTTCGGAATCTCTCCTTATTTTATTATATTTATATATTTAGAAGGCATCGGCTTAATTTTTATTGAGCTCAAGTGTGGTTTTGGGGGCCATGCTGTGCTTGCGGAGGGGAATTTGTGATGCTCCGACACAATTTTTTGGCACTACTACCGGAATTCTGGGTCCAGTACATAATATTTGTGGATATCGTCGCGAGTTCTCGGGGCGTGTTGTAAGTAGCTGCGCCCCAGCGCGATTTTGGTGAACCCGGTGCAAATTTTCGTGGGCCTGGTGTAAGCTTTAAGGTGCTGGGCATATTCACTTACAGTCCGCTACGGGAATTCTGGGGCCCCAACGCGAATGTATCGGGTCCAGCGCGATTTTTTTTGGAACCGGCGCTATTCTTTGGTACGCCACTGCGGCTGCTCGACGTGTTTTTTTTTCTCGCAGATCGCACCATCGAGGGTAGAAAGGCCTGTCGGATAATTTTATTTCGGGACATATTCTGAATTGTCCGATGCTCGGGTCAATTCGATTGTCCCTTTGTGATTTTTGGGGTCAAGCCTATTCTTGTAAGCTCCCTCCAGGATATTTTTGCACCCCAGTGCGATCCTTCGGGCTCTCGGTGCGTTTTTTTTTTCGGTGCCCCAAGATGAATATTTTTCGGGGACCGATGCCCTCCTAATTTGTAGATCGTTAACGCAATTTTTGTGTCCGCGGGGTGACATTTTGAGGAGATATTAGCTCTCGGGAAGCCAGCTGCGACTTGTGGGGCTCCTGCGCGGATTTTTGACCCCCACTCAGATTTTCAAAGGAAGTGGCATGGATTTGTTTTGGTCTAAGTGCGATTTTTGGCCCCTTGGTCACTTGTTTGGATCCCTTGCGCGAGTTTTTGTGACTCATTGTGATCTGAATGATTGACTCATAATTTAATTATTTTTTATGGAAAGATGTGATTCAACTCCAAACTGAAGATCTATTTTGGAGAAAAGAATTGATTCAACTCGTGACTGATAAAAAAACGATCGATCCATGAGTTGATTCTTGATTCAGCTTGAGTTGAGCACAAGTGTGATTGGTGGTGTGTACAAACATCAGTATGACAATGGAATTGTTGTTTAGTGGTATAGCAAGTTTTTTTTAAAGGCAATCTGATTTATAATCCATCAGCATTTGCTAATCTCAGCATTTCATGATGCAAGTAGGACTTCCATAGTGGAGGGAAGTCCAATTATTTTGTTGTTGTTTTTTTGCGCAATTTTCAATTTTGCAGCAAAAGGTGGAGAGTTAGTCCACTATCTAAACCTAATATGTTAATTTGTTTCTTTACAGTACAAAATACTCTGGTTAACATCAACTAAGTTTTCTATACAGCATGGTGTTTTTTTTTTCTTTAGCTGTCTTATGAACATAAAAACGGCATGACTTATTGGGGGCCCAAATCAATATTGGGGGCCAAGATCAACATTGGTGGGGCCATGGCCCCCACAAAGGGACACAAATCGATGCCCCTGGATGGAAGTACACGCAAGTATACGCAAGTACACCCCTGGAGGTACACGCAAGTATACGTAAGCGAAATCTACGTAAACGCAAAAGTACGTAAGAGCAAATGTACCTAAGCGTACGTACATTTAGGCATACGAGCCTTTGCGTTTAAGCATATTTGGTATGGTGCGTTTGCCACACGTACATTTTCCATGCATAAATTTGCGCTTAAGTAAATTTGGCATACGTACATCTGCACTTACGTACAATTTATGTACGTACATTGGCGCTCACGTACATTTGCGCATACGCACTTTTGGGCTGACGTACATTTTCGCTTACGTACATTTGCGCATACGTACTCTTGCGCTGACGTGCATTTTCCATACTTACATTTACACTTACGTACATTAAACATACGTGCATCTGCGTTTACGTACAATTGTCACACGTACATCTGCGCTTAAGTACATTTGCGTACGTACATCTGCCATACCCACATTTGCTTTACGTACATTTGTCCGGTTATCCCCCTATCTCTATTCTGGCCTACATGCTCTCGTTGTGTCCTTGTCCTGTTGAATGATCGTTGCTTCCTTTCAGTTAGTAGGGGAGGATAGCACAGCCGTTACCTAGTGCATTTACATTGTTCTGGGTGTGTGAAGCCATAGCTTCTTACTGTGCTCGGGCAGGTGTCAGTTGCGAAATTACAATGGCTTTGACTAAGCAGTCAAAACCAAACACTAGAGTGAACATTTACCGTATTAACAAATATAAAGACGAGATAAAATGACCAAAGCTACCATCGAATAGTACCATACCATCGATAGAGAAGTAATTCGTGAAGCAGCCACGCAAATCATTGATAAAATTGCCAGTTTCTGGCATCGGACAAGGATACCACTCCATCAAAAGCAAGGTTGCACCAAGAAAATTGAAAGCCATTTTACAAGATGGCTGGCTTTGACGAGTTCATCAAAACAATATGAAACACAAAAGAAATCTGAAGACGACTTAACGGCTACCTTTGACGATCTCTTCCATGTCGTTCATGCTGATGGACTTGTCTTGCTAAAATCGAAGAAGACGGTAGTCTATTATAGCACATCAAGAAAAGGGACGTCGTGGACCGATATTGTCGGTGGATGTGAAAACATTCTGAAAGAAGGGAGGGAAGCAAAAAAAGAAGAGAATAGGACAGGAAAAAAAAACGACGAACTGTGGAGAATCAGACAAATGAAGCGTCAGCAACATAAGTATTACTAGATAGTTCAGACACAGGTGAAAAAGGCATAGATGATTATGAATATGAACCGGTTGCCGGGCCTGGCTCTGCAACTGCAATGTTCAGGCTTAGCCCAGAAAAAACGTGAACGAAAAGAAATGATCACACCAGATCTGGCTTCAGCGTTAGACTGAAACTAGATCACGGACAGAGCAGCCATGATGGTATGTGGGGAAGCTGCCCGGAGTCTCAGTCAACCACTCGATCAACCACTCTGCGGAAAAGAAGACAATATCGGGAAAATGCAACTGGAAACCTTGAAAGCTTCAACGGAGATGCATCCTTGGCCGTACATTGGGATGGCAAACTTCTCCCTGACCTTACTGGCAGAAACAAGTAGATGGACTTCCAGTATTGGTTTCAAATAATGAAAGCTCCCAGTTGCTTACTATTCCGAAACCCCCACCGGGAACTCGTGAGGCCCGGCGTTAAGAGGCGCATCGAATGCGTCGATCATGCAGGAATTGGTGAGGCCCAAGCACATGCAATTTTGGACACCATTAAACACTGGCAACTTGAAGAAAGGGTTCAAGGAATGTGCTTTGACACAGCAAGCTCCAATACTGGCATTAACAAATGGGCCTGCATGATTCTGGAGCAGATGGCTGGCCGTGATCTGCTTCACATTGGACGCAGTCATCACGTCATCGAGCTTCTTTCGGGTGCAGCATTTACCGAAGCAATGGGTGCTTCTTCAGCGCCACAAGTCCTGCCTTTCAAACGATTTCAAGCAAAAGGGGAGTGCATAAATCAAGAAAATCATGAAGACGCTTCTTCAGACGAGTACACTGCGCAAGCAGTTGTTGATATGTGAGAAGAAATGATAAGCTTCCTGGAAACTATCTTAAAGGAACATCAAGTAAGGGAGGATTAAACGGCTCGAGAAGTGTGGCGTCCAAGATCTTCACATCCTGTTTACACAACTTCACATTAAAGCCTGAATTACAGGACCACAGCCAATCAATGCTCCTGCAAGCGACTTGGCCCTCCCGCAATCGCTGGACATCAGGGGGGTGTCGACTTGTATCCTTTTGTGAGGGCCATAGCCCCACCAATGTTGATCTCGGCCCCCCATGTTGATTTGGGCCCCCCAATACCGTAGGCTGTTTTAATGCTGATAAGAAAGCTAAAGGAAGAAAAAAGCAAAACACCATGCAATATATAAAACTTAGTTGATGTTAACCAGAATATTCTGTACTGTAAAGAAACAGATTAAGTTTAGATAGTGAACTTCCCGACCCTGAACTCGCCACACCAAAACGTCGGCTTCGTCCCCCCTAATGTTAGGCACCAAGGAAGTGCCTTCACCCATCGTCATCACAGCTCAGGCAGGCTGTGCTCCGATGCTCCATCAAGGGCGGTGTGTTTTAGCCTGTATATGGGCGCATGCATATATTTAAGCCGTTGTGTGTTTGTTGGTGTTTGGAGTGACGGTGACGGTGACGTTGACGTTGACGATGACGATGACGACGATGACGATGACGACGATGACGATGACGATGACGATGACGATGACGATGACGATGACGATGACGATGACGATGGACCCGAGTATACTGTATTTCACTGTAGTCGCATGCTACGACTCAGTTTGTATGTTGACATGCACGGTGTACTGCTCTTTTGCTTAGGTGACTTCACCTGTCACTGGACGATTTTCTTCCCTTTGGCGAGGATGCTGAATAAACACGAACATACACATCGTCAAAACACATCAGAATTATTGAGGTCGGAAAATATAGTGGGCGAAATCCGATAAGTATTTGGTTGGTTGGGTGGGGGTCCAGTACACTTGGGCTCCCACAATGTTTAGAAAAAATATACACCCCTGATGGACATGTATCCCTCCATAAACCCGGTATTTCCAAGGTCACGACGAAGCAACTGGGATCGCATCGTTGGCACTATCGGAACAACTTGTTGGGCTTGCCCTCTTCGATGAACGCCTGGAAGATGACCAAGAACAACATGACGCACGCCATGGCAGCCGTGGATGACAGAGACCCCTCCTAAACGTCCCTCTGTGCTTACAGGTACCCAGCAAGGCAAGACTGGCTGACTTTTTCGCCACCAACACAAAAAGCCTGTTTCAGAAGCTGAAGCTGCCAGTGCCTTTCTTGGAGTTTCTGCATCCAACTGGAAGGACAACGGGGCATACAGAGATGCAAGGGTCGTTGCAGCCAAGTTGGCTGTTACAAACGACTAAGCTGAGCGTGGTGTTGCCCTGATCCAGAATGCTGGTCGTTTGACTAAAGACAAGGACCAGCAGCAATTTGTTCTCCAGGTTGTAGCCGGCCACAGGAAGACGTTCCCAGACGCGTTAAAGCGGACCTTAACTGGGATATAATGAGTGCCTGGTCAGCATGATATCCCTGTTTTGAACAGATAATGCTCACTTTTGTGAGGGGAACCCAGGGAAAATGGATGCTACCTCTATTTGCTAATGACACTTAACGGCTATATCTCCATGTGTCAAAATGTAGGCCAATGGGGTAAAATGTTGGTGCCTTAAGCAGCCTTTAAATATGAATAGTTTTCAATAAATATTTTCTCAGGCTGTTTTAGCCCAAATTAAAACTTTTAGGACGGTCACAGACTACAAGAAATAAGGACCACACTAGTGAACATTCGTAGGAATAATCCCCCATGACCGCCCGGTGCAGTGTGTCCGACTCCCAGCCGGTGCGGTGTGTCAGACTCCCAGCCGGTGCGGTGTGTCATACCCCCAGCCGGAGCGGTGTGTCAGGCTCCCAGCCGGAGCGGTGTGTCAGGCTCCCAGCCGGTGCGGTGTGTCAGGCTCCCAGCTGGTGCGGTGTGTCATACCCCCAGCCGGAGCGGTGTGTCAGGCTCACAGCCGGTGCGGTGTCAGGCTTCCATCCAGTGCGATTGCTCAGACTCCCAGCCGGTGCGGCGTGTCGGACTCCCAGAAGGTGTTAGGCTCCAACTGGTGCAAAGAAGCTGAAGCCGGCTCAGTAACAGATGAATCACTTGTGTTGTGGCTCCGATGGAGATCTACCGCTATATTAGCCGGACATAACGGCTCTCTGAGGCTGACCAGACGAGAAAACATCACCGGCGTAGCGTGGGATCTGACGCGGGAGAGCCCACCTCACACCATGTTTCAGCGGGAAACCGAGAAACTGCTGCGGGCCGACAGTGTCCACAGCACAAAACAGCGGCGTATCCTTCCCCCTGTCTTTTGAAGGTCAACTGCTATCGTGACGGACAATCATGGCTCCCAGCCGGTTTAGTACGCTTACTGTCAGAGCGGGGCGGAAATAGCACGCCAGACGTCAATAACCCCAAGTCACCCAGAACTGTCCTGCGGACCGGGCAGAAATAGCACAACCACACCTGAGCACCATCGGACAACCTACATCATTCCATCCACCTTTTGAAGCATTCCATCAGTTGCGGGTTTGACCTGCTCGAACACAGCTCAGAGTAGACATTCCACAGCAGACGGAGGAAGTCGCGTTGAATCGACACGTTAGCCGCCATGCACTGGAATAGGATGGCGCACCCACGCTTTTTAACACATAGTTTTGACACTGAAAGGCAGAAATATTTATATCAATTACAAGTCAAAAGTTTTAACTGCCGCTGAAAACAATCGCTAAGGCTAGAGCACCGTTGCCTTCAACTAGTTTCACCAGGAAACATTCCCAACAGGAGAGAGGAAAAGCACCGACGAGGCAGCACAAAAGCCTTTATTGAATTAACTGTGGTTACAAATACGCACAGAACGAATCACATAACATTATACCTAATTAAAGCGATTGCCGAGTGCGATCAACTACTGATGTATTTCAACTTAGTGATTAACGCAGTGGGCGACAGTACGGCTTGGGTGGCGTTAAGGGTGGCTGAGCGGGCTGCGTTGTAGCAGCAGGCGTCAGCAGCAATCAGCCGGCGGGCGTGCTGAGACGCCTCACGCCTGCCGCACTGCGCACAGCGACCAGCTCGATTTGGCGTAACCACGACGTGGATACATAACCGTTTTCACCAGGGTGCGGGTGTGACGTTCACTATATAGAATACCTGGCACCGGAAAACGAGAGGAGCAACTAAAATACTATGCATTGGCATTTTCGTATTCACAAGCAAGTGCTTGGCCGAATTACCTCATTAAGTGGAATTCAACCGTAGATAGTGGTTAGCGAAGGGCTGGAAACTCGATAAGACTATCCAATTATAGCCAGGGTAGAACGGGGGGGGGGGGCATGGAAGGATAATAACGCTTGCTATTTGCCAATGAAAGCGCAATTAAAAATATCCATTGGGATATGAGAGCTCATTCCAGTTACGGACATTGAATGTGCCGTGCAGCAACTGTTATTTCCGCGAATTTATTTGTCTATACGCACGTATCACTTATAACGGCGTCAGTGCACTACTCGCGACACAAGCTGGCCGGCGCTACCAGCCGTATCCAAACTCGGCGAGCAAGGGTAGACCATTACAAACATACGCTACATGTAGAAACAGGCCAGTTCAAACGCCGCGCACAGTAGATTTTCGATGTCTCCACCAAGATGATATCTGGGTGTGTATATATTTGAATACAGTGCAATGAAACAATTTAGTTTGAAGTTGCATGCATTTTACCAATTCGTAGCAGGAAGATTACGGATAGTACTGACAGCGACAAACGCTGGGTACCTATTCTTACTAGATACTTACAAATGTGTACAAATAATACAAAAATATATACGCATGCGTTGGCTCCAGGAACGTCAAACTAATTTAGATGGTTGAAACCCAAATTAAAACTCCACCAACAGTCTCGGGCCAACACTGCACAACGTGGTCGGGCAGTCTAACTTGGCGGCGATACAGTCTCTCTCCCTGGTCGGGACCGAGGCGGCGCGTGTGTTGGGGGCCTTCTCAGACCAGAGGCCACCATACCCTGTTGGGCGAATTTATGAGCCTACAGGCCACCAGGGACCGGACCTATCGGGTCGAAGGCTACCAAACCGTGCCGGGCGGCGCGTGTACTGGGGGCCTCGTCAGACAGGAGGTCACCAGACAGTACCGGGTGGCGCGTGTACTGGGGACCTCGTCAGACAGGTCACCAGACAGTACCGGGTGGCGCGTGCACTGGGGGCCTCGTCAGACAGGTCATCGGACCGTGCCGGGCGACGCGTTTACTGAGGCCTCGTCAGACAGGAGGTCACCACGTACTCCGTAGAGACAGAGGTTACCAGACTATGCCGGTTGAGTTTGTTAGCCTTCAAACCACCAGGGGCCGGACCCCGTCGGGCCAGAAGTCACCAGATGGTGCCGGGACCACCGGTCTCACCAGACCAGACGCGATCAGACCATGCCGGACTCGACTAAACGAGACCGGAGGTCGTCAGACCGTGTTGTGCCGACCTCGCCATAGGCAGGCCAGAGGTCGTCAGACAGCGTTGTGCCGACCTCGCCATCAGCCGATCATTGTGCCGATCAGCCACAACAGGCCGCGGCGTGCAGGTGGCGCGCCCTGTCTGACGAGGCCGGCGTGGGCTCGGCCTGCCGCCGGCTGCGGAGGCGGCTCACCCCAGCTCCAGCCGCCGACACTGGGCCGCGTCGAGGTCGGCGTCGCTCCCGTCCGCGCGCTCCTCCTTCGCCAGCACTACACAAGGTCAGCGTCCGACGTGGATCGGCCACGCTCGCGCCGTCAGGTCGGGTCGCGTCAGGTCGGAACCGGCCGCTAGATCGGACCACGTCAGGTCAGAACCGGCCGGCCGGTCGGATCACGTTCGGTCAGGACCGGCGCCGCCCCGACCCGACCGCTGCTCGCTAACACAGAGTTCCGCACACTTATCACAAGGACCGGCGGCGCCGCTCGCCATCTAGTCGAGCGGCACCAGCTGCAGCACCGCCGTCTTCTTGGTGATCCAGTACCTGCGGCGGACGGACGCTTGTCAATGAAGGCCGCCAAGTATGTGAAAAACGAGCCATGACGCTGAAAGAACTCAACACAACAATATGGCTGGTATGAAATGACGTCGAAACGTGAAAATGTAGCCATCACTGACGAGACTTTGTCATGACATGAACTTCAAAATAAAGTACAATGAAGGGAAAACTACGAAACTGACATGGCCTGTTGCAGTTGAATGCTATCGCATTTCACTGAAGTCATTTCTGAAAGATAACACTCTGTCCTAGGAGGCCAAACATGATTACCATTGGTGTTGGTTTCCACTTAAATGTTACGATTTCAGGACAATGCGATAGCACGAAACACACATAAAGGTGCAACCTATCCATATATCATGCCACTCAGTGAGAACCTGACTGTGTCGTCAACTGCATCACCTGATGGGTGACTGACCAACTGACCAGCAGGGACGCCGCGGTACCGCCTCTCACCCCAGTCCGGCACCCAGCAGCAGCGACAGGATGTTGGTCACAATGAAGGTGCAGAGCATTCCGCGCGAGAAGATGCTCGAGTTTCCTACTTTGGCGTTCCGGATGCTGAGAGCGTGCTTGGCCAAAGTCGGGTGCCGGAACTTCCAGTCCCTGCCACGAGAGCACGTGTCATTAGTAAGGTTCGGGTCAGGCCACAGGCGGCAATCACAGCCTAGTGGCGGTGACATCACGGGTCGACATGACCAGCCATAGTGTGAAGAGAGACTGTGTCATTGTGTCATCCTGTGTGTCATCCTGTGAGACTGTGTCATCCTGCAAGTCAGGTCAGGTAGGGTCACAAGTCAGCGTCAGCTTAATCAGGGGTGGCTATCCGAGCGGGTCAACCTTCACTTCAGCTTATGCCAGGTCAGACGACGACAGGCGTCTGACCACGGCAAATCAGCACCCACTGGCTGGAAAATGAAAACTCGTGCCAGTGGCGACTAAAGCCACAACATTATAAGGTATACAATCGGGTGCTCCTTTGAACAAACTGTACACTGGCGCAGCACTATAATGATCAAGTCCATATGGGGTTAATGTCAAAGGAGTGGGCATTTTCAAAGCGGCAACTATTTGTGGTTTTCGACGAGAGTTTCCACCTATCCAGCTACACCGTGAACTGCTGAGATTGAGATACACGTACGAGAAATCTTGAGCGCGAGATACAACAATTGGGAAACTCAACGGACAAGACCAAGTGGCATGCACGCAAATAGTACTTAGGCTGTGCGAGGACAACTTTGTATTGTTCAGGTATTTGAAGTCTGATGGGGTGCTTCGATCCTTCCATAAGTGTGGACAGTATGGACTCGGAGAGCAGTCTAACCTGGATGGGTGTCCTTCAACGCAAGTAATTGCATAGCAAGGAGACTGAAACCAGTTTTCATCGCTTTCCAAGGTATAAAGTCCTCTTAAAATAGTATCGCAATATTACAAAATGGAGTGGAATTCCAGATAAGAGTGGAACGTTGAAGTTCAAAATATAGGATAAATATCAATACAAGTTTCAACAACGCACCGCTAGTTCATTAACTCGCAACTTAGTCGCGTTGTTTGCTGATAAATGGACGTACAGCTTGGATTGTTGTGAAATATCTACACCAAATGCGTGCGATAGAAACAAGTACGAGGGAAATCATCTACATTTGTAATGGATGAGTGGAAGGTTCAATAGATTTTCGCAGGGCTTCCATCCAATGTGAGATGCTTTGGGAAGCCGTCTGCCGTGTTTTGCAGCCTGGTCGCAGTATAACATGCGGGGGAGGAGATGGAGCATCTCCAGTGATTCCATGCCCTGCAAAGGTCAATTTGTCATTTTCCCTGTTCAATCTGAACACCTCTGGCGCTGGAACTCCCCTAGATTTCTAGCTCTCCTGGTCATCCTATCACTCAAACCTTCACATTTCCCACCTGTTCAAGGATAGCAGCAGAGCAATACAGCAAATGCAGCTTTCTGAGAAACTAAGTACTGAACGCCAAATCTGCCACAATCCACCTCAGCACGCAGCTCATGGGCTCGTACCGTAATTAGTTGTGTATGATGCAATACTGAGTTCCTCCACCAGAACCTTCTCTGGTTCTCTCTTACCTATACCGCAGGAACTATAGCACAGTCCCATCCTCAATGGCACCTTAAAAAAATCGCCGGTATATTCTGGTATTCGCACAATTGACGTCTTGGGTGTTGTAAAATCCATTTCGAGCGATCTGAACTTTATCACACAATGCGGTACGAGGATTGGGTATCTCAAACAAATCTGTCAGTTTTGAATTTTCTACTGCCATCTAGCCGCGGAGGGAGCGGCGAAGTGTTGTCACACTCTCTGAAATCTAGCAATTTGCCTATAAATAATAAACATCGCAAGTCAGCCTTGTCATCAATCCGTACCCGCCTACCAGACAAGCGAGTCACTAACTGACTCATCCTCAGTCCGACCATCGTAGGTCAAAGAGTACTAATTTCATCAGCACAACTGACGCAATCCTCCCACCCGCCCAGCCCCACATCTGGGGGACACACGACAATCCGTCCAGTCAGTGGAGGCGGACGGACGGGCCCGCCCCACATCTGAGGGACACACCACAACCCACCCAGCTCCACATCTGGCGGACACACCGCAACCCACCCAGCCAGCATAGGCGGACGGCCGGGCCTGCCCCACATCTGAGGGACACACCACAACCCACCCAGCCCCACATCTGGCAGACACACCACACACAATCCGTCCAGCCAGCATAGGCGGACGGACGGGCCTGCCCCACATCTGAGGGACACAAGACAACCCACCCAGCCCCACATCTGAGGGCACACCACAACCCACCCAGCCCCACATCTGGGGGACACACCACTACCCACCCAGCCCCACATCTGGCGGACACACCACAACCCACCCAGCCAGCATAGGCGGACGGACGGGCCTGCCCCACACCTGCCGGTCACACAACAGTACGGCAGCGCTGCTGTGGAAATCCGACTCAGTCTGGGAAATCTGAACACCATAACTGAACGGAATTCAGCGTCAGCCAGAGTGGCCTCAGCCGGCTCGGTGACTGGCGAGCGCGGCTCATCTGCGCTCACGAGAACACCATAGAGGTGAATGATGCGACAAACGTGACGTACTTATGGTGGAACTTAGACTTTATGCTAATATATTCCAACACTGGGCTGTATGCTGACAGCAGCAAGCAAATACTGTTGAGGCAGTTCCATCACGTTCGTAGGTGCAGGAGACATAAGCCGTCATTTACACCCGGGAAGAAAAGGGAGGGGTGGACATAATGGCGTCACCACCCTCGGCTTCTAGGTGGGGTCCAATCACAGGGTCGCAGGAGCGATTTTCAAGCGAAGGGTGACCGTGACTGTCTTCTGCCCTCGTCAACTCGGACTCGTCCGAGTTGACGGAAAAATCACGAAAAGTCAAGAAAACCGAGCCTACGTCGACTCGGAAAAGTCGAATTTCGGAAACTTTGTTTCTACAGCCCAGCATGATTTGGGTTTTGATTTGTATGGTCAAAATGTTCAGTTCAGCTGGTCAAGAGCTTATCCTTTGCTCTTTCCATGCTCATTCCTGCCCAACACAGACTCAAGGAGCTGCCCCTTCCACACCTCGGTCGCCCGTGGACCCGTGGCTGATCGTCGAGGGGGATGGACGGAGCATCCATTCAATTCAGATGTTGCCTGATACAGCAACTGGGAAACTTCAGGAAGAAACCGTATTTTCCCGGGGCTTACCAGTTTTCCACGTGACATCGGACCCTACCAAAAATATCAGGCGTGGTACGGGCCCTAGCGACCCCGGTGGTGACGATGCTCATGGGTGGATATGACCCATCTCCAGTGTCTTCAAAGACAATGGGGACACAGAACTGCTTAATTAAAATGCGTAAATGTTGGCGCAGCTGCTAAGCAAGCTTTTTTCTCTATGTGAGCATGTTCGCAGTTCCCGCGATACCAGGCCGCGGACGTATGCTGTACTTTTTTTCGGTTGATCCGTGTTCCAAGAGGTCTTGTCGAAAATTACGTTTATTGAACTATTATTTTTAACTGGTTTGAAAAGACAATTGAAACGCAGCATTTCCAAAACTCAATATGAAGCATTAGTGCGAGTCGCAGCCGTCAGTGGTAACATTATAATTGATTGAACAGAAAACGACTGAACTTACTTCAACTATAACGACGAAGGTTGTTGTCTTAAGCATAAGAAAAATTTCCCCGAGGCTGAGTCCTAAAGGATTTTGAAGTAGATTTTGAGCACTAAAGACTAATTTGATTCCGCATTTGCGAAAACGACGCCAGAGTTAAGATAAGGACCTCGACTTTATGGTCCGAAGCAAGTTAGAGAACAGGTTGGAGCAGGTTGGATACTTTGTCCGTCCTTGTTTGCAAGAATGTACCACTGTACCCAGTTACCTTTAGGGAGAACAATTCCTTCAAAGGCCCAAATACCCTGAACAAGTACCCAGATTCACACCTTACAGTGAACGTAGCTGTGGGTCATATTCATAGGAACGAGGGGTGAGGCACGCCTCCTCTGAAACATATGTGCTCCCATGAGCTCTATGATTGCATGGAACGAAACAATTTCAGAATGGATGACGGCACACACTCTTGGAACGGTACTACACTCATCGCGGCTGCTCAAAGAAGACTGCGGTGCATTCCAAACATTATTGCAGAGGTGCGAAGCTGCATCCCAGGACCTACGGTCAACGGCTTAAATGTGATGGCGTTGTAAGCAAATATTTTCTAACCGCCTTACCAGTCCTCAAGTGGCTGAGTAAGGCTCGGTCGGTAACTACCGTCAAAAGACCACAAGGGAGGGCTCCGCACATGTGTAAGCGAGAAAACGGACCTCTTGAGCCAGTAGAGCGTAGCAAGCGTTCATCGTGCTGGAGCATGCGGCACGGGATGTACTGGACTAGACAGACGGCCCGCCCAGCACGGGGTGTAGTGGACTAGACAGACGACCCCAGCCCAGCACGAGATGTACTGGACTAGACAGACGGCCCGCCCAGCACGGGGTGTAGTGGACTAGACAGACGGCCCGCCCAGCACGGGGTGTAGTGGACTAGACAGACGACCCCCCCAGCACGGGGTGTAGTGGACTAGACAGACGACCCCCGCCCAGCACGGGATGTACTGGACTAGACAGACGACCCCCGCCCAGCACGGGGTGTAGTGGACTAGACAGACGACCCCAGCCCAGCACGGGATGTACTGGACTAGACAGACGGCCCGCCCAACACGGGGTGTAGTGGACTAGACAGACGACCCCCGCCCAGCACGGGATGTAGTGGACTAGACAGACGACCCCCGTCCAGCACGGGGTGTAGTGGACTAGACAGACGACCCCCGTCCAGCACGGGGTGTACTGGACTAGACAGACGACCCTCGCCCAGCACGGGGTGTACTGGACTAGACAGACGACCCCCGCCCAGCACGGGGTGTAGTGGACTAGACAGACGACCCCCGCCCAGCACGGGGTGTAGTGGACTAGACAGACGACCCCAGCCCAGCACGGGGTGTACTGGACTAGACAGACGACCCCAGCCCAGCACGGGGTGTAGTGGACTAGACAGACGACCCCGCCCAGCACGGGATGTACTGGACTAGACAAACGACCCTCGCCCAGCACGGGGTGTACTGGACTAGACAAACGACCCTCGCCCAGCACGGGGTGTACTGGACTAGACAGGTGACCCTCGCCCAGCACGGGATGTACTGGAGTAGACAAACGACCCTCGCCCAGCACGGGGTGTACTGGACTAGACAGGTGACCCTCGCCCAGCACGGGGTGTACTGGACTAGACAAACGACCCTCGCCCAGCACGGGGTGTACTGGACTAGACAGACGACCCCGCCCAGCACGGGGTGTACTGGACTAGACAGACGACCATCGCCCAGCACGGGGTGTACTGGAGTAGACAGAAGACACCACCAAACACGGCCGAGCACGATGAATAAATGACTCGATGACCCAACCAAGTGGCTGGATATGGATACAACACACCCACACCGTGGCGTACCTAACCAAGACGCTGGGTACGGGCACAACAGAACATTAACGAAGGTATGCATGCTCAATCCCAAAGAGCATATGCATACTACGTACTTAATTTTGCTTCGGGTCAATGCAGCTAGGTCCCAGCACTTGCTGTACATACCAATGCAAAAGCACTTTACAAGCACTTTACCTTACATACAAATACAAAAGTACTTTCTGTACATATGGACACCACACAGCGCTTACGACGGCAGGCATGTTTGGTCCCAAAGAGCATCTAAACACTATGTATTTTCATTTTACGGGTCAATGCAGTTGGGTCTTAACACTTCCTGGTATACAAATAGTGTTCTAACACAGCTGGAGTTGATGGAATGATCATCTTGTATGCATACCAAAAGGCTTAGGGAGGGAACGCGTGTGGTTGAGCTGCCACGGATTTACCAGCACAGTGTCGCCAGCTGGCGGCTGTCGCCACCTGACCGCCACGGTGTGTGTGTGATACGCCACCGCGTTACTGCACGCACAGCGCCAGTCGGCCGACTGCGGCGCGTACGACTGCACCGCCTGCGCGGAGCGAGCCAGCACACACACCTGCCGAGAAGCGGGCTCAACGACGGCGACTGGCCGGACGAGACTCGACGAAGGAAGCTGCCAGGACTAGGAGGCTGCACGGAGGACACTCCGCCCGAGGACCTGGTGGCAATGGTGCCAATGAGGACCTGATGGCGGGATACGTACAAGGACAGGTAACGCTCACAATTTAGACGTCAGGCACTCCCCGAGAAAATGGCGCCCATTTCGAGAGGCGCCACCCCATACACATTTGTATCCACCCCTGACATGAGATGCAAATTCTGACTGTGACAAACCGAGTCAAACATGTGCGCGACCCGGCAGTTCTCAGCTAGCACTGACTTTGGTGGCGTGAGGTCGGGCCGGCTGCTCCAGTCCCACACCCAGTCGGTGTTCTTCTCTAGTCCCAGGCTGTCCTCCTGAAACACGGCAGACGTCAGGCACAACACCCAGTCGGTGTTGTTCTGCAGATCCAAGCTGTCCTCCTCAAACACGGGAACGTCAGGTACAACACCTAGTTGGTGTTCTTCTCCAGTGGCCGTTCTCCTGAAACAAGGGAGACGTCATGCACAACACACAGTCGGTGCTGCTCTCCAGACCCAAGCTGTCCTGACACTCGGGGAGGCGTCAGATACAACACACAGTCGGTGTTCTTCAGCTCCATGCTGTGCTGAAACACGGGGAAACCCAGGGGAGGGCCTAAACATACTTTGCCCACCCAGCGCGCATTATATTGGCACTGGCCCCACGTCATTTGACGGTGGCCGTGACCTCATGCCGCTGACCTGACCTCAAACAAAAATTATAAACACGAGCATTATCGTTTAAACACACGTTTTGTACGTAATACCAGATTGTACTCACGCATCAAGTTTCATTTAAACATCTAATTTAGATCAGTTATCGATACTGAAACATTTTTGGATGTGGTCCTCTTCAAACTAAGCTAGACCAATGACCCTACATGACTTGAGATTGAAACTTCCACATCAGACGCGACTAAGTTGAAGGACAAATTCTACATGAACAGATGAATTACAAGACAACTACAAATTCGCATCCCTGAGTGCCGTTGGTTTTTGTTCATCGCCGAAAAAAACTCAGGGGAGAAAAAGACAGAGTGGGTTAACGGTCTGGCCTCCAGAAACACCGACAGGATTAGCTACATTTTCACCATTAACCAACATCACTCGGAACTTAGATACACCACTGTGGCGCTTTAGTGCTTCGATCGAGACCACATATTGTGGATGTCCTTTGCACACTACTACAGGGTTAAAATAATGGTTTTTCGTTAGGTGTGAGATGTCGAAACGGGCACAGCAGGATGTAGAAATTTACCATGGAATCAATGTCAATTAAAGTGTTTTTGATGTCTTCCAGACTTAAATTTGAGTCAATGGTGTAGGTACTTACGACTGCACATTTGTCATTTGCTTCGAGATTAATTATTTAGGAAGAGCTGTATTCGGGACAGGGAGAAAACTACCTGTACTATAAATTGATACCATACGCCATATCACAAAGTTAATCCATTTACCCGAAATTACGTTGCGAAATATCCGTGTATCACTATTCTTTATTAGGAGCATTGACATGATACGTATAAGTTGGATACTGCTAGAAAGGAGACACGATGACTTCATAAACACGCATCATGGAGCAGGATGTCTACATATGGCGCATGCCATTTGCGATACACCTCTTTGCCACTTTATATCACTACTATGGCGCTTTAGTGCCACAGTCCAGTCTGCATATGTTGCATTCCATTTGTATCGACAAATCGCCACGACCAGGTTTCGGCCGCCTGTAACAGGACACGACTAGCGTGTCGACCTTCGAACGCCGCCCGCGAGCGCATTTCCAGCTGTCGGCCGGCTGCAGCGCGCGGCTCGCGCTCACCACCAGCCGACGGCGGGCGGCGGGGCACAAGGGAGCCGGCTGTACCAGGGAGAGGCAGCCGGAGGCCGTGCACCGCCAGATATAGCGCACAACACCGCGCCGCGCCAGCACGGCAGAAGGCCGTGCCGGGTGTCGCAGTGCACCTCGCGGCACCTACTCCAGCCCCACACACACGCGCGCCACTGGTCTGGTGCGACACGCGACACCCAGCCGTACTACTTCCGGCTACCTCAGCCCCACACACGCCACGGGTCTGGTGAGACACACGACACCGAGCCGTGCCTACCCCGGCCCCACAATTGTTATTGTAGTTTAGGGGCGCATCGATTGCAAGGGGCATATAGCGCCCATAATAATGTCAAAATGTAGCCCCGGTGGCTCAGTTGGTTAGAGCATCGGTCTGAATTGATCTCCCCTGTCCTGGAAAGGCAGGGTTCACGTGCTCGCATTTAGGCACCGGCCGGAAAGGTCAGCTGGCGGCTGCCCGAAAATACCGGAAATGAGCTACCTGGCGGTAGTGTCGATGCATCGATAATAAACTCTCGGTCGAAATTCTGCTGTCGACATGGAATTCACGGATCGTAAGGAGACTATTTTTCTTTGAATGGAGAGTTCTAGAAAATGGAATGACACTGTAATGTACCCAGCCATATTTCAAGGAAGCCAGTCCCGGAAATCGATACCCTACTGGGGGTGGTTAAAGTAACCTGCTATTAGGTGATAGTTGCCACGTACACTTTGGAATTGCAGGACACGGGTACGGTTGCGCATAAAGGATAGAGACAAGGTTATATATAGACACACATGTAAAATAGAGTACATGTAAAGGAAAAGGTAGAGTCAGAGATTGAGATAGAGGATCTAGATATAGAAGTGGAACTGAATTACATTCAAATAGAAGTAGGAGAAATGCACAGGCCGTCTGGAGGAACAAGCAGATATAGAGTAAAATGAGAGCAGATGTAGAAAATGAAGACAGATATAAGGTAAATGGAAGCACCCCGAGCTTTTCTCCGACGTACTCAGCTCAGTGTAGCTACTCTCTCAGGCCAAATGATCACGAGGGAGATCGAGGTCCTCGCAGTCAGCCAGCAACGCTTCGGTGAAGAGACGCCGAGTGGGCCCCAACACCACAGGCACAAGCGAAAGTAGAGGAGGGGGCAGTGGCAGAGACAAACGACAGGAGTGCAGTCAACGACAGAGATCGAGGAAAGGGAAGAGGGAAGTGCGTGCAGGGACCGTACACCATACGGCGGTAGTTGTCGGCTGTTTGCTATTCAGTGATGGGCATTTTCAGCTTAGCGTGCAGCTGGGCGTGGCCCGTCAGCCTACGGTCTGCAGTGCGCTGTTGCCACAGCTGCACATTCGGTAGTCACATTCCTCCGTCTGACGATGTCAGTCGCGCCGGCCCACGACAGTCTGGCTGCCGAGAACAACAGTCGGGCTGCCCCAGCACAACAGCCGGGCTGCCCCAGAACAACAGCCGGGCTGCCCCAGAACAACAGCCGGGCTGCACCGGAACAACAGCCGGACTGCCGAGAACAGCAGCTGGGCTGCCCCAGAACAACAGCCAGGCTGCCCCAGAACAACAGCCGAAGTTCCCCAGAACAACAACAGCCGGGCTGACCCGGGACAACAGCCGGGGTGTCCGATAACAACAGCCGGCCCACCCCAGAACAACAGTAGAGCTACCTAGGACAGAGGGGCGGAGATGGCCGAGTGGTTAAGGTGTTGGGCTCTGGGTACCAAAGGTCCCGGGTTCGACACTAGCGAAGCTCGGAACATTTCCCAATCCTGCGGCCCACCGGCGAAACAGTGTGGGCGGCGCCATTAGCCGTGAATGTGCATAAAGTGCGTCGTGAACCACCCAATAAACAAACAATAATACCTACGACAGTAGCCGGCCCACCACAGAACAACAGCCGACCTACCTAGCACAGCTGCCGGAACACCACAGAACAAAGGCCGAATTGTCCCAGAACCACAGCCGGCCGACCACAAAGCGGCAGCCGAGTCAGCCTCAACCAGTGTCTGGTCAGCGTCGGCGCTTCAATCGTAAGCCTGAACTATGCAGCACAACACCTGTGTGCCTCCTTCTACCCAGCACCTGAGGCTCTGTCGGTGTCGCACGCAGAAGCGCAGTCAGCAAACGACGTTCAAGGATCGGGTCTTGTCGGTAGATTAATAATTTGCGCCCTGCAAAGAGAGGGCAATTACTGCGCATGGATACTCGTTTTTTGTTGTAGGTGGGGTCCTAGCAACCACCTAGGTTAGGGTGCATAAAAAAATAAAATTGCGATAAGCATATTACTTGACCAGTTATTTTATTCCATTTGATGTAGGAATAACAAAATATCACGCTTTTTCAGATTGAAATACAATTAGATGTGCCTCCGCAGCACCGAAAACTAAAAATGGCAAATGCAAGCCCGAGCAGATCCATATGATTTGTCATTTTTTTCATGATAATTTTATGCACACTCCGTACGCAAGCGTGTCATTTCCATCCGCGGGAATAATAATCCCAAACAATGTGTGTGAAGTAATACACTAAAAATCTGCTCTGCGTTCATTGTGCCCCAATCGTGTCTTCCAGGACATCAGCATGAGCGCTCCTGCTGCTGACTCATCCCCCGGGCCTAAGGCGACGCGCTCAATAACACGCGTCTTTGGACTTCCTGGAGGCCTCGTAACAGCATGGGACGCGGAACTGCCCCAGATCCGCCTCCTCAAAAGCCTGCAGGTGCTGCGCTGCATGCTGCACATCTTGAAAAAGGCAGCGAAAGAGAAGCGACCTGGCGCCACAGACCTGCTCCCACACGCTTAGCATTGGGGACGAGTAGCCTAGGGGTAAGTTGCTCGTCTCGCAATCGAAAGGTTGTGGGTTCGAGTCTTACCAATCGCTACTCTTCGCCCGCGACCAATCGGCGTGAGATATTGGCAACGTTACATGACTCAACGGTCGATGTGTCGTAAAACCAATAACCAACCAACGACCAACAACGCTTCGCATCGGCTCAGCACGTCGTTGATATGATCGTGCCGCTCTACGCCAAGGGTGGCATCCCAATGGTGAGCCGAGAGCGAGCAGCCACCAAGATCCTCCACCTGATGGATGAAAACAAGAAGCTGCGCGCCATCAACATCAAGCGGCGTGAGACTGCAGCCATCCAGCTGCGCGTACAACAATCGGAGGAGGCACCACAGCGCACGTTCGTCCTCTGGCCGCCTAACCCGTGGCCGTTGATCAAGAAGGCTTACTGCGCATTCATCCGATCAATGATGACCTATCGGCTGGCAACGATGGGAGGCCTTGTCCAGGTGACAGCTCGGCGGGAAGCGCGTCGCCAGGAACGCGCTGATGCTGCTCTTGCGCGACAGGAACGTGCTGCCTTACAGCAGGAGCAGTCGAGCGCAACTGCAGTACTAGACGATGTCACCGATGACGAGGCTGACGTGCCTCTCGTTGCTGATCCTGACGACACTCCCTCGTGCAGCCACTGGACACCAGACGTTGGTACCCGCTCTGCACGCAAGCGGCCAGCTGGCGCTCAACTCTTCATGCCTACAGACACCCTCAGCAACCCTGACGTCGTGTCCCTGGCTGCACGACTCAAGATGACACCAACACAGCAAGCTGCGTACACACAAGGGCTCATCAACGCTGCTGGTGGTGATGTCGCGATGATCGCAGGCTGGTACGCCACTGCAGACCGCGCGCGGCGACACGTCGTTGAGGAAGTCGCTGTGTATCTACGATAAACGTGGGAGGCGCCTCAACTCCGCACGCTACACTGGGATAGCAAGCTGTTGCCGACCCTGAGCAACCACCGCCAACTGGAGGAGCGTCTCGCTGTTGTTGTCGGCGACTCAAAGAGAGTGAAGCCGCTGGGCGTCCCTGCCTACACCAAGGCCGCTGACGAGGCAAGTGGTGGCGTTGTGGCACGCTGCACAACTGACCTGCTGCAGAAGTGGAAGTGCGGCGACAACGTCGTTGCAATGGCGTTCGACACAACGGCTACCAACACCGGGCACCTCACCGCAGCGTGTGTGGCAATTCAGGACAAACTCCAGCAAGCTCTTCTGTAGTTGGGCTGCCGGCACCACGTGGGTGAAGTCGTACTTGGCAACGTGTTCGACGCACTAAAGTTCGAGGCTTCGAAGTCACTGGACATCGCCATGTTCGTTCGATTCCGCAAGCACTTTGACCTGGTGAACCGCACAACCCTGCTGACGTTCTCGGAGCCAGCAGAGCCCGAAGCTCGCGCTGTGCTGGAACGACTGCGAGTTGCAGCAGTGACCGCCGCCGATGCGCACATTGGATCTGGTGCGCGATGACTATCGCGAATGTGTGCTGCTGACGCTCGCCTTCCTCCGCGGTGACCATCTGGAGATAAGACGTCCTGGTGCGTTGCACAAGGCAAGATGGATGGGCAAGATCCTCTACGCCATGAAGATGGTGTTGCTTGAGGAAGAGCTGTTGAAGGTTTCTGCTGCTCCATCAGGAACGACCATCGTCACGCGCCTCCAGGCGGTCAAGCTTCGCGGGTTAGCGGTGTTCGTGACGCACCTGTACGTGCCCTGGTGGCTCAACTGCCGGCGAGCCGTGGACGCTCCGTACAGACCTTCAATTCTACAAGGATCTGCTTGCCTACCAGGCTGTCGACGCCTCAACCTCTGCTGCAGCGCTGCGCGCATTCCAGCGCCACAAGTGGTACCTGACAGCCGAGTTAGTTCCACTGGCTCTCTTCAGCACGCTGGTGCCCGACGAGAAGCGCGCTCTGGCGAACGCCATGCCCGCACTCAAGCCGTAGGAGCCTCTCGATCGCCCGGGGACCATTTTGGGAATGGCTTCGGCAAGCCACACTTCCCGGATTTGCAGCCGGACATCTCCCTGCATGAGCTGGTCACCCTGGACTCGTGGTTCACCTCGTTTCGTCTGAACTTGAACCTAGACTTCTTGCACACGCCAGTGGTTGACTGGGCGGGCAGCGGTGCGTTCGGTTCGGATGAACAGAACATCTGCGCGCTCAACGTAACCAATGACTGCGCTGAACGTGGAGTGAAGCCATCCACATGCTTCACGGAGATTGCTCGGACCGAAGACCATTTCCAGAGCGTTCTGCAGGTCGTTGAAGACCACCGCCACAAACACCCTAACATTCGCAGTCACAAACCACGTAAATAGGTGCGAAATTTAGGTGCAATGACCAATTTGCACCTGCACAGTGACACAGTATCATGTTCACTGGCCAATTTGCTACCTGCACAGTGGCATTTCGTGTTCTTGATGCTTGCCTGGATGGAGGCACATGTAAAACGTCTTCGATTTGGATAATATATGACAAACATGCTTAACTTACATACTGGAACGTTTTGAAACCCCCAAGTAATGCAAAGTAGAACACTTAATTTTTCACCATTGATTGGTGATGCACCCTAACCTAGGTCCGTCACCGTATCCCGATCGGACAGCGGACCACTGCGGACCTGTGCACTGGTCCGTTGTGGGGGTGGGATGGAAATGCTAAACCCTGCTGCCTGAGCGCTCGCTGTGCGGAATAATTGTCTATTCTACGCAGTGAAGGGATACATACATTATATATATAATGTTTGTATGTATGTATGTATGTATGCATGTATGTATGCATGCATGTATGAATGCATGTATGCATGCATGTATGTATGTATGTATGTATGCATGTATGCATGTATGTATGTATGTATATATACGTATATGTATATCTATATGTATATGTATATTTATTATATGTATATGTATATTTATTATATGTATATATATATTTATTATATGTATGTATATATTTATTATATGTATGTGTATATTTATTATATGTATGTGTATATTTAATATATGTATGTGTATATTTAATATATGTATGTGTATATTTATTATATGTACATGTACATGTACATGTAGATGTGCATGTACATGTGTGTACGTGTGTGTACGTGTGTGTGTGTGTGTGTGTGTGTGTGTGTGTGTGTGTGTGTGTGTGTGTGTGTGTGTGTGTGTGTGTGTGTGTGTGTGTGTGTGTGTGTGTGTGTGTGTGTGTGTGTGTGTGTGTGTGTGTGTGTGTGTGTGTGTGTGCGTGTGTGTGCGTGTGCGTGTGCGTGTGTGTGTGTGTGTGTAATATATATATATATATATATATATATATATATATATATATATATATATATATATATATATATATATATATATATATATATATATGTATATACAGCTGGTGGAATGCGATTCGAAATGGAGCTGAATCTCACTCCCCCAGCCCTGAACGGCGTTTTAACGTTTATCAAATGGGCGCTGCATGAAAGGAATAGTTGCTATGCCACTAAATGCAACTGGGAGTGATAGCGCCCAATATCGACAAATACGACAGCCTTTGTCGCAATGCTGAGATACCACACCAACAGCAGCGGACCCACCCGCACCGCCAACTAGCAACAGTCCTCCGGACAGCAGCTGCTGCTCCCGACGGACGTACCGAACAAAGCGGCTGTCTGGTGCGCCAGCCGACTTGTTTATCACATCAGAAGTGCGGGTCCGTTTCGCCTCGTGGAACAACTGCTGCGTACGGCAGAACGATGACGAGCTACGCAGCCATGGGCGGCGCCGTGCAGTGGCGCCGACGGTTCAGGGCTTCGGACCGACACCTATGGCAGCCCGGCTGTCGGGCGGTACCAATCAGACCCAAGTGCGCAGCGGCACCAGCTGAGTGGCCGGCTTCGACGTCCGCGGGCCAACTGCGCCGAACTGTGGGCTATCGCGCCGCCGACTGCGGCGACAGGCGCGGCGCATCCGCCGGGAGCGGCCACACCTGCCGTCTGCCGCCCGCCGTCTGCCGTCTGACGGCACAAACACTCGGCACGCCGCCCGGCCGCCGCACCGCCCATCACAGCGCGGGCGGTGCGAATGTCCGCGCGACAGTATGATGAAACATGTGCGGTCGCCAGCCTGCACGGCTGATGCAACTAAACCGTGCACAACAGGAAAACACACCGAAAACCGCATGCCGGACACCCCAAAAGGCAGCAACCGCCATACAGTCACGCTTCGGAGCGCTCAGCAAAAAGAACAAACGTGAAGAATAATGACAGCTTGCCCGCAACGAAAAAAAGGATTCGTGATCCGAGGTGCTGTTTAAGGCTGACGCAATGTCGCAAAACTCCGTTAGAGACAACGCCTCCACCATCAACATCCGCGAGCTTCATCGACCAACTTCATCGACTTCATCGACCAACGTACATTTGTATGTGCGTAAGAGCCAAAACGTTGCTAATTTTACATCTTCAGGCATACCACTGGCGTTTGGGTTGGATGAAACACCAAATGCGACGGACCCAGTGTGTATTCTGCAAACACTCATTAAAAGCAGAGCAAAGCAGTTAGTTGCTCGTTACCGTAATTAATCTCAACAGTTCGTGTTATGACCAGTTTCCGGGAACGCTGTGCCGAGGCTCTTCACCTTGACGATCCCTTAAAATAACAAAGTAATCGGACACACCAAAAATAAATCAAAAGAATCAGAGAAATGTCCTTGAAATTTTGCACCTGCAAGGAGTCCGGATTACTATAGAATATCTCATGCGCACTAGAAAGACAAACCATACGTGGAAGTTCTCATACTCTTGGAGGTCTCCTCCTGCAAGGTGTTAACATGGAACCCATGTCATCTGCTTCTCACTGATTGGGATGTCTGGGGCAATACACACATCACTCCTCACACCATACAGCAAGGCAGCTATGTACGCCGAACTGTGCATATAATTCCCAGCCGAAAGACCGACTAGTCTCAGGCTGGATATCGCCCAATGAACGTGCTTGCCGACGTGTGTTCAGTTGGCGGCGCTCCGTCGGTCAGGTCCGTCACTCAGTTCGCGCAGGTCCGTCGGCTTGGGTACCACAGACCCGGCCCTGGCCTTGGGCAGGTCCGGCGGCTCTGTTTACAAGTTCGTACCCGCTCGCCCGTGGTCAGTTGTCTGGTGGTGCCAAATAGGTTCTGCCATCAACACAGATCAGCCGCCGTTTATTCAATTGCCTGCATGCTGGTCGCTCAGTGCATGCCCTACCGCTGCATTGGACCGGATAATGTCACTTGATCAGGCTACCAGGTTCCAGCCACATTTGGGTTCTCGATCACGAAGGTAATTTGTCCGGGCAAAGGCGACGCCAGGGATCGGAGAACTGACGTTAGTTGTCCGGGCAAAGGCGACGCCAGGGATCGGAGAACTGAAGTGGGCTATCCGGGCAAAAGCGACACCAGGTATTAGATAACTAGCGTGAGTTGTCCGGGCAAAGGCGACGCCTGGGATCGGAGAACTAGCGTGAGTTGTCCGGACAAAGGCGACGCCAGGGATAGGAGAACTAGCGTAATTTATCCGGACAAAGGCTACGCCAGGGATCGAAGAACTGGCGTGAGCTATGCGGGAAAATTGGTTGGTTGGTTATTGGTTTTTTGACACATCGACCGTTGAGTCATGTAGCGTCGCCAATCTCTCACGCCGATTGGTCACGGGCGAAGAGTAGCGACAGGTGAGACCCGAACCCACCTTTCGATTGTGAGACGAGCAACTTACCCCTAGACCACCCGTCCCCATGCGGGAAAATGCGACGCCAGGGACCGGAACACTGGCGTGAGTGTGACAGAATAGTATTGAGAAAGCCAGCACTCGAAAAAATCACCAAGAACAGGTTGGATACCCTTGCGACAAAGCGATCCGAATATCATTTTCAGAACCTGAAGAAAGTTGTCCTATCATCGCTAAACATGGATTACGGACCGTTGCGTTGTTGTAATCACGGCCAGAGAAGTTGAACACATGGCTGCATACGGCCAAAACCACGCCTCCACGAACCATATTCCGCCAATACCAAGATATTCCACCGCTGCGTTTTTTGTCTCACATTATCTTAGGAAAACCGTTACGCCCCTCACCGGCTTTGTTGGCAGGAATTCGTCAGCCACATGATAACAGAAGGGCGCCGGCGGTCACATCTTGGTTTTTCATCTGGAGACGGAGCTTGGCGAATAATTCGATGATCTGTGATTTTCTGAGATGCGGCGGAGCCGCTGGGAAGGACTGGTAGGGTGGCTTCAAAGGGGATATAGGCGGGCTGTCCAAAGCATCCAACGGGGTCGTAGGAGGGCAACGCACTTTTCCACTGACCTTATTGAGGTAGTAGTCGCGCAGCTCCTCCAGGTCGGTGGCGAACTCGGGATTCGGACTGTTGGGTGGCGACTTCGGCCTGCAGCAGAGAAACAACTGTCCCACTTCCTGCTGCACAACACGCAACTATCCCGACCATACAACACACATAATCGTCCAACTTCCTACAACACAAACGCGCGCCTATCCCATCCATATAACGCAAACAACCGTTCCACCACCGAATCACAAGTTCAATCGGACCGCTCCCTGTCGCATACACATGTCTTACCACTCACCGCAGCACAAACAACCCGCATCACCTTCCGTAGAAAAACCTGCCTTTCGACGCAACACAAGTGGATTCGTCTGATCTGATGCAACGCAAACATATCTTATGCCAGTCAAGGTACGAAAACAGCACGTTGATTACGTACACGGACATTCGCCGCGGAAAACTTTGTAGTCCAGCCAAAGGTACACGTCGCTCGATAGGTCGCAAACATCACGAATACACAATGCGACAGTGTTCCAAACTATTTACCCATGGCTTGGGGCCGCGACAGCTCAGTTGGTAGAGCGTCGGACTCTTGATCGCAAGATTGTGGGTTCGGGGCGGGGATGACCGAGTGGTTAAGGTGTAAGGTGTTCTGGGTACCGAAGGTCCCGGGTTCGACGCTGGCGCCGCTCGGAACATTTCCCTATTCCCGCGGCCCACCGGCGAAACAGTATGGGCGGCGCCATTAGCCGTAAATGTGCATAAAGTGCGTCGTGACCCACCCAATAAACAAACAAGAATGTGGGTTCGAATCTCACAACCGACGGCATTTACCGAGTCCACCCGCGACCAATTGGCGTGAGAGGTTGGCGACGCTATATAACCGAGCGATTGAATGCGTTGTGAAAGAACTCAAGATTCTTCTTCTTCTTCTTCCAGCCTTGACTTCTCAAGCGGGGGTCAAGGGATGCCCTCGTAAGAGTCGGAAGCTTCTGGGATAATTGAGGAATAAACAGACGAACGGGCATGCCGGGTATACGCTATGGTGACAAGTGTAATGCATGCTTTGTTTGCGGGATGGGAGCATTGAGTCTTACGAAACAACAACCTGTCAAAATGTAAGTGTCAGAGTACTAGTTGGGCTGGCCTACCGATATAGTTATATATTTGTGTGGCCAGGTAAACTAACTGGAGTGCAGGGTGACAAACACATGTCGCTTCACCAGCGAATGGTAGACTGACCAGAACAAGGTCAGGGTCCGTTGTTCGGCGCACCACATAGTCAACCACAAACACTTCACCATATGCGCTTCGCGGCTTCTAGAAAGAGATAGCCTTGGATGTCCTGGGCTGGACAACAAACCAAGCGGATGGGACTTACGTAGGGAGTAGCGTATGCTGTCATGCTGACGGCCAGTTGTGACCACATGTGTAGATCTGTCGGGGTCCACGAATTATTTTTGTGTGGAATGCCTGGTTAACACCATAGCCAAATTTACCACGAGCAGAGGGCCCAGATATCCCCTCCTCCGAAGTTCCACACCATAGTGCTGGGTGCCAGAAGACCCCTTATCCACCATCTTTACACCCGTAAACATTAGTATAAACATAGCAGCTTACCTGCCTGAGGGGGAAACAATTCAGAGCTTCACATTTCAACTTCCTTTCATTTAATAAACTGGGATCCAAAAAATTATTCAAAATGAACTAGCGCAAGATTCACATGGTGGTCCGTTCGTACTCACGCAGGATTTATGAAAACGTGTGTTAAAACGGGCATCGCAATTAGTAATTTAAAGCTAATGCATACCTATATCTACATACCTATATTTGTATACATGCATACATCATATGCCTAATGGAGCCCGTGGGCGTATCGTTCCGCCATCTGTATACCGCACGCCATGCGTAGAACGGTCTTGTGCGTAACGAACTGTCAATAGTGGTTACGTCAAGCGGTATGGAGGTTAGTGCGGTGAGCTGGGGTGACAAAACCGAGCGTGAAAACTCGGCCAACAAATACAGAGGTACAGGCCATATACCGTCCGGTTCACAGTCTGCACAGCACGCCATCTTCCCTGTGCACATTCCAGGGAACCATTTAGTAACTTTTCACCGTGGACAGGGAAAGTAGTCCAGATAAATGCGCGAAAAGATGGTACGTTGGCAGCCTAACCAATGTTTCCCCAGGAAATAAATAATTTGTCTATTACTGAAGGGATAATTTCCCCTCCAGTTCACATGCTATTCGAGTCCCTGGTGCACTCCAGGGATCATCTGGCCCAAACTGCAAACGTATACATGCAGCCTGTGAATGGGCCTGTAAATTGCTATGGACAGGCCTCAGGCTACACGACAAATATAAGGAACAATAAATCTGCAAGTGGAGTTTGACTCCCAGTGGAATAATTGAACTGCCCAACCAAATGGCACACCATTTCAGTGGAAAGGGAATGCATAAGCTTAAAGGACAGCTAACACGACGCAACCACGCAACTGAGCACAAATGCGGACAACACTGCTGAGATGGGGAAGCTCCAGGTCGATGGCGCTGCATGGAACACAAACCAGAGATGTTCAACATGCCAGCAAGACAACATCACACCACATTAAACGCCGCGCGCTGAATCGTCAGGCGACACGCAGGCACATACCGTACGCCTGACGCGGGGTATGGTTGGGCAACCCGAAGGCGCAGGCCGTACGCCTGCCGCGGGGTGTGGTTGGGCAACCCGAAGGCGCAGGCCGTACGCCTGACGCGGGATATGGTCGGGCAACCCGAAGGCACATACCGTACGCCTGACGCGGGGTATGATCAGGCGACACGGAGGCGCAGGCCGTACGCCTGCCGCGGGGTATGATCAGGCAACCCGAAGGCACAGGCCGTACGCCTGACGCGGGTATGGTCGGGCAACCCGAAGGCACAGGCCGTACGCCTGACGCGGGGTATGGTCGGGCAACCCGAAGGCGCAGGCCGTACGCCTGGCGCGGGGTATGGCCGGGGGACCTGAAAGCACAGGCCGTACGCCTGACATGGGGTATGGTCAGGCGACCCAAAGGCATAGGCCGTACGCCTGACGAGGAGTATGGTCAGGCGACCCGATGGCACAGGCCGTACGCCTGACACGAGAGAATGGTCAGGCGAACCGGAGGAACGTGCTGTACGCCTGACGAGGGGAAACTTCCCCGAGGACGCCCAACAGGGCACAGCCGACGGCGAAATACCCAGGCTACTCCTATGCCCTTATGGCGCTCCGCAGCTGTCGACATGAAACCAAACTATGCAACACGACTTTTGGTGCAGCTTGCACTTGATGTGGAGCTTCGACGTGGGATACCGTCATCCACAACCGACGGGGTTATGCATCTTCTGCTCCAGCGGGCACATCGCAAGTAGACACAAACAACACGAGTCCGGACATCGGACCTCCGCATCAACAGCAGCCGTCCGGACGTCGGACATCCGCATCAACAGCAGCCGTCCTCCGGATGTCAGACATCTGCATCAACAGCAGCTGTCCGGACGTCGGACATCCGCATCAACAGCAGCCGTCCGGACGTCGGACATCCGCATCAACAGCAGCCGTCCTCCGGATGTCAGACATCTGCATCAATAGCAGCTGTCCGGACGTCGGACATCCGCATCAACAGCAGCCGTCCGGACGTCGGACATCCGCATCAACAGCAGCCGTCCTCCGGATGTCAGACATCCGCATCAACAGAAGCCGTCCGGCCGGCGCCCGCCACGCACGGGCTGTCGCGCCGCGCCGCGCCGCGTCCACCCCAACAAAAAGCCGGCCGGCCTGCCCGCCAGCCGCAGCCTTGATCTTGAGACGTCACGACGCAGTGACAGGCGACACAAGGCTGTGACGGCCAACACTGCATGAGCAACCGGCTCGACACGGCCTGCCGCCACCGGAAAACGGCGCCGAGCACGGCTCAGCCAGTGTTTACTGACCGGGGAACGGCGTCGGCTCCGGCGTCATCGGCCCGGCGCCGCTACAGCTCGCTATTGCATCACGTCTGCGAATGCGCTGCCGCCGTGTCCACGCATGTCTGTGTCGGTAGCGTGTCGAAGTCAACCGGGCCGCTCAACCGGGTCCCCCTACATCGCCATACCGCCTCCAACGTATCACCCCACATCGCCATATCGCCTCAATCGCCATATCGTCTCAACCGCCATATCGCCTCCTACACACCGCCCTACATCATGCCAGCCGAGCGGTGGAACTGCACACGGACAGACAATGGCGTGACGGGGGGCCGGACGGCCAGATCAGCTGAGGCCGGGTCATGTCTGCGCCGGCATACGTGGCGCGCGTGGAGCGCAGCGGCCAGGTCATTGCACCGGCCGGAACCGGTCTCCCCCGGCCGGCGGCCTGACATGACAACATTCACGGCCAACACGGCTACCCCCGGACGGCGGCCTGACATGACAACATTCACGGCCAACACAGCCACCCCGGGACGGCGGCCTGGCATGACAACATTCACGGCCAACACAGCCACCCCGGGACGGCGGCCTGGCATGACAACATTCACGGCCAACACAGCCACCCCGGGACGGCGGCCTGGCATGACAACATTCACGGCCAACACAGCCACCCCGGGACGGCGGCCTGGCATGACAACATTCACGGCCAACACAGCCACCCCGGGACGGCGGCCTGGCATGACAACATTCACGGCCAACACAGCCACCCCCGGCTGACGGCCTGACATGACAACATTCACGGTCAACACAGCCACCCCGGGACGGCGGCCTGGCATGACAACATTCACGGCCAACACAGCCACCCCGAGACGGCGGCCTGACATGACAACATTCACGGCCAACACAGCCACCCCCGGCTGACGGCCTGACATGACAACATTCACGGTCAACACAGCCACCCCGGGACGGCGGCCTGGCATGACAACATTCACGGCCAACACAGCCACCCCGGGACGGCGGCCTGGCATGACAACATTCACGGCCAACACAGCCACCCCGGGACGGCCAAAACCCGGGACGGCGGCCTGGCATGACAACATTCACGGCCAACACAGCCACCCCGGGACGGCGGCCTGGCATGACAACATTCACGGCCAACACAGCCACCCCCGGCTGACGGCCTGACATGGCAACATAAACGGCCAACACAGCCACCCCGGGACGGCGGCCTGGCATGACAACATTCACGGCCAACACAGCCACCCCCGGCTGACGGCCTGACATGGCAACATAAACGGCCAACACAGCTGGTGACGACATACAGAGCGGCGGTATGCTGCGCCCAGTCAGTGACACCCACACACACGAGCACGAACACATGCACGCGAACGCTCAAACATACACGCCGGAACAATAGCTACACCACCGCAGGTTGGCGCCGGAAAACTAGCTACACCACCGCAGGCTGGCGCCGGAACACTAGCTACACCACCGCAGGCTGGCGCCGGAACACTAGCTACACCACCGCGGGATGCCGGCGCAGACGAACATTTTGAAGTCAGGAACATGGCTGGAATTCAATGAGAAATCCACGTGTCAGGTTAGCTGCTCATCGCAAATGAAATCAATGAGTCCAGATTGGAAACCTCGTGCAAATGAATACAAAGCATTCGGAGAAAGAATATTGTGATTGATGTGGAACCATGCGCGCCGAACATTTTTCATACGTTATTTTTCTCGACTGTCCACGTTGTAAGTGTAATTCTACTTAGAGAACAATTGCACGATTGGAGCATTCCACATCGATATCTCGGTGCCACCGGCCTCGCACTTGAGTTGTTGGAATGGCTGTATGTTGTTGGTATATATGTCCCAATGATGTGTTGCAGATCGAAATAGGCACAGCCAAATTAACAAGATACAACACATAAGCTTTGCGCTTTCATTTTATACAATCCGGTTCTTGTTCTGCAAGGTGTGACCGAATTCGAATAAAACACTTGCATGCTGGAATGATCAATGAATACATACTGCCGATCTATCCAGATACCAACTGTAGTTCATCATTATGGGCGATAAAAACAACATTAACAACATGGACCTTTTAACACCGCACTAGGCCACGGAATGCTTCCAGTGGACGGTCACTTTCCACCTCAACTGGTCGCGGCCGGACACATCTCCCCCGTGGCAGTAATGTCAGGAGTCTGCTGGTTTTCCGCCTCAGCAGACGAAGACTTCACCAAGCTCCTCCCACCCAACATCACGACAATATAGTGATGACACTATCAAGTACAGCGTTTACGCGCCAAAACTTTCTGAACTGATGATTCCGACCATAGGTGTAACCACGGTTTCGAAATTGGGACTGGGGGGCAAACCAGGGACGTGGTAAGTGTGGACAGGATGGGGGGGGGCATACCCCCGAAAAATATCTTGGATTTCAGCCACTTTACTTTCAACGTTTGGTTTTCAGATTTTAGATTCCTGGTTTGCCCCCCCCCCCCAAGTTCGAAATCGTGGTTACATTGTTAAAACTCATGTTTTGGGGACGAAAAGTTCCACCAAAACGAACAAGTTTCACTCCTTAGCATTGCTTTTGAACATCCAGTTTTATGTCGTATGTGCTGGTCCCGATTTCACGATCACCACAGAGCAATGCCAGAAGTACGTTAGACGTTGTTCACTTGTAGCAGGCAAAACTAAAATATTGTACTTTGGTTTTATTGTGGTAAATGTAGACACCCAATAACCTATCCAATGCTTTCCTGTTTTACGGGGAGACATTTTGATGCAATGACAACCAAGTCGGATAAAGGGTATGACACGGAGGACATGTGCCACCCACATGGAAAGTATCGTCCCTCCGGCCGGAAAAAGGCGACCCTTTGAAAATGTTTCATTGCACCCGCTCGAATTTGTCAACCCATATGAAAGAATGAAAGTGCCCATATGAAAGAAAAGGGCACCACTTGGAAAGGAAGACGCCCCTTCGGAAAGGGCCGAGTGCAACCCGCATCCTCGAATCTTTCAGCCGGAGGCGCCCTCCAGGTACTTTCGCAGTGGCGCCGATCCAAAGAAATAGCGTACCTCCAGACAAGTGCCCATCATGACAATTCCCGGATCTAGCCCTGATTACAACTTTGCTCTCTCGCGGTATGAAATCCGGCCGGTTATAAAATGGGGCGCATTCACGTGTGGTTTCTCCTGCAAATTTCATAACTTCCGTTGAACCATTGTGGAAAGCTTGTACAGGACATCAATGTGACAGTGCGAATTTGAAAGCAGTGATGAGGGCGCCGTCTGAATAGGTTATGACGGATTTCTTTGGGGAGTTCCTGGCCGTACAGGATATGAGTGCCTGCTAACACAACGGCTGCAAATAAAGATATTGTACTGTCCTCTTCATATTACACTCAATGATTATATACACACCGGGTCTTTGACGCGTTCGAAACTATTCAAATATCTCAACATTCTGATAACGTATGGCAAGTTAAGTCGAATGACACCTACATAATGCAAATTGAAGCCACAGCGACGAAACGCAAGGAATTTGAAGAATTACAGCTAACCATTGACACTGAGGCTTGACCTGACATGTACCGGGTTAAAATGCTACTCGAGGGTTTCTGAACGGTTTGCTAGAGTAGCATATGACACGATGAATGATGCCCACGTTGAATGACGTGATGAAAATTGAAGACATAACGAAGAGGCGCGATGACCGAGCAATTTAAGCTAAACTTCAATTTTGTGTTTTGACATTGACATGTACCGGTTTGAAATGTTACACGAGGCTCACCACGGGCTTGCCTGATACCAGATGTGGGTAGATAAGAACGAATAAAAATATGGAAGGCAACCGAATAAACCGGTTTGACCTTTGAAATTAAGACAATTTCGTAACATTATCATACGGCACAGGCCACGTCGAATGACACCCACTTGGTGCAAGTTGAACCATAGAGACGAGCCGCTTCCTTGACACATCCCGGTTTCAAAATGTTTCTCGAAGGTTTACCATGGTCCATCACTTGATAGTGGATCTGGGTATGCTCTGGCGGGAACACCCCAAATGCGATGGGACCGCAGAAATCAGCTTGAATGTCGAATCAGCCCGTCTAGATTATTGTGAATTATCCATTTTCTGGCACCGCACAACAAGCGACGTAGAATGACACCTATTTTCTGCAAATTGAAGCCATAGCGATGAAACGCGAGACCATCGAAAAACTAACTCAAACCTTTGACCTTGACATGTCCCGGTTTGAAATGTTACAGGATGGTTCACCACGGGCTACCGCCTGTGGCCACATTTGGCAGGTTTTGTTGAAAACTGAAAAGATAGGAGGCTACCGAAGAAACCGGTTTGCGTTGAGCCATGACCATTCAAGTGGTAATGTGATACCTACGTAGTTGTGTCCAGCGTGCTCAGTGCAAGCAGAAGCATTTGTGGTAATTTATTCGAGCGATCATAAACCCGTCGCTGAATGCTAATGCAAATACAAATACGCCTCTGGTGAACTCGTCGCTGAATACGACGTACGTGCTTAGGGCCGTCCGTGACTCCACTCCATGGTCTTGAAGATACCCAAGGACCCCCAGTCACGCTTCCTCAACATACATCAGCATATGCGCAGGGGAATGCAACCTAAGACGTATAAAGCCTTGCGATAATGCAAATGTGTTGCCTCGCAAAGCGCAATTTTTCACCCAAGCAAGAACACACGATGGTCAAGGTTCATGTTATTCGACAATGGCCCGGAGGCAAACATTTCTAACGTTTGCTGATTTACTATGAGACTTTGTGACGACAGATGGCCTATGAAGCTCGATGATTGACTAGATCGGCTTCTAGTATTTTCGGCGATTCTCTTGCAAATATATATTTTCACTTTATAAATTATTACGTATAATTTTGTGGCGATCATAGTCGGGTAGCTGAGGCTCGGGGGAACACGGAATACATCGGAGGGGACAAATCGCCACTTTTAAAAAATGGGGGGACATGTCCCCCAATGGCTACACACATGATTCCGAACACCAGCTGGTGCGGTATTTGGACCTTGCTGGCCCATGCTGTGCCCACGTGTAGCGGAGCGCCGCTGGCTTCGACAGGTCGTATACGAGGTCACTGGGCAGCGCACAGTCGCGGTCGATGTCGTGCCCTGACAAACGATCGGCGCCGCGGCGACATCCACTCGTTCCCAGCCAGCGTCACCGTGTCACTCGGTACGAGGCGCCGGAGGAGGGAAGTGGGAGCGGGAGGGATGGCACTCACCGACAACACATTCAGATACATCGTTAAGCGGCCCTCCACGCCCGACCGACGTGCGTACCTCAGCACATCGGGCCGACAGGATACGATACGGTCGAACACGTGCCGCTCTACGTCATGGCTATCGTGCATTATTGTAGGCAAACCACCGGCACGGTCACGGCGCGGGCCACACCGGCCACCGGCACAGTGCCTCCACTGATAATGACGATGCATACATGCATGGATTCCGTCCGGATGCAGCACCGTCGACAATAGGCCACGTGCAGCGACAGTGGCGGCAACTGCGCAGCGCGCACCACTCTCCGAGTCAATGGTCAGGGGGCCGCCTGACACCGCTCGGGGCGGCATGGCGGCGGTCAACAGTCTGACCAGCCCGGCACGGCGGCGGTCATCAGTCTGACCAGCCAGGCCCGGCGGCGGTCACCAGTCTGACCAGCCCCGCCCGGCGGCGGTCAACAGTCTGACCAGCCCCGCCCGTCGGCGGTCACCAGTCTGACCAGCCCGGCCCGGCGGCGGTCAACAGTCTGACCAGCCCGGCCCGGCGGCGGTCACCAGTCCGACCAGCCCGGCCCGGCGGCGGTCAACAGTCTGACCAGCCCGCCCCGGCGGCGGTCATCAGACTGACCAGCCCGCCCCGGCGGCGGTCATCAGACTCACCAGCCCGCCCCGGCGGCGGTCATCAGACTGACCAGCCCGCCCCGGCGGCGGTCATCAGTCTGACCAGCCCGGCCCGGCGGCGGTCATCAGTCTGACCAGCCCGCCCCGGCGGCGGTCATCAGTCTGACCAGCCCGGCCCGGCGGCGGTCAACAGTCTGACCAGCCCCGCCCGGCGGCGGTCATCAGTCTGACCAGCCCGCCCCGGCGGCGGTCATCAGTCTGACCAGCCAGGCCCGGCGGCGGTCAACAGTCTGACCAGCCCCGCCCGGCGGCGGTCATCAGTCTGACCAGCCCGGCACGGCGGCGGGCAACAGTCTGACCAGCCCGGCCCGGCGGCGGTCACCAGTCCGACCAGCCCCGCCCGGCGGCGGGCAACAGTCTGACCAGCCTGGCCCAGTAGCGGGCCGGGCCACCTCTGCTGCACAGCAATAATTGACAATATTGTCTGGTCACCTCTGCTGCACAACGACAATTAAAAGTATAGTCTGGTCATCTTTGTTGCACAACAATAGCGAACAGTATGGTCTAATCACATCTGCTGCGCTACCATAATGGACAATATGGTCTGGTCTCCTCTGCTGCACAATACTGATGAATAGCATGGTCTGGTCTGCTGCAGAACACTGAAGGACAGTGCGACCACCCAGCTGCGCAATAATAATGAACAGCCTGGTGACATGCATGCACGATAATGGTAGTGTGAAGTACGGTGAAACAAATGTTAGTGACTAATTTTGTCGATGCTTTGAGGTGCTTTGACTGACTAATTTTGTCGGTAGTCTGACGATGCTTTGAGTGGACGATTTCCGATCAGTCAGCTAGTGTTACGTTTTAGTTGTACCGAGCCAACACGTTTCAAAGCCGTCCGATTCGATACCGACAAATGACATGTGGCGACAGTGTACGGTGACATGTGGCGACAGTGTACGGTGACATGTGGCGACAGTGTACGGCGACATGTGGCGACAGTGTACGGCGACAGTGTACGGTGACATGTGGCGACAGTGTACGGCGACATGTGGCGACAGTGTACGGCGACATGTGGCGACAGTGTACGGCGACAGTGTACGGTGACATGTGGCGACAGTCCATGGCGACATGTAGCGACAGTGTACGGTGACATGTGGCGACAGTGCACGGCGACATGTGGCGACAGTGTACAGCGACATGTAGCGGCAGTGTACGGTGACATGTAGCGACAGTGTACGGCGACATGTGGCGACAGTGTACGGCGACATGTGGCGACAGTGTACGGTGACATGTGGCGACAGTGTACGGTGACATGTGGCGACAGTGTACGGTGACATGTGGCGACAGTGCACGGCGACATGTGGCGACAGTGCATGGCGACATGTGGCGACAGTGCATGGCACATGGCTGGCGACAGTGCACGGCGACGTGTGGCGACAGTGTACGGCGACATGTGGCGACAGTGCACGGCGACGTGGCGACAGTGTACGGTGACATGTGGCGACAGTGCACGGCGACATGTGGCGACAGTGCATGGCGACATGTGGCGACAGTGTACGGCGACATGTGGCGACAGTGTACGGTGGCATGTGGCGACAGTGCATGGTGACATGTGGCGACAGTGTACGGCGACATGTGGCGACAGTGCATGGCGACATGTGGCGACGGTGTACGGTAACATGTAGCGACAGTGCACGGTGACATGTGGCGGCAGTGTACGGTGACATGTGGCGGCAGTGTACGGCGACATGTAGCGACAGTGTACAGTGACATGTAGCGGAAGACATATGGTGGTGGTATGTGGCGACAGTGTACGTCGAGATGTGGCTACGGTATACGGTGACATGTGGCGACAGTGTACGGTCCCATGTAGCAGAAGTTTTAGGTAGCACATGACCTTTCTCGCAATGGGCTCTGCTGAATTCTGAGAGCGATTCTTAGCCAGGATTCCGGCATCATAGACTGGCAGATGTTACACAGCACGACGTTATAATCCGTGGTGCGCAGGTTCAGCAGGACCTGGGCTACAACAGACAAACGGCGACTGAGCTGCACGTTACGACGTTACGATCCGTGGCATACAGCCTCGACAGGATCTGAGCCACAACAGAGACAGCTATTGAGGTAAACGTTGCCATTTGCGGTTCGTGGATTCAGCAGGATCTAGGCTGCAACAGACAGACGAGTACTGAGCTAAACGTTAGCACGTTACGATCCGTGATACGCAGTTTGAACAGTATCTAAGCTGTACCAGACAGCTACTTATGGGTGTCGGTTTCCATACTCTGGAGAGGAATGTCCTCTCCAATCCCGCATTGCTTCCCTCATATGATAACTTGCGCCCTCCAGAACCCAAAGTTGAGCCAGAAAAATCCGGAGCTCATCCTCCCACACTGGCGGTAGAACATATTTTCACGTAGCGGAAAAAAGACATTCAAGCACCCACATTCAGTCTCACGTTTTCTGAGATGGACCTGATGTGTTTTCCCAATCATTGGTAGAAAACCGTATACATTTTCAGGAGTGCTTTCCCATATGATTCTATGCCTAACTTCAGGGGTACTCAGAAAGTTTCAGGGACGTTGGGCAGATTTCAGGGGTGCTCAGCAGGCTACAGGGGTGCACAGGCACCCCTGAAACCTACTGAGCGAGTAGCGCATGAGTCAGAGCGGGCAGGGTGCTAACGGGCAGGATGCTAACGGGCAACTGCAAGCCACTTCACTTCGGAGTATCTAACCACAGGGCTATAGGACCCGCGGCTTTCTCACGACAAGGTCACATGCCACGCGGCTGCCTCACGACAGGTCCACACGACCGCGGCTACCTCACGACAGGGTCACACGACCCGCGGGTACCTCACGACAGGTCCTCACGACAGGTCCACACGACCCGCGGCTGCCTCACGACAGGTCCACACGACCCGCGGCTACCTCACGACAGGGCCACACGACCCGCGGCTACCTCACGACAGGTCCACACGACCCGCGGCTACCTCACGGCAGGGTCACACGACCCGCGGCTACCTCACGACAGGTCAACACGACCCGCGGCTACCTCACGACAGGGTCACACGACCCGCGGCTACCTCACGACAGGGTCACACGACCCGCGGCTAACTCACGACAGGTCCACACGACCCGCGGCTACCTCACGACAGGGCCACACGACCCGTGGCTACCTCACGACAGGGCCACACGACGCGCGGCTACCTCACGACAGGGCCACACGACCAGGGTGGGAATTTTGGGCTTCTGGAGTATGGAGACCTAAGGACATTTTATTCTTCAGGATTGTGACTGCAAATGTTGAACTTTTTTATTCTCCGAATGAAACATGCCAATAATGGATGACATTTTGTTTCCAGGATCTCAGTTTAGCTCCAACAATGCAGTTGCAGTTTTCAGTCCATCATACAAATTAGAAGCCTGGACAACAGAACAGAAGAGCATAGCATAGTAGGCCATAAGGCATGAAATGCAGATTGCAGTCAATTGCCCAGGAAGCACATCATGTTATATCGGAATACCTACAAGTTTGTGGTGGTTGTTTGGATTGCATTGTGCATGTGACAAACCTATTGCATGTTATGCATGTGTGTATGAATCCCCAAATATGCTTTGAATAACTACATTCAACTCTGGCCATACCTATACATTTATTTTGCCTGGAAGAAGTGATATTGAAGGTGCAAGGAAATGACATGAAGGAAATGTTGCTGCAAAATCCCACACATTTGTGGTAGAGCCCTTGATTATATCAGATAGGTACGGATCGCACAGTTACAAACTGTATCCTGGCTCAGTTTGGGCCCCAATCAAGGCCGAACTCGTGATGGGGGTGGGTGGGTTACTCAGGTCAATCGTTGGTGTGCACGAAGCCCCCAAATCCGAACGAAACAAAAGCATCAACATAGCATAAAAGCAATACAGAACAAAATAATGTAAATTTCTGAACTAGTTATTACCTCAGCCTATATTACTCTCCAGGATATTTTCACACTGGCAGGACTTCCGCCCAGCACAAGCACTCTGTAATCACAGATGAATCGTCGTTCGGCTTACGCTAATCTCGTCTCATTCTGAATAACAAAGATATGAGGGATTAGGTTTTCGTATGTCTTCAGAATTATGTTGAAATGACACTTTAGAAGGAAAGCTTGGGAAATACCACGATTCTTCTGGATAATTCCGGGAAATACTGGCATAAAAACTCCATTACAAAACCTCTCGTATTGCTACCATATATTGCCACCATAGTTGGAACTCGAAATATATACAATGACGTCAAATGCTCGCATATCGGACCCGAGGTCCGTTCTCCAGCCGCATTCCGATCGGAGTCCACCGGAGAACGTAATTCTGGATAGTTCAGACCGTTTTCAGTAATTCTGTTAATTTCATGAAATGGAGCATTCAACTTCGAATTGAAATGCGTAAAATAGCATCAGCTAGCGAACTTCATTGATGGCAGAAGACCTATTTTTGGGAGCCATGTAAATGGTAAAAAACACTTGTAAAAACTTTGGGTTACTTTGGTATGAATTCCACCTCAATTCGCAAAACTACAGTAACCCATCAAGAGAAAAGCATCTGAATAGTAATTTTATCACTTCAGCAACTGAAGCAACTGTGCATGTACGGAGTTTAAACGTTCTCCATGCTATTTGTGGTCACAATTAGACGTCATTTAAAATAGTTACGAAAATCTATCATTTGATCATTTGACCATCCTTTGATACGTCGCTGTTAGGCAAGAACAATATCCATACTAGAGTAGGAGAATTAACAAATTATTGGGACGGTCTCGCCCGATTCATGTTTTGATCTAGGATAAAAACAACGTAATTTCATGATTATGAACATATATCTTCAGTGTATTGATTACCACAAAACTGAAGAAAAAAAGTAACACCGTATTGACGTATGAAATCCGATTAAAGGCGACAGGAACTGAGGTCAAGCAGAGGTCTTGGAATTGTGTGAATACTGTAATAATGTAATACAAATGTAAACAACCGGGCAGCCTATTCCACGATCGGCCTCAAAAAGTAAGTTGAAGCGCAGTGCCAAGCAACGGTTTGAAGGCCTTAGTCATGTTTTGTTTTCATTAACTGGTGGCATGAATATCGCATGCCAGGGCTCCGCCGAGGCCTGCAAGGATATATATAATACCTCCCCACTGATCATTTGGGAAACTAAAAAACGGAGCACTGGAGTTGCACCATCTGATACATGATTGGTCCATATGCATGGTACCATTAATTTCAAAGTTTGGTCAGGACAGCACCGGGAAATAGGCACCCGGCAATATTTACATCACTTCGGCGACGTGAATTAATATCAACTAAATACACAGTACATTCAATATATATTCTTCACACTGGTTGTTCCACTACTTAGATTTGCATTTTCTGGCTTGTATGCTTTTTATCAATCATCTTTTTTTTGGGCTCCGACACCAGTAGCCTTCTTCTTTTTTTGTTTTGTTTTGGGAGGAGAGGGGTTTGGGGGGGGAGGGGGTTCGAGGCCATTTTTTAAATTCTCCGACTCCATGGGCAGGAATATCTTCCCTTTCTTGGAGGGCTCCGATACAATTTTTTTATTATCCGACTCCAGGTCAACGAACCACTTTTCCCACGCTGCACACGACCCGTGGCTACCTCACGACAGGTCCACACGACCCGTGGCTACCTCACGACAAGGTCACACGACCCGCGGCTGCCTCACGACAGGGCCATACGACCCGCGGCTACCTCACGACAGGGTCACACGACCCGTGGCTGCCTCACGACAGGTACACATTACCCGCGGCACGATCGGTGGATTTCACAAACTTCAATCTCCGCAAACCAACGCGTAAATCACAGCCCAGTACCCTGAACAAGCGACATATTGGACGCACGACCATGTCGGATATGCGCCGGGAAGTGCCGAGCGGTATGCTTGCGTTCGGATTTTATGCGGCTGCACGCGCCACATAGCCCACCGGAGCGGCGCGGCGGTGCGTTGGGCCGGAGCGGGGCTGCCGGCGCGGTGGGGTGGGGTGGACGCATTCGCCTCGGGCGCCGGCGGCGGCCATCGACCGACGTGGCGCATGGGGCGAGGTAGTGGCGGCAGGGGCGGGGGCGCCCAGGCCACGGCGTATCGCGTCAGACGGCCACGGCGGCGTCGCGTCAAGTCACTCCACAGCCGGGTCGGCGCAACCGCCGCCTGCCGGGAGTCGAGCGCGGCGTGACCCTGACTGAACCGCTGCTCCGTTTAGTGACGCCACGCCGCCAGCTGGCGCTGGGCGCTGGGCGCCGCACCCGGCGGTGACCAGCCGTCTCCACGTGCTATCGAGCGGGAGGCGCCACTCCGCCACACGTCCCTTCTTTGTGAGGCCGGCCAACTGGCCACGGTTGACTGCCGACACGCGCAGCTCGGTCGTCATTGTTGGCACCTCGGTCGGGCTAGGTAGATCCCTTGTTGCACTCGAATCTCCCCTCCCCATTTCCATCGAATCTCCCCTTCCGCCAGGTCACATCAGGGGACGGCTGTGGTGGAATTTTCGCAACAAAATATTGCTGTGCAAATCGGGCCGCAGGTTATCGCCAGGTTTTGTTCAATATTGTCTTACTTGCTACAAAATATATCCTAGACCAATATTTGAGTGTAGTCGCGTGCAACACATGCATGCAACTTGGCAGTGGAAAACAGTCTAGTGCCATAAATCACTGATACGCAGATCAACGTGAATCATCATGGATCCATAGAACAATATCCCTAATGTTACTGATTACTCGTGATTCAGACGATGGTGGTGGTCAGCTACACGATGCAACTTGCTGTTCGAGAGACACAATGGGGTAATTGAATAGCTATTTGGGAATTTAGTAGTGAATCCAACCATGGTATGTGCTCTGTCACGCGGTGCATGCAGCTATGTGTTTGTTCCGTCACGCGGCACATGCAATTATGTGCTGATCCGTCACGCGGCACATGCAATTATGTGCTGATCCGTCACACGGCACATGCAATTATGTGCTGATCCGTCACGCGGCACATGCAATTATGTGCTGCTCCGTCACGCGGCATAGCGCAACCGCTTAATTTAAAAGCTATATGTTAGTTAGCCAGCTTACAACTATCTTCTGTAGGGTATTGCTATCAGCTATAGCTATTACGTATTTATGAAGCATTTCACGGATAGGCGTGACATAAAAAAAACTTTCGGTACTTGCATCTTAAGTGCAAAAAATGTTCTACCATAGTACATTTACGCTTAATTGGCTTTCAATAGTATGTCGATAGCTATTGTCCGCAGTTGGGTTCTTGCTATGAGCCATAGTTATTTGGTAATTAGGCATTCCACAAATATGCATTTTTTTCACTCTCAATGCTCTTATCTTGATTGCAAAACATTGGTCCAGCATGATACATCTTTGCATTATTGCAATTACATACAATTAAATGCTGATTTTAACAGGCTATGAGCCGCTTAAATAATTGACACAGCTAAATATAGGGTAACACGGTTTTCATTAGACCGTAAATGACAGCAAATTTAACAACCACTCACCGTGCGGAAACAGAGGTGCAGAAACAGATGCAGAGGGCAGTGCTTTTCACATCAGCCTTAAGGGCAATGTTCGACAAAAAACGACTATAAAATAGCAATGACTTGTAAAGGGGAGGGACAGGGCAATGCATGTATCATATGAGTATCACAAGACCAGTACGTGCACCCAAATTCCTTAGTAAAACATGGGAAATATAGGGAAGTAGTAAGTAGTAAGTAGTAGTAAGAATACGAAAATGCCATCTTATAGTAATAGGAATGAAATTGTACCACAGCTATCAAAAACGTTTTGACATAAGGGATAATTTTCGATATATACATATATATTATATATATACTATATATATATTATATATATAAATTCATTTGTATTCTCGATATATTTATTGTTCATGACAACATTCCCATTCAGAGCATGACGCGCCACCACTCATTCTCCGTTACTCCCACCTGGTGTGTTCCACGACAGATGTACCAAATATTTTCAAATGTTACACCCACTAAATTTGTATTTGGATCAAAATTATCTGGCTTTGTATCATTTATAGATTTTCGGAACAGACTCATTTCAAGGAAGTTTTCTGTTATTGGAAAACTACGGGGAACATCGAATCGAACAATAAGAAAAAAGGGTGATATAAAAACGTTTGCTTGACAAACATATTTAAAACGTATTGATCTCTGTCCTATGGTTTGCCTTTAAAAAATGTACACAGTTCAAGGTAACCCATTACCGATGGACCATCAAGAGGCTTATCTACGCATGACGGCGTAACTTTACTTCGGAACATCTGGTGGTCTCTTAATAGAAACATCTGACCATGCTGGCCTCACAACAAGAAGTGTACTCATGCTTGATTCTCTCTGTTGGCAATATTTGCATGGACTTACAGTCGAATCAATATCGTAATGCAAACACATGCGTCTTTGTTGTCACGGTATACATAGTATGTCCCCGAAATCATGAACATCTCACAAGTGCTTGTGGTTTCATTGTTCACGATTGAGCACTCCCTGCATATTGGACATTACTGCACATTACTGCACTGCACCGACCAGTGCACAATAGAACAACGATGGGATAGAACAACGAAATAAACGCCCGATGATGGCTTGTTTTCTGCCTTCTCTTAACCCTAATCTGCCCATAAGGGCGAAAATGGAAGATTCTGGCTAAAGTAGGCATTTTTATGAGCGCAAGTTGACATCGAACGTTTTGCGGTCCGTTCTACCAAATAGAGGAAAATAATGAACATTGAAAATCGAAAAGTTTGAAAATTTTATATATTTAGACGCTGATTTTTGGGTGGGCAAACTAATAGGGTCATGGCTGATTTTGCCTTCATTTTCTGATTCCAAATAGTTTGTTTTTTAAATTTCCCAAAAATGAATACCCCAGAGTCAAAATCATAATGTCAGACGTGATCATGTAGCCCCTAGTGACATCACTTTTTTTTTGGGGGGGATGATTCGGACACCATTCTTCGAGCGCTTTCCGGCGACGCTCGAAGAATAGCGAAACCTTCCGGCGAAAACGCTTTGTTTTCGTGCGACGCTTAGTTTGGAGATAAGAGGAGGATTTTCGACACCTTCCCCACTGAGACGGGTGTGAAGATCTGACCGAAAAGACAAGTTAATTTTGAGCGGGTTAACGCGGGTTAATGAGTTAATATTTAAACTGCACGTGATTTCAGAAATTTATAGGGCTCTGAATATGACGTTTTATGGACTTTTCAACAGGCAGATAGCCAGCAGCCAACGGAGCACATCTTTTGTTTAATGAAAAGTCAATTTTTAGTTCAAACAGTTCCGCAAGATGAATTTACACATTTGTGGATTTTGGTACGGTTTTTTCTAAGCCCGCCAGAGTTCTGAATTTTGTTTGCATCACATTTCCCTTTGGTGCATCCTTTACATTCCTAACGCTGATTTTGAAATGTGGAAAATAAATCTGTAAAAATTGGAGGCATTTAAAAAAGATAGGTCCAAAAATTTCACCTTGGAAATTTCCCACAAAAAGCCATGTCTCTGGTAATGTGAGAATCGCTCACATTTTCATTGGTGCTTACCGATACTTCGGCAACATTTTTTGTTGTTGTGTTATTCGCTTTGTATGGCGACGGTGAGGATCGCACAGACTGTTGCCATTGCTTGTAGCGTTTGTGCACGTCGACCACAAATTCACCACGTCCTCTTTCCACCAGGGGTTTCCAAAACTGATTCGTACACTGTTTCGGCTCCGCAAAGCCTACAATCGTTTCCTCCCTGATTTCAACCTCTATGTTGTCTGCCATATCAGCACCGGTGCCATTATCTCCCTCGGAACTGCTACCAGGCTGGGGAGTATTGAGCTATATACGGATGGGGAGTACGGATATATGTACGGAATAGGGACGGGCTGTGAGGGAAGACATACGTGAGACGAACACCTCGGCTTTAACACACGGTCGTTAGCAGTCCTCAGAGACGCAGTGCTTGTTCTTTAGCACAAAATGATAGACCTGCCTAACACTTGATTGTTGACACACAGTAATCGTAATGTTTGTTATAGGTACCTACCTGTCGCGCCAGATTCAATATGTAGGCAATGGAACCCGATTTAATAGGGTCAGGCTCCGTTGTTTCCATGTCTAATGTTATTCGATACATATCAGTTGTTCCGAAGTACAATTGCATCTCCATGGGTAAACAAACCGTATCCAAAATAACTGACCCTAATCAGTCACAATTGTTGACGCCTGTGCGCTGATGCGTTATCGTTCAAGAGACGGTGCGGTGAGCGAACCAACCGATGTACCAACACTGTGTGGGTATGATTTCTGGACGTTGAACGTCAGCCGCTGACCGTGATGGATACAGCTGAGCAGGTTGGCCACCCAATATGCTACAGCGGATTTTGGCGACATTCGTTCCAGCATTACTTCGTGTCGCTCGTGCGCAACGCTTTCACCAGAATGCATCGAAATGGTGCCTGACGGAGAGCCAACATTGGGGGCTTTGGTGTGGCCTCAAACACACCTAGATGCCGCCCATCGGGTGCGTGCCAGGCTTCAAGTGCAGCAATCATATTTTTCGTCCACAGTCGCCTATAACAATTGATCCGATAAGGGTTGAAGAAACCTGGTGGCTAGAGGAGCCGTGAATTCTTGAACATCTCCAGTAAAAGGAACGGTACCGGGAAGTGGTGGATGACTGGCACCTGCCTTGGTAGCGGTGGTGGAGGAGGCGTCTAGCCATTGCTTTGTGACTACCGGTGTCGTACACTGGTAGCACTTGCTAACAGCATTCTTGAATAACTGCCGCGATGCCGGGAGGTGGTGGCCGGCATGGGTGGCGATAACGCCAAACCACCATTCTTCGTATTGCTGATGACGTACTTTGATGGCACCTGAGAGCCGTATTCTTGTGTTGGTGCCAGTTTGAGCGGTAGCCAGAAGCCGTGGTTATAACTGTGATCGATGGAAAGCGTCTTCAACGACCCGATGGACAGAGAACGAAAAGGTGAGAACGTTCTGTTCTTCGTGAAAACAGTCTGTGGCAAAAAGGCGACACATCAGACTGTGACTCCTTTTTTGATAACCCAAATACTGAGATCCCGGGGAGTGGCGGAAAGTCGACGGCACCACGAGCGGAGGAAACTGGAAGAGAGAGCAGCACACAACAGCATGGCTGGCGGTCTGTCTAGTCGAAAAGAGTCATCTGTGACGACGGAAGTCAGCGGCGATCTCAGCACATTGGACACGGTGGCTGCAGGACCCGCTCGCTTCGCTGAACAAACACCCACTCGCCTCGTTGCGCGAAATTTTAGAAGAAAAAAAAACACAAAAAAAAAAACAGGTTAAAAATTGCTAATTAAAATTCGGTGGCTCCGCTGAACGATATGAGCGACTCTCGTAACTACACAGCGTTGTTGGTTTCCTGTGGATCGGCCCATGGGCTCGCCCGCTATGCCGGTTACAAGCATAGCATGCAACCGCCGTCCTGAGCCATACCATAATTGCATCTGGGTCACGCCGGAGCACTTACGCAGAGCATCATACACACGGGCAGACCTCACCGCAAAAACTCATAAAAACACCGCACCGCACGTACTGGGCGAATGTGTTGAATACGGTGGCACGCAACGAGCGGGCTGGTTGGCGCTCAGCCCTGAGCCGTCGGGCCGACTCCGACTCCACGCCTTCAACAGTTCATGTGATGCCACGTCGTATGGGGCAGTGTGACCCGGCAGCTCCCCTGTAAATCCCATATAGCCTAGGGCCGTGTGGCCCGGCAGTTTCCCTGTAAATCCCGTACCGTCTGGAGCTGTGTGACCCGACAGCTCCCCTGTAAATACCACATAGCATAGGGCCGGGCGATCCGGCATCTCCCCTGTAAATCCCGTAGCGCCTGGGATTGTGTGACCCGGCAGATCTTCTGTAAATCCCACATAGCCCAGGGCCGGGCGATCCGGCAGTTCCCCTGTAAATCCCACATAGCCAGGGCCGGGCGATCCGGCAGTTCCCCTGTAAATCCCATAACCAGGGCCGGGCGATCCGGCAGTTCCCCTGTAAATCCATACGCCTGGGATTGTGTGACCCGGCAGATCGTCTGTAAATCCCACATAGACCAGGGCCGGGCGATCCGGCAGCTCCACATAGACCAGGGCCGGGCGATCCGGCAGTTCCCCTGTAAATCCCATAGACCAGGGCCGGGCGATCCGGCAGTTCCCTTAAATCATTAACGCCGGGTGGCGCTCTGTAAATCCCACATAGACCAGGGCCGGGCATCCGCAGTTCCCCTGTAAATCCCAATAGACCAGGGCCGGGACCGGCAGTTCCCCTGTAAATCTCATAACGCCTGGGGCCGTGTGACCCGCCAGCTCACCTGTAAATCCCACATAGCTTAGGGCCATGCGACCCTCCAGTTCCTCTGTAAATTCCATGGCCGTGTGATCAGGCAGCTCCCCTGTAAATCCCGTACCGCCTGGGGCAGTATGACCCCGCAGTTCCCCTGTAAATCCCATACCGCCTGGAACTGTGTGACCCGGCATCTCCCCTGTAAATCCCATATCATATCGGATACTAGTCGGTTCTGATCCCTCATCCACGCAATGACCGGAAGGATAATGCTATGCCTTAAAACATCGAACAATTTCCCGACAAGCCCCCATCCTCACACCGAACAGAAGCGAAGGGTCTGGATGCAACCCGGGCAGCCTGTGCATTCATAATTATACACAAGAACGCATGTATGCAGTGTCCTGGAATTCAAATGTTTACTTGGAAAGACGTCCATCAGAGCCTCACTTTGACCTCATGAGAAACAGCTACAACATCCGGAATTGAGTTTTATTTTCTTTGCTTAATTCCTGATTCGACCGGAATAGAGGCCACACAGGGTCGCAGTAGCTCAGTCGGTGGGCCGTTGGCTCTTGATCGGAAATTCGCGGGTTGGAATCTCACAACCGTAGGGATTACCCAGTCCGCCCGCGACAAATCGACGTGGGAAGTAAACGACGCTGTATAACTTAGCAGTTGAATGTGTCGTAAGGCCCTCGAGAGAGGCCATGGGCTGTGACCGGGCCGACTCAGCTGTGCGCAGCAGCAAGCATTACATTCACTCCCCTCGACGGCAGTGGTGCCCTTGCTTCCAGAGCATCGAGTGCATGGGGTACCGCCCGCCTAGTGTTGCCTCTCTGCAACGCATCGCAACTGGCGCTGCACGAACTTACGATAGAAAAGGGTTCTCGCTCTTGTGTCCAGAATAGGTTGCATGACAGACAGCTGACAACAGTGGGTAAGCGGCTGAAACATACTCGGCCGGCTGCTGACACGGACGAGCCGGGCGGCCGGCGCCCGTGCTGACCGACGTGTACTGCTAAGCGTCTCACAACACTGGGGCAGGTCAGTGCGTGCCAGCGGCATGTCATTCACTGTGTCTGAACGTCGGCAGCAGTTGGAAGTGTACAGGACAGGCGTGCACGACACAGTTGGAAGTGTACAGGACAGGCGTGCACGACACAGTTGGAAGTGTACAGGACAGGCGTGCACGACACAGTTGGAAGTGTACAGGACAGGCATGCACGACACAGTTGGAAGCGTACAGGACAGGCGTGCACGACACAGTTGGAAGTGTACAGGACAGGCGTGCACGACACAGTTGGAAGTGTACAGGACAGGCGTGCACGACACAGTTGGAAGTGTACAGGACAGGCGTGCACGACACAGTTGGAAGTGTACAGGACAGGCGTGCACGACACAGTTGGAAGTGTACAGGACAGGCGTGCACGACACAGTTGGAAGCGTACAGGACAGACGTGCACGACACAGTTGGAAGTGTACAGGACAGGCGTGCACGACACAATTGGAAGTGTACAGGACAGGCGTGCACGACACAGTTGGAAGTGTACAGGACAGGCGTGCACGACACAGTTGGAAGTGTACAGGACAGGCGTGCACGACACAGTTGGAAGTGTACAGGACAGGCGTGCACGACACAGTTGGAAGTGTACAGGACAGGCGTGCACGACACAATTGGAAGTGTACAGGACAGGCTGGTACGACACAGTTGGAAGTGTACAGGACAGGCGTGCACGACACAGTTGGAAGTGTACAGGACAGGCGTGCACGACACAATTGGAAGTGTACAGGACAGGCGTGCACGACACAGTTGGAAGTGTACAGGACAGGCGTGCACGACACAGTTGGAAGTGTACAGGACAGGCGTGCACGACACAGTTGGAAGTGTACAGGACAGGCATGCACGACACAGTTGGAAGCGTACAGGACAGGCGTGCACGACACAGTTGGAAGTGTACAGGACAGGCGTGCACGACACAGTTGGAAGTGTACAGGACAGGCGTGCACGACACAGTTGAAAGTGTACAGGACAGGCGTGCACGACACAGTTGGAAGTGTACAGGACAGGCGTGCACGACACAGTTGGAAGCGTACAGGACAGACGTGCACGACACAGTTGGAAGTGTACAGGACAGGCGTGCACGACACAATTGGAAGTGTACAGGACAGGCGTGCACGACACAGTTGGAAGTGTACAGGACAGGCATGCACGACACAGTTGGAAGTGTACAGGACAGGCGTGCACGACACAGTTGGAAGTGTACAGGACAGGCGTGCACGACACAGTTGGAAGTGTACAGGACAGGCGTGCACGACACAGTTGGAAGTGTACAGGACAGGCGTGCACGACACAGTTGGAAGTGTACAGGACAGGCTGGCACGACACAGTTGCAGTGACACCGTACCGGCGCGCTGGTGGAATAACAATGCCAAAGGCGTGCCTGTTTCGACCGGTATTGTTCACATACAGAACCGGTGACGAGACTGCGCTGACTGGAACACAGGCTACCAAGTGTAGCTGTTCTAAGAGGAAGATAGCTACCTGCTCTGCAATATATTGGGTGATGATAAATAAACTCGACTGTTGGGAAGTCTGAAGGGCGATAGCAGCCAGAAAACGAAAGGTGAACTGTCTTCTGCTTAAGATCAGATGCCATCCAGCATAGAAGCATGGAACCTTCAACTTGACCACAGACAAAGGCCAGATCACACGATTTCGCCGCTTCCGGCCAACCTGCTCTAGAGTATTTCGTCAGCTGTTTGCACAGCTGCAGATGATAGCATGACAGCCACACCATTTGGTCATTAGCAGAACAATCCAGCGCGCGCCGTCAGCTTATCTCCAGTTCCAGTTGCGGAAACAGGATGGCAGCCAACATCCATGCAAGTTCCACGAACGGCCTGTTGGGAACAGTTCGAACGCTGGTGCAACGGTGGGAGCTTCTGCCACGGCGATTGCGTCATCTAAACTGCGGTCATCCTTCACATAATATTTTTGGACTTGCTTTGGCATCGCGTTCTCCATGATTTGGATGATGGACAGTGGGTCAGCATTAGATCCTAAAGGGAACACTAGAATACACGGCTGTCAAAAAGGAGATATAAAAAGGCTTGGTGTGACCTGAAATGGTTAAAATAGATTATTTTTGGATAAAGAGATTAATTTGAAAAATATTGACTTCACAATTAACTTTAATTTACATTTAATTTAACCTTGATTCATTATTGCACAGGTTAATATCGGATTGGATAACGTTCAGAATCGAAATAGGATGTACTAGAAGACATTAGAGGCATTGAAGCACTTCCGTCCCAACTTGAGCTTGAACAATGATTAGCAAAAGATAAAACGGAATGAATTTGGCATGATATATTCATGTCTATATTCAGCGTTCTAGTTTGACACATCACGGTTAACGTAGGCGCTTTCCATTCTAACCACCAGTATATTTACCATCGATAATATATTAACTACCAGAAGCCACCCCGATGCACTTATGCCGCTGTAGCATGCAGCCAAAATTGGTGCTACTTTTATTTGCTGAAATGAACGAAGTGCATTCATGAATTTGGTACATTTGGGCTAACTACAGCTTACAACTGGCCAAAAGTGGCCACTGGATATCACTCGCCAGTCACTCTGTAATTCAGCTCCTCTTTTACTGTTTGCATTATTATAAATAATCAAGATATCACTTTTACCCCATTACATACCTAAGCCCCACTACATACCTAGGGCATCTCACTAGCACCGTCAGTTCCACTGACAGACCTTTCTCCTGGTGGGTGTGAGATATAACCGGACCACACAGACCGTGGTTGGGCGCACGCTAGTCAGGAGTCCGGTAAAACGGACATTTCGAACAGGAAATCTGGAACCAAATCGGTGGCCAAGAATTTATATGTGAATATACACATGACGCCCTTGGACATTAATTCACGGTACAACCAAAGGATGATCAGCACCATGCCCATGCCAACTGACAATCGCGTGGCAGCGGCGACGTGTGTCCGGTGTGCACCACACATGTAGCCGGCAGCCAGAGCAGCGGCGACGTGTGTCCGGTGTACACCACACACGGAGCCGGCAGCCAGAGCAGCGGCGACGTGTGTCCGGTGTACACCACACACGGAGCCGGCAGCCAGAGCAGCGGCGACGTGTGTCCGGTGTACACCACACACGGAGCCGGCAGCCAGAGCAGCGGCGACGTGTGTCCGGTGTACAGCACACACGGAGCCGGCAGCCAGAGCAGCGGCGACGTGTGTCCGGTGTACACCACACACGGAGCCGCCAGCCAGAGCAGCGGCGACGTGTGTCCGGTGTACACCACACACGGAGCCGCCAGCCAGAGCAGCGGCGACGTGTGTCCGGTGTACACCACACACGGAGCCGGCAGCCAGAGCAGCTGCGACGTGTGTCCGGTGTACACCACACACGGAGCCGGCAGCCAGAGCAGCGGCGACGTGACGCCACACAGCCACACATCTGCTCCGCCCGGTGGAGCGTCTCGCGCCAGCTGTTTACACGCTGGGTGTGGCCTTGAGAAGTGGCGCGTGCCGTGGTCGGGTACGGGTGGGTTACCCATGGCTTACGTGGCAGCCGGGGTCGCCAGGGCCGCCACATTCAGACAGTGACCGCAGCAGCCGTGGCCGTAAACATAGCAACCACTCGCAACGTTGTTGGATGTGCGTCTCGCTCAGCGGGTCGTGACCGCCCGGCTCGAACTGCGCAGAAGGGGGCGGGTCGGCCGGCCACGGTCGACGCGCGCTGACCTGGCCGGTGCGGCCGCCGCTCAGGCCGGCGGTGACTAACTGCGCGTCAGCAGCTAGCATCCACCGACTGGTTAGCATTACATAACCTAACCTAGCCGATGGCATAAGGCCGGCCGCAGACGACGCACGCTGACCTGGCCGCGGCGACCGGTTTGGCCGCCGCTCGGGCCGGCGGTGACTAACTGCGCGTCAGCAGCTGATGCAGCACCTGTGTGAACGACCCTTTCCGGGGTTCCGGCGGCGGCGTCACGTCCCGGCCTCCGAAGGCTACGGCGGCACCACGCCCGGGACGGAGCCGCACCAGACGTGCCGCTGGCCAGCACAACACGCTGACACATCAAACTCTCACCAGGCGGAGCAAATGGGACAAAACACATTTTGCCTTCATGGTGTCCAACGTCATTGCCCACCCCAGTACGAACAGGATGCATTTCTTCTTCCGTCCCACATACGATGAGTGCCATGAAACACTGCCAAGCGAACTAATGGCTCTCGGTTTCTATGTGTGTGTCCGGGCACCCGCAACAATGCTCAATTATCCACAAAAACCTTGAGTTTGACCATTAAATATACGGGAGCGCATTGTATTAAGCCGGGGAACCCAGGCTGGACGCTCACAATACTCATGTTCTTGCATGGAGCCGCTAGTTAGCCAGAGGGCATTCGTAATAGCCAGGCCAGCCACCATGGTGTCTGCTGTCACTACTACCACTACCGATAACCGACTACCATGGTTGTCTGCTTTCGCTTCTACCATCACCGATAACCAGCCACCATGGTTGTCTGCTGTCGCTACAACCACTACCGATACTCAGCCACCATGGTGTCTGGTGTCGCTACAACCACTACCGATAACCAGCCACCATGGTGCCTGTTGTCGCCACTACCACAGGTGAAAGAAAGTGGCATATCATATCCTACAAGGTCACGTATCTGATTGCTAGTCCCGGATCATATCCCACATAGTCACATATCTGACTGCTAATATAGGATCGTATCGCACATGATCACACATCTGACTGCTAATATAGGATCGCATCGCACACGGTCACACACCTGACTGCTAATTTAGGACCATATCTTCCACAAGGCCACACGCCTGACTGCTAATCCAGGATCGCCTCCCATACGGCCAAACATCTGGCTGCTAATGCAGGATCATATCGCACACTGTTACACACCTGACCGCTAATCCAAGATCCATCTTGAGTGATCCGGTGGCGTCAACAGCAAAGGCGCCAGGTGCCGTGAAATCACTGCTATGACATCACTCCCGACACATGCAGCAACCAGGCCATAGCGTTACGAACTCCAAACAGGTTGCAGACTCAGGACCATGGAATGACGGTATGCCAAATACGTTACGACATGGTAATGCATGCAGAAGCAAATTAAAATAAAACAATTAAACGTGCATGCAAGAAAACCTCTCAGGAGGCATGCATATATATAATATATATATATATATATATATATATATATATATATATATATATATATATATATATATATATATATATATATATATATATATATATATATATATATATATATATATATATAAATATATATATATATATATATATATTTACATATATATATATGTAAATATATATATACATATATATATATAAATATATAAATATATATATATATATTTACATATATATATATATATATATATATATATATATATATATATATATATATATATATATAACGAGGCGGAAAAGGGCAGCACAACGGCTATGGTACCTCGCATGCGACAAAAAGTGGTTGGGCTAATATATATTTAAACCATCCACCAACCAGGCGGAATTCATTGGTGATACAATGTGCTTCAATAAACCTCAGAATCACACTGTAAAAACAGTACTGTTGGCGTGCCATTTTTTATCCTCTTGAGGGGATAAAGCAACCCTGTAATACTGATTCGGCCCCCAAAGTCTTCTACTTAAAATATGAGGGGTTATCGCGTTACCCATAAATATAGGAAGTCAATGCATGTATTCTCCCAAACCCTCAATCGACTTCATAACTTCCCCGTGCGGTTTTACCAACTATTCCCTAAGAGTAGGATAACAGGAAGAAAAAAAACAGGTTGCACCGATATCTTCCTTACCATATTAGCAAAACCACCCGCTTCATTTCCTCTCCCCATATCCTAACCCACCGAACAATATTCACCACGGGGGTGGGATGTCATGAGCACACTCATCCAAGCAATCTGACAAGTTGGTGACTAGTCTCTTTTCCTCCGCTCCGGAATCCCACAACTATAATAGTCATCTGTAGTTAGTTGCAGTTCCGTCCGTACGACATGCCGGCCGTGTCCCGGACAGCCGAAAATACGCCAGTGTCGCCAACGTAAACTTCCAGCATCTAATCGCCGTGAGACACTCTTCTTCAAACCTAGGCCCACGCGATCTGGTAAAATCGATTGATCAAAGCCTAACAGGAGTTTTTTTCTTCATTTAACTGCGAAAACGGGCTGAGGAGAAGCCGAGACGGCTGCCATCCAGTATGTGGACGACCCAAAAACAAAGGAACATGAAATGGGACAAAAATATTAATCTCTTCACATGACTTGAGTCTAACGTCGACAAAATGGCTTCATAACCTTGTATTACCTGGACTATATGTTCGTTGATGTCACCTTACGCAAGCCTTTGAGTTCAGCAGAAAAAGTGAAAACCAGTTATCGCTGTGGGCAATGTGAAGGCAAGTTAACTTGGTTTATTGCTTTTATTGCTAAGAGAAGCGGTGATGGACTGGGCTGTGAACTCAGTCCATGCGAGTCTGCTATCGCGGCAAAGTCGACAGGTCATGGCGGGAGAGAGCACAGGTCGCAGTAGTACGGACCAGACGACACGGGGTCGCGGACGAGACAACAGAGGTGAAAATGCCAGCCACACGGTCACGCACGTCGGTAACAAACACAGGGACACGGCAGACTCCGATGAGCCAGCCAAAGACTGACCTGTTCTTTTTTCTCCCAATGGTTTTTGATATATTTTGGGGGAAAATGAATCATGGTAAGGCCCTTTTCTGGGCCAGCTTATGTTGGCAGACGGCACATTTTATATAGTGGTGGCGACCCTTTTGACAGCTGATGGCTGAAAAAACAGGTGGCGACTAATGCTAAATTACCATGGACGTCGGCGATATGTCGCTGAGACAGCAGTGAACTATCTCATGTGGGGCAATTCTGGCGCGATGAACATTACTGAACGACCTTGCTGGACCAAGGAGAACCTGGTCCCGGACAATGACGTCATGGAAGTGAAGGATATCTGCTTGCCCATATTTAGCGTAATAATATTTTACAGAAAAAGCAAAGCAATACGAAAACAAATTTGTCATGCATACTACCACAGATACATTCACAATTACAATTTCTATAAATGGATCCAGGACTAGCTGCACCATTTTCCGTGACATCATCCAGGTGTCGAAAACAAACTATAACTGATGGTTTAAATTGCTTTCCATGACTTTGGCCCACCGGAAATACGGAGGAAGACGCGACTGACCGTAACTGTTCAGGTCTGCAAATACAGGGGTAAACCCCACTGATCATACCTGTCCAGGTCGGAAAGTACAAAGGTAGACCCGACTGACGATTTTTGGCCCACACTTTTTTTACTTTTTGACCGACGATTTTTGGCGCTGGCCGAAGCCGGCACCCTTAGGGTCCGCATGCTCGCCTAACACGCCACCAGCGAAAGCTGGCGCCCTTGCTGGTTGATGTATATATATATATACAATATATATATATATATATATATATATATATATATATATATATACAATATATATATATATATATATATATATATATATAAATATATATAAATATATATTTACACATATATATTTATGTATTTATTTATAAAGGGCCCATCGCAAAATAAAGTGACCGACATCCAAGGAGTTTCGGAAAATTGTGGTGGGGGGGGGAAGGGTTTACAAATAGGGGAGTTCGCTGCGGTGATCACTCTTCTGATGTTCCCCCTTCTCCTCTTTGGACCAAATCCTGCCTACGCCACTGGTACGAACTTCCATACCACATTTCCTCCGAACTGCACGCATTATTTCCACGCACTACCGCCCTCTGTCCATGATAATGTTTTCCAACAGTGTGGGTGCAACACAGCAGCTCCACAGCACGTCCATTGTCCTGGCTCATCGTTGTTGTTATTGGGGTTTTGGGGCGCATCAACTGCAGAGGTTATACAGCGTTGTCCTGGCTCATCCAGCGCCCCAATGCCACAATATGTTGATACTTAGATCCTATCTCATCCACGTTTCTTTCGATAACGATAATAAGCTCTTTGATAAATATATATCCTACGCTTAACGACATGCGTTCTTCATACGATAATCGGATGTATCTGTTGAAAAATCATGCGGGATCAGGGATTCCCCCTTGGTGCACGGCAGCTATTGGAAAACACCGTCTAATTGGTAAGGGAAGGCAACATATTTGACCCAAAGCTACACCCAAGGTACAGCAACAACGGACATGATCAGGTGTTTGCCACTGCATAGTTATTGACACATATAAGATCATAATGGTGATGATCAGCTGCTGGTTAAGGAAGGCATGCGGCTTATGAGCACCGACAGCAGGGAAACAACCTCTCCGCGCCGCATTCAGGACAGAGGGGTGAATGAGCTGCGTGCATGCCTGTGTCGTTGGTCGGTACTCACGAGGCGCAATCCTTGGGCGAGTCACGACGTGAGGAGGCGAGCGAGCCGCGAGTCGAGGTCTGGGTGCTCTCACGCTGTGCCTCGCGCAGCAGGCGCAGGTACTCGTCGCCGCCGAGCGGCAGCGGCGTGGTGCGGCGGGGAGACACCGTCTGGTAGGTCAAGTCCACCCACGACTCTGACACACAAGGTGGCACATGTCGGACACTTGACAACAACACTGATACGTTTGTGAGGGCCTGATGTAGTTTCTGCTGGATAAGAAACAAACCAGCATGCTTCCTTTGTCCACCACTTAGTACTTTTCTCAATAAGTACACCACTCTATTAACACCATTATATAAAGAACAAAGTGAAAATACACCTATTGTTTTGATATTATTAGCATGTGACCCAGTCATGTACATGCATGCACACAGTTTCCACATCGGTTTGGCTGGTATGCAATTAAACTCTAATTATATATCAAGGAAATTTCCATATATTTAGACTGTAGCATTGAATGTGAAATAACTAACGACTTGTTAATCTAGAGGGACTTATGCACTCTTACTAAACATAGACAGCTTATGGCCAAAACAAGATCCAAGGCAACTTCTCAGTAGAATTATTTTCTGCTGGAATTGATTATCTTCAATAACTGATTCCACTGAATTTCAGCATAGCCTTTGTCTCATAAGTAGCCGTAAACAGTCAAAATTGATCCACAAAGAAAGGTAGTCTACAAGGAATTAAACATGCATCAAGCAGTAATAGAGATGCTTTGCGAGAGCATCACCAGATGTGGAGCTAGGACTTATGCTTGTATATGCATGATTCGTTGAAAACGACTGTGAGTTCGCCGTTGGTGACCTTCCTGTTTGTCGCTTTGATTCATCGTTTTATTGTCCCTGTTTCTACGTTGTGCTTGTTGCCTTAGAAGAAACGAACAACAGACGCATTGATGCAGCAAGTAACAAGCAAGTCAGCGCGCGTGGAAAACTCGAGCTCTACAAGGCCCCCTCCCTCCCCTAGTGGCTACAGGTATTTCAAAGTGTAATACCGGGAATATATATATTTCCAGTACTTCTTGCGCTCGCTCGCATAACGCACGGGAATTCTTCCCCTAGAAGTCCAGTTTGTATATTCGAAAGTGATTTTCTTCCACATACTGTCATAAAATACACGATAGGGGCGGGAATGGCCAAGTGGTTAGAGCGTTGAACTCCGGATGCAAAGGTCCCGGGTTCGGCGCTGACACTGCTCGGGCATTTCTCAATCCCGCAGCACACAGACAAGATAGTAAGGGTGGAGCTGATCAGCAGATTCCATAAAGTGTGTCGTGAACCACCCAATAAAATGTCTCGAAAATTTCTTAGTTTACAATCAATCGAAGCTACAAGCAGGACGATCAACGATGCTGAACTGGCATTGTTCAATGAAACATACAAGTCAAATTGCTTTATTATTTGGGTGTAAGGGCGCGCCGACTACAGGGTCATTTGACGGCCAATGCAGGTGAAATAATATGCTACGAAACCACTCACACATACACACACACATGTATACATATAAATATACATGTACATATATGTACATATGTATGAATGTATATATGCATGCCACCCAAGAAAAATATAAACAAAGCCAAATACATCATTGCACCTTCGTTTGAGCTAATGCGTTCATGGGGGCAATGTTACCAAATGGAAGATTACCTATAGTATTACATTGGAATTCGAACGTGGATACTCTGACACGCATGTCAGCGACAAATACACCACATATAAACGAACACTACAGATACACCAGACAAAGACAATCAGTAAACATCAATCCACAAATTCGTCAACCTTTGACCGATAAGTGAATATCGCTATCATCGAGTCTGTGTATGTTTGTGTTCCTGCGAGTGTGGGAGAGGACGAATGTGTGTGTCAGTCAGGATTTCAGTGGCAGATGCCAGATGGTAGGCAGTTTTCTGGCCATGGTTTCAGATAGTGGTCAACCAGTGATGAAATTTCAATATTGATGTCCATGTTCCTGTGCCCGTTGTTTAGTGGCATTGCGCTGACTCGCAGGACCTTATGGTAGCATGCCGTTCAGTTTCATGACTCGTTGACTACCACCTGAAACACGACGCCAATGCCACTGAATAGACAGCAGCAAATTCCGCTGCTCTGTTGTACTACAACCAGATGACGCCATCACACGAAACTGAACAACGAACGCTCCGAGAAACCATATGAACCAATGTAAAATGCGTCGAAGTATTAAAAGAATGCATGCTCGCCACTTTCTATCGCAACAAGACAACTAAACAAACTCATACGCAGAAACAACATTTAAAAAAACACCTCCTTGCAACAGACCAATGTGGTCTTCGAATACAAATGCGCCGACGAGGATAGCGGACTTGGCAACAATGTGCTCTTGGGTGGTGTGGGGGGACGACTTCAGAACATAATGTGAGAATATATGTCTTTGCAGTGGTGCTACAACGCATCCAAACCAGATTCAAAGCAACAGCTTTAGGGAACTTGATAAATCTTCATTGCACTTTTCCTCCCTGTTCCTTCGAATGCCTTCGGAGTGCCTGCATATTTAAAACGTCTTGGTAACAGAGGCTTCCAGAAGTCTTTAAAACATGTGAGGGATGCCACCACTTCTAGAGTACATCTGGCATTTCGACGCCTTTCGGATGCCTTTGAATTTGGGTCATTTCTGCAAATTTATGGAGCATTTTTAAGTGACATTGGGTACTCACGCCTTTGGAGCTCTTTTGCATTTGGCATGCCTTTGTGACACCTTCTAATGACCTACACCATCATGGCACCACAGGGCATCTTTAGAACACCATTGGAGGAAAAACTTCCTGGGACATTGAAAATGACTTCAGGAATTGGAAGCTCCCAGGTCACCATTGCTGTTCAAATTCATTTGTTTTGAATACATATGCTTTCTGAAATGAGTCTTGGACACCTAAAATCTTTAGCATCCGACAATTGCTGGATATGAGTGCAATTTACTCCCATGATGACTTCATACATAGTGATTCAAATGCAGCAAAACTTAAATACCAGTGTCATTGCTGAGAAAAGCAGATGTAACTTCTAGCACTCGCAACACACATGGCTAAGATACTTCAAATTTCCAATAGTGGATGACTGAGTACCAGTACTATCACCAATGATTGTAAAATATAAATACATAATTACATTTTCTCAAAGTACAGAAAAAAACATGGACAATGCAACTTACAAACAGGTAGCATAAGGAAGTAAATCTGTATTTTCAACAGAACCAAATCATTTGGAAATCAAATTATTCATAGATTCAATAATATGGCATCCATGGAGACACCATGGAAGCTAATTGCATGGACTAAACAAACAAAATACACCAAAAGAAGGCCTGCATTATCATCAACTAATCTTCTCAAATTGAACAATACTGATTTTCCCTAACACCTTGCTTTGAGAATGCACTGTTCAATCAGATGCTACTATAGGACAGAGAGCATGCTACATTATATATACAGGCACCAACTCAATTGTTGGCAGATCTACTTGACTATATTTATGAAAGAAAAAGGTATGTGAAACACCATGGCAACATCAGGTTTCCATGCATTTTTGTCGGGGGAGGGGGAATTAAATGGTGTTTCTCTGGGTAGGTATTACTGTATTGTGCTGCCAGCTCCAGCTTGGGTACATGGCTTGTGGAGATAACCCACCAGGTTTACAAATGGACATTAATGCCAGGCATATCAAAACATGGATAAATAAAATAAGATATTGATCCAATGGGTACCTTCCTAGGTACCTACCTACTTACAATGGAATATGCAATATACTTTTCAAATTTGGAGTACTGCTAAACACAAATGTGCTGTAGGCAGTTTGAATTAGTTTTAGCCAGGGCTTGATGGGTATCCTGGAGTCCTGGATTTGAGATTTACCCTGAGATCCTGGACAATTTATTGGCCACTAAATGTAGATGTTTTCCTGTTTCAGTTTCCCATACCAGTAGCACCATTTGTCATACTTCCCAGGAGGTTCTGAAAGCTTAATTGGAAATCAGCATCTAGAGTCACTGTCAAACATCATGATTAAACCATACAGCAATAGAACAGAGAGGATACCTCTCTGGATAAGACAGGTATTCTGAATTGGATGAAAAAATGAAGAACAAGCCTGTTGATTCAATCGAAGCTGTAGCAAAAACCATGGGAAGCTGTCATTCCTGTTTCCTTCCAGGATTAAACACTTCAAGCTGCACCGACTCCACTGTGTTGATAGGTAGGTAGGTACCTAGGTACTCGATACTAGCAAACAACATGCAGTCCTTAATGGGCAGGCACTTACCCAGGTACCTAGGTACCTACCTACAACTTACCTCCAAGAGACTCTTCAGGGTACTTCGGAGGTGTCGAACTCATGATCAAAATATTGTTTGTACCGTTATCTTAACGCGATGCCAAACAGATGGCTACGTAGGTAGGTAGTGCACACACAAAATAGCACTAATTTTGGACCTGAAACCTGCAAATTGAAGGAAAGATGTAGCCTTCACGACAGCGCTCAAACCGACCCACGCACACGACCGCGACAGCGCGAGCAAACGCGCTTGACTGCGCCTTATTGCAGGCAGCGCAACACCCGCCGCCGTTCGTTGCCTCGCTGGCTTTGTTTTGGTTGTGCAGAAAGCATCAACAAAGTACCACATAAGTTCAAGAGCTCCATAAAATGTGCTTATAGTCTGTTTTCATTGTTTGTAAAGACATTATATTTTCCTTGCAAATGAAATAAAAAATAATTGCACAAATTATCTTATTTTATGCCTTCAATAGAGTTTAATGTCATAAATTGGTAGAAAATATGAAGACAGATATGGCGCTTTTCTGCATCAATGGTTTTTTTGTTGCGATTATCGGAGACATGTTTCGGGAGAAAATCGTCGGGGAAAATACCGTTTCTCACAGGGTGTGTAACAATATACTGGCAAGATAAATGCTGCGGCAAGAGCGTCTGAGAACGCACATCTTGTGTGAAGTGTATTGTTGGAGAGCATGAGCTAAAGGTAATGACTGTTCTTTGCTAGTGGACATGAAGGCTGGAAGCCTATTTTGGTACATCCTTATGTACCTATGTTGATTTTGATGCCATTATCAGTGTGGAATGATGTATTACGACAAACTTTTGTTCTGAGGTTTATCTGTTTCCGGAAATCAGCGCAAATAGCATATGCCTATACTTTGTTGACTATGTCTGGTAGGTTGAGGTACGACAACCATCTTGTCTCATGTCTCAGAATACAATTTGAGCCACTTATGTAGGTAGGCACGTGCCTACCTACCTACTTATGACTACCTTTAGCACTTGCTTTGAGATTCATGATTTAGCAGAGGTACATTTAGGATATGGGATATAATACCTATGCTGTGAACCGTTATTTTATGCCATATCACATTTGATGTATTCCCCTCACCTGAAATTGCATTGTGAATTGTTAGTGTATCATCATTCCAAATCAAGAGCATGCACATGATGCTCATAGATGGGATACTGTTAGAAAGGAGACACAAATACTTCATGAGCATGCATCAAGGGGCAGGATGTTGATACTTCTTGGAGCAGGATGTTGATGGAGTGTTCAGAAAGTGGTATATTCCATCCTATTTCATGAATAACATTTCACTGCTCAAAGCTTCTCCTTTATCCCCTTTTTTCTTATATTTTTAGGTATGTAGGCATCTACCTAGCTTCCAAAATTGTCACTTCCATTATATCTGACATCAAATTATTTACTTAGTTCTCACCTGGTTGGCTCCCCAAATTTAATGAAACTTGACAACAACTAAGTTTCATAAATGGCTAGTATGCATAATTTTATATCTGAGGGAAAGTCAGATATGTACAGAGCTTTGTTTTGTATGCAATTGAGAGTTGCCATCCCATACCCCAGACATCAATGCCTGCACCTGAGCAGCCAGTGCCTCAACAGCCTTGCACAATGTTTTCAGTCTGGTGCAGGTGCCCAAATGCTCCAGGACTCACCCCAGTCCCTCATGAAATGGAAGCCTGGCAGTCAGTGCATATAAATGCCATTTGATCACCTCCATGTTCAATAATTGACTTGACCACTGCTTAGCTAAACCAAGGAACATTGTTGAAGGGTGAAACCGACAGCTACACCTGCCACACCCTATGGCATCCAGGGCAACTGTGAAATCACAGGTAGAGCACCTTGTGCTAGCTAAATCATTACCACCTGTCACCACATTTGCACAGGTTGCTCTATCATTGGTAGTTGGGTTAGCACTACTACTCTGGGGTGATTGAGCTGCCTCCATGGACACCACCTCCTCGTCCATGCCCACTCTGCCCTCTGGACATGTTTACTCAGGCAATTAGGGTTTGCCAACCAGGTTTCAAGTGGTGCAGGTGTCCAGTCAAGTCCAGTGCAGTCTTCCTCAGCAATGACCCATTCACCAATTGTGCTTTGATAGTTGATGAACCAATGTGCTTTTCAATGTGGATAAGCAGCCACTCATTCGTCTCTAGACACTGACCATTTGCAAGAACTAAACAATCTGTGGCTTCAACCTACTTGTTTTGTCACCAGGGTGTAAGTCAAGATCAAGGCCAAGGTGCCAAATCCATATGCACACAGTTTATGTAGGGGCAGGATGCTGATGCTCATCTGAACCAAGATTGTGGCTTTGGGTCTCATCTGTGTGCTGGCTGATGGTTGGCTCTTGTTTTTTTTGCAATGCATGAACTTTTGGATCCTCTGATGTTGATAATCTTGTATGACAGTTTGTTGTGGTGAAGAGTAGCAACGAGTGAGAATTGACCCACACACTTTTGGCTTGAAGGCTGGCATCTTGTGTTTAGAGGCCTAAACTGCTCACACAGACCAGTGGTAAATTATTCATGGAATGGGGTGGAATGTACCACTTCCTGAATTCTGAATTGACATCCTTCCCAGAAAATTATCAACATCATGCTTCCTGATGTTTGTTTATTAACCCTTCCCATCTTTCCAGTCCTATCCTCACACCCTGTCTCAGGGGATGAGTAGCCTAGGGGTAAGTCACTCATCTCACAATCAAAAGGTTGTGGATTTCAATCTCACCTGTCACTACTCTTTGCCCACTACCAATTGGCACAAGAGATTGGAGATGCTACATGACTCAATGGTTGATGTGTCATAAAACCAATAACCAACCAACACCCTGTCTCAGGGGGGTAAGGATATGTACCTATCAGTCGAATCATGCCTGTGCAAAGGGGCCTGTACCATGTTCAGCTTCTTAGCATAAATATCAACTTGTTCATCACTAATGACAGCTGAAAAAAAATCGAACCCATGAACAAAAAAGTTGTTCTTCTAATTATTAAATGCATTCAATGGGTGGCTCCCTACAACATTATCAGGCTACCTATTTCACTGGTCAACAATTTTTATTGTGAGAACTGCATGACCTAATTGTTAGTGTACCCTTAAGCCCAAATAATCAAGTCAATGAAACAAACTTTTGACTGAAGACCTGTTGTTGCTTAGCTGTCCTACACCCCTACTCTTGTCTAACCAGTGACCCCTATGTGATACTCTGGATATAAGGGCATCATTCAGATTGACCTGAAGCAGCCTTTTAACAATGTTGTGCATTTCAATCATATCACCTCTTAATCTTCTAAGCTTGAGTGAGTACAGGTCTAATGTCATAAGCTTTCTCTATATTATAAGTTGCCTAGTCCACTCATGAGTCTAGCAGCTTTGTGCTGCACTCTTTTAGCATGTCAATATATTTTTAAGTAAGGGCTCCATGCCTGTGTATTGTATTCTGCATGGGGTCACATAGGCTAGGCATAGCTTTTCATGACTTCCTTGTTCTTATACTTCACAGTCCTATTAATGAGTCCCAGCATTCTGATTTCCCTGTTCCTAGCTGATATGCATAGCTTTTCTGCTTTGAGGGCATTTGGAACATTCCTGTTTCTTTCCTCTTCAATAGCATCCAATTTCCTGCCTCCCATTCCATATCTCAGAGTTTGAACTCCAGACCCCAGATGCATAACATTGCACTTTTTGTAGTTGAAAGAGATGCAACTCAACATTTTTGTTGAATTTACACTGAACTTAAGTGACATCAAATAGCACACCAAGATCCTTTTCTTCTACCACCATAGCAACCGTTGTTCCTCCAATCTTGTGTCCATATCTAAAATCTTCCCTTCAATGGTACATACATACTCTATTCAGTGTATGCCATGACCACTATTCAGTGTATGTCATCAGGCCCCACATACTTCCCAGGCTTCTGTTCATCCTATTTCTCTCTGATTATTGCTTCTGTGACTGCAATTACATTTAGCACTGACTGTACTTTGTGGCTCTAGCATAGAGATGTTTCGTTATCTTCTTTTGTATTTCATCATTATTTAATATGGTGCACAACATCCTTCGAAAACAAATTGACTTGTTTCTTTCTTTTTAAAAATACATTTAATCCAAGTCGTTGCTGAGGTGGCTTGAGGAACCAGGGTTCTATTGCTAAGCAGAGCTTGTGTGAACCCTGCAGTGTAAAATAATTCACTATGTGGCCTGGAAATTCACAGTTAATGGAGTTGTGCTATTTCAGCCTCATCTTAGGTTTTTACAATTTTGCCACATGATGTATGTGCAGTCATCATGCACATGACTGCTAGATAATGTAAAATGCATGTGACTGAAGTGAAAGGCATTCTGCATTTTAATCCTTCAGTGACAATCCTTTATTTTCTTCCAAACTTTCACTATTCCCAAGCAACTTCTTCCTTCATCCACACAGTTAATGGTGAAGTAATTTTAGGACCAGAACAGACCATCATCAGACCATCAGAGACCAGAGACCAAGACCATCAGAACAGACCAAGGAAGCCAGGAAGAAGGCACTGAGAATGCTCGGGGCAATAAATAGGAATGTATCATACAGAAGTGAGGAAGTGATCAGGAAGCTTTACTGTGCATATGTCAGGCCACATTTGGAATACTGCATCCAAGCTTGGTCTCCTAGCTATGAAAAAGATTGTTGGCTTTTAGAGAGAGCACAAAAGAGGGCTACAAAAGTGGTTAATGGCATAAGCAACCTGGCATATGAGGAAAGATTGAAGAAATTGAATATGTTTTCACTTAGATATAGAAGGCTGAGAGGAGATCTCATAGAGGTCTTTAAATTTGTCCATGGTCTGGAGAGGGAATATATTGGGGAAATGTTTGAATTGAACAGAAATGATGCAATTAGAGGTCATAAATTCAAAATTAAAGTTAACCACAGCAGAATAAGGTTAAGGCAGACTTTCTTCACCAACAGGGTAGTAGAAACTGGAGCCAGCTGCCAGAAAACATTGTCAGTAGCAGCACAATGAACATCTTTAAAAGCAGCATGGACAAACATTATAAGAATAGAGGGCTTGCTTTTCAGTATTACAGGGAGGGCTGATTGACAGATTTGGTGGGGAACTGGTTCAGTGTACAGAGTGCAACCATGAAGGGCCCTTGTGGCTCATAGTTGCACTAATCTTTTATGTCTTTATGTCTATGTCTAGGACACTGGAACCCTGGCCCCACCACCAGATCCATGAACTCCAGTTCAAATTACAATTTAAACCGTCACACATCATGCTTCTCGATGAGTCTTTCTGTTCTCATATCAAGTTTCTATATATTCTATATTCTATATTCTGTGCATGTTGAGTGCCTGCAAGCAAGAGTGCTGCTGTTGGTGAGCACTCATATCTAGCAATTTGGTCTTAGACATGAGATCAAATTTACCATGTAAATCTGCATTCCACACCCTGCATGCTGGGCAAGGGGCATCCTCAGCGGAGGGGAGTACAGGGGAGCAACGGTGTTCTAGCGTGTCCTGTGATGCTCAAATTTTGTATGGGTATCAATTGGGCTAGGTGAAATAGCCCCCCCCCCACCTACCCTCATGGCAACTACAGCCCCTCCTGGCAAGTCAACAATTTCTCATTAGAAACAAATTATAATGATGCTGATACATTGAGGAAACATCATACCAAACACAAATTTTGTTTTTCCTGTTGCATCTACCTTGCATGAAACTTGATTAACTAATTGTGTTGCTCAAACTGAACCAAATATGCATAACAAGCTGATAATTTTATGCACACACTTGGCTGGACTGTTCCCTAGGGCTGTACTCAGGCTAATCATGTGAGCCATGCATCTGGCCTGGAAGCTTCAATTTATATTGCAGAAACTTGTAGCATTATTGAGGATATAGATATCCCTCATATACCCACTATGACATGAGATTGCATTAACCCACACCATCTTTCCGGTCAGATCCTCATACCCCATCTCAATGGGGGGGGGGGGGCAATTAGTAACCCCCTCTAAAATCCAAACTAATCATCGCACGAAAACGAAAAAGGTGTCATCGGAAAGCGCTCGACGGGTAGGGTCCGGGTCCACCCTGAAAACAATTTCCCCCAAAAGTAACGTTATCAGGAGGTTAGATTTTCACAGCTTTTCATAATTTGCATTATGTTTTTGGCTCTGGGGGTCCATTTTTGTGATATATGAAAAAACAAAATTTATTTACATTGAGAAAAGGACAGCGAAATCAACCAGGGCTGTAATTTGTATCCCCACCCCAATAAAAAATATTGAGTTTTGAAGTTTTCTTTCATTTTAATTTTCAAATGGGAAGAGCAGATTGAGAAACATTGTTTGGAAGTCAACTTGCCCTAATCAAAAATGCTTACTTTAGCCAGAATCCTATATTTTTAACTGCAATTTGGCAAATATACAAATTTATATGTAGTCAAATTTTTTTTTTAAAGAAGACAAATTCCACTTAGACGTTTTGTTGCATCCCTAAAGATAAGCAAATGCTGAAAGCTTCATTAAAATATCTGTATCCATTAAAGCATGATGACTGGTTGAACTTTTTTTAGTTGAACTGGTTGAACTTTTTGACCTTGACTAACTCATTGACCCTACATGACCTGACTTCTAAATTTTGAAACAGCATGCCAAATTGATGTCGAAAAAGGTAAGCCAAATTTGGGCGCACTGCCGCTCGCCGTTCACCCACTATCAACGAAAACCCTGAGTGAGGGGGAGGGCGGTTGAAGACCCCCCGAGACGAGGTGGGTTAAGATATTGCATAGAATCATGTAGCATCACAAAACTTCACAAAGTTGTGAATTAGTCATCACCAATGAGTGTTGTGTTGTACGTAGCTTACTATACAGACTCATAAACTGATGGATGAACACCAGAAGTTGCATTCTGAAACACAAACATACATAATTTAAACTTTGATTTTGCTTGCATTATATGTATCGTGATGTGTCACTGTCTAGCATCATGGGTTGATACCATATATAAGTAACACATTCTCATTTGGCCAAGGGCAAAGCTTATTTTGAGCTTATTACTGATAATGCAATGTCATAGGGTTCATGCCAAGAATCACATATTTTGGAAGGGGACAACTGCCTCTCTTCCCCCCCTTTATAATCTGCCAGCCCTGCTGCCATGCCTTATTCCCAAGCTGCATTTGCATTATTAAGCAGACCCTATGGAACAGCTACATGCTGAACTATAGGCCAATACATGTCATAGCCCAACCTAACCAGCAACATGTAGATTTTCATTTCCTTCAAATCTGCACACATTCAAGGAATGTTTGGCTAGGTGGTCTGATGGCCTGGCCAAACGTTGGACAGGAGTAATGCTTGAGTAATGAATTCAGATGCTGATGTTTCTGAATGCAGGTTTACAGAGTAGATTTGATTGCATGTCTGCAAGACCAAATTGCTAGATATGAGTGCAGTGAGGATATGATTGGGCAAACTGAATGGTAGCTGTTGGGATTTGAGGATTCAATTTTTCCTGAGAGCAGCATTGCCAACAAAACACTGCTATGAAGCTATTGCTGTGAGCACAGTTACTTGTTGATGCTATCTGATGCATACCATTATTTTATATCTGCTTGCCTCATCATGCTGTAACCAACTGAAAATATTGTGTGCAAACTTCTGTTGTGAACTGCCTTCAGGATATACTTCTCTGAGACTTATCTTCATAGGGACATCCTCTGAATTAAGACTTGTCATTGGTTGTAATATGACTTAACTTGACATACTCTACTGGCAACCATGCAGTTCTTCATTTGCAAAAGTTGCTTCATATTTGTAGGGAGCAGCACTGCATGCAATCTGCACACATCCAACAACTAATTCCCCTGTTTATGCTATTCAACTAGCCAACAATAATGCTTTAAAAATATTCGTTTAAAAAATGTTGTGCCACTAATTACCTTATTAGTATCAATAATATTTTTGATGCACTTGTGTTTGCCCATGGTAATGAGTGGTTATTATACAAGTGATATTGCAGTTTGCACTTTCATCTTCCAGGTTTGATGGCATAATTTTCAAACTGCAACCATGCTGCTTTTTTTACTGGGAAGCCATTCTTTCCATAGTTTGAAACTTCACGTTCCCTTTTAAGGGAGTGAGTGTGCTTCCATGTCCAAATCAAAGACTAGAGAGGCTCCAGTCTTGCCCAACTTCATATATGCTTATGTCTGCAAAGCACTGGTGCAAAATGATGAACACAGTTAATACGCCCCAAAACCAAGAGAAGTTTCATGACGTGTTTTCAGGATAATTTTCTTTCAATTGGTACATGAACTTACAATGGGAAATAATATGTTAGATCTGGTGCTTACAAATGAAGAATATGCTGTGCAAACTGTGAACATAGGAGACACCTTCAGTAATAGTGATCACAACATTTTACATTTTTCCTTATATGTTGGAAGTCTAGGTATCGATAAAGCTTTGATTCCAAATTCTGCTAAAAGAAATGACACAGAATGAGTTCATGATCTTCCTGAATGAACTTCATTGGGGAGAGGTATTAATGGGTTTAGATGCTTATGAAATGTTGAGAATGTTCAAAGGCAAAGGTCAGGATAAGTTCATTTTCAACAGGGAAATTAGATTACCCAGATTAAACACACTTCATGGCTGACCGATGAAGTAAAATAGTCGAAGAAGCAGGCATTTCATAAACTATTAGATGTTGACATTGAGGAAAACCGAGCAGCACAGTCGACTGTGAGGAGGTCGCCTGCTGCTAATTCGCTGTGCTGGAGCACGCGCCTGGCTGGCGTGACCACCGCAGCGCCAGCTCCCATCCAGCCTGTGCACACCTCGCTTTTGGCGGTTTTAATTGTCGGTGATTCGACACTGAAACCAATTGGTTTCAAATGGTACCAGGTTGTCAAAAGCTCACTTTTGGCAAAAAGTGAGCTTTGGTGCTGTGGAAAGATTTGTTGGGAGTCATCAGTTACGCCTTGGATAACAATATTCCATCATTAAAATTAAAAAAGAAACAATTATGCACCCAAGACCCGGACTCGAAAAGGAAAGAACTGACCACCTTGGCCAGCTGTGTGTGACCAGATGTCTCCCACCGATTGGTGACGAGTCATATGTGACCTCTCGTAGCTGGATGACGGGCTGTGTGCGACCTCTCCCACAGACGGGCGTCTAGACATGTGTGACCTCTGTCACAACTGGGTGACCAGCGGTGTGACCTCTGCCACAGATGAGCGACCAGCCTCGCGTGATCTCGCGAGACGAGGCGCTGCGGATCCTGCAGCAGCAGCAGCAGGAGCCTGCCGCGCCGGCTCCGGCAGTGGCCAGCTTGCCGTCGTGGCTGCAGTCGGCGGTGGGCGGCGGCCCAGCGGCGGCACCGCAGCCGACCGTCCGTCTGCCGCCGGGCATCAGCGCTACCAGCGCCGCCGCGCCGCGCCGCGCCGCACAGCCCTACCAGCAGCAGCAGCAGCAACAGAGCGTCCAACCACAGAAACAGTACCAGCGCCACGAGCCGCAGCAGCAACTACGACTGCAGCAGCAGCAGCAACAGCAGCGGCTTCAGCTACAGCAGCAGCAACGGCTCCAGCAGCAGCAACGGTATCAGCAACAGCAGCAGCAGCGACGTTTGCAGCAGCAGCGCCAGCAGAAGCAGCTTCAGCAGCAGCAACAACAGCGACAACGTTACCGGACGGAACAGCAGTACCAGCAACGGCAGATGCAGTATTCGGACGCCGATTATTACGACACCGGCTACTACGGCGACCATCAGGCGGCCGCAGATGCAGCCATTGGCTGGATGGGAGGTGGTGCTGCGGCGGTCGCGCCAGCTGACGTGGGCGCGCGCTCTAGCGCGACGCGTCAGCAGCAGGCAACCTCCTCCCAGCCGGCCCAGCTCACACTGCAGCAGGCCATCGCGCTGGCCCGCCAGCAGGACTCGGCCGACGCGCACGCCGCCTCCGACAACCACGTCGTCGACGACGACGAAGAGAGCGAAGGCGTCGGCTGGATGGGTGGCGACGCCGACGACGACGGCGCCTCGTACGTGGAGCCGTCGTACGCCGAGCCAGCCTACGCCGAGCCGACTTACGCCGAGCCTGTTGTGGCCGACTCGGCCGCCGACGACGAGGACGAGGACGACGAGCCGGCCGAAGCCGAGGATGAGGAGTCGATCGGTCAACTGAACGCTGGAGAGGTGGCGCCGCCGCCGCTGCCCAAGCTGCCGCCCGGTATCCGGCTGGAGCCGAGCACACCAGTGGCGACGCGCGGTGCCGTGGTGGGTGGCGTGGTGCTGCCGACGGGGGTGAGCGCCACCTCATGTGACCCACCAGCTGCGGACGGGAAGCCCCAGCCGTGGTCAGACTCTGAGCCCAAAACGAGATTGCAGTCTGACCCTGAGCCGGAGCCGAGACAGGAAGCGCTAGCGGACCAAGATGATCCGGTAGAGGATGGCCCAAAGCGGAGTCCAGAGCGGAGCCCGCGGTCTCATGCGACAGCGCAGCCAGAACCGGAGCAGGACACTGAGCCTGGACTAGAGCAGGACACGGAGCCAGAGCCGGAGCAAGACGCCGAGTTGGCCCGGTCGGCGGGCACACAGCTGGACGCTGAACCGGACAAGGCACCGGAACAGCAGCGGCTGCAACAGCAGGATCCGGAGCCGGACCCACCGATCGACCCCGACGCCAGCGGCCAGCCTGCCGAGCCGGACACACAGATGGAGGGCGAGGACGAGTCGTACGACGAGGACGAACTGGACGGCGAGTACGACGAAGACTACTACATGGAAGAGAACGACTCTGGCGGGATTGAGGCGGCAGGGGGTGCCGATAAGCCGGCCAGTGTGGCGGCACCAGAACCCCGCAGCCTCACCCTGCAGCAGGCCATGGCTTTATGCAAACAGCCGGCCCAGCCAAAACCGGAGCCGCCGCAGCCAAAAACGCCTGCCACTCTGTCCCTGAAAGAGGCAATGGCACTGTGTAAGCAGCAAGCTGCTAGTGCACCTCAGCCACCGAAGCCCGGGCCTCCAGCGACTCTGTCTCTGAAGGAGGCCATGGCCTTGTGCAAACAGCAGGCAGCCAGTGCGGCGGCACCCACCAAGTCGAATGCCCCGGCGACACTCACACTACAGCAAGCTATGGTTTTAAGTAATCAACAGACTGCAAATGCACAAGCCAAGCCAGAACCAACCACTAGCCTGAATTTACAGCAAGCGATGGCATTATGCAAGCAGCAGGCGGCAGCGGAACGGTTAGCAGAGACGCCGCCTTCGGCCACAGCCGACCATCTGACAGTAGCAGAGGAAGATGAAGACGCTCTGCTAGAAGATGATGCGGCTATGGATGATGAAGATGGGGATGATGCCGCTTTAGATGGTGATGATGTAGATGGGCACGAGCTGGGCGACGACGCTTTGGATGACAGCCATCCTGGCGATAGCAGGTTGGGAAATGCTGAACTCAGTGATGATTTGTTTAGTGATGATGATGTACCACATGAGGGTGGAACTGGCGACAATGGGCTCGAAGATCAGGATTTAGGTGACGAGCAGCGTGCTCGCGGCATCTCTTCCGACAGCCCTGCGGACGACGAAGGGCTCGCTGGGGACGGGTTCGATGGGGCCGAGCGTGCGCTTGGCCACGAGGCGGCAGGTGGTGGAAAGCGGTTGGCCGGGCCTGGAGCGGGCGAGCGGCGGGTCTCGTCTGCCGAGAACGGTCGAGCGACGTCAGCTGACGCCGCTCTGCCTGTGTCGCTCCCGGGCGGCGTCAGCGCCACGCCGACCCCAGCCGTGTCGCAGGTGAAGCTGCCGGCGGGAATCCGCGTCGAGCCGGTGCCGGCAGAGCCGGTCCTGTCGCGCCTGCCGCCCGGCATCCGCGCGCTGCCCGTGCAGGAGCAGGCCGATGTCGCAGCCGCGGCCGCGCCCCTGCAGCCTCCGACTGTGCCTGAACCGGAGCCTGCATCGGCCGGGGCACAGTCGGGGGACGAATCTGACGCGTACGACAGCCAGTCGGCTGACGGCGGCAGGGACTCGATGTCTGGCGACGGCGCTGACGCTCCGGCGGTCGGCGCCGCCACCTCATCCCCCGCCTCCCAGCCGGCTCAGCCGCGCCAGCTGACGCTGCAGGAGGCCATGGCGCTGTCGCGCTCCGCCCAACCTCGGTCGACCCCGCCTCCGGCGCCGGCGCCCTGTGAGCCGCGGCTGCTTACTCTGCAGGAGGCCATGGCTATGTACAGGCGGCAGTCGGCGCAGGAGGCGGAACCTGCCGCGGCTGAGGAGGACGCCGCGAGCCAAGGTGAGGCGACGGCAGTGCAACAGACGCCGGACCGGCTCGATGGCCAGGGGGAAGAGTCTACTGGGTCTGCCGAAGAAGAGGGGTCGGAAGCAGGGGAAGAAGAAGCACCGGAACAGACCGAGGAATCTGAGTTTCCGGCGGACGACGAGCGCGATGGCCGTCTGGATCCAACCTCGGCTGCCGACCAGCCTGCGGACGAAATGGAGCACGAGGATGACCTGCACTCGGAGACGGCGATGGCCACCGAAGAGCCGCAAGAGTCTGAGCAAGACATTAAGCCATCTGCGGATCTGCCGGAGGTGCGGAACGACCACGGGGCGCGGGACGACGGCGGGGAGAGGGACGACGGGGATCGGCACGACGGTGAGCAACGGCGCGTCGTCGTGAAGCTGGAGAAGATTGACGACTCGCAGGACGAGCGGCTCGCCATGTCCGTCGGCGACGAGGCTGATTCGCGGCCGGAGGCCTCGGCTGACTCGGAGACCAGCTTGACTGGCCTTGACGGCGACGGCGGCTCGCCGACGGTGACGGCCGAGCCGCTGGCCGACTCGATTAAGGCGGAGATCAGCTCGCTGATCACCGGCGCCGTGCTGGACGCCGACCAGCTGCTGCAGGGCGAGGTGGACGGCACCGCCGAGGACCTGTCCGAGGTCAAGGACATGCTCAGCATGCTGGAGGAGAAGCCCGGCCTGCTCGACGGCGAGGGCAGCGAGCCGGCCGACTCGGCCGAGGAGTCGGACGGCAGCGAGTCGGCCGACTCGGAGGAGCAGGCGGAGCAGCACGGCGCCAGCGACGGCAGCGACGAGGCCGACGCCAACGATGCGCCCGATGACGGCCCGAAGCCCAAGCAGCGCAAGAAAAAGTCTCGCAAGCGGAAGAAGAAGAGGAAGGAGAGCGGCGAATCGGCTACCAAAGACGACGAGAATGGCCCGCTGAATAAGCGGCGCAACATCCGCCAAATTATCACCGACGAGAAGCTGGACGCGGAGACGTTGTTGGCGCAAGAAGAGGAGAAGGAACGGCAGCTGAGACTGCAGGAACAAAAACGTTGGTATGAACAGTTCAAGCGCGAACAGGAGCGAGTGATGGCCGAGAAGGAGGCAGAGCGATTGGAGGATGAAGGTGCCGAGGCGGCTCAAAAGAAGTCTGATTCAGACGTGATCGTGCTCTCCAGTGATGAGGAGAAACACGACGAGGCCAAGCAGCGGGCTGAGCAGAAGACCAAGGTCAAAGGTAAGGGTGCTGAGATTGCTTGGAGAACGTGTTCAGGATGGCACTCGTGTTCATAGTTGATTTAGTCAATAGTTATGGCGTATAATAGCTATGCACTCAAACGTAGCACGTACACACGTTGGTGTGTACGTGCTACGTTGTGCAGTCGTCTATTGCACAGCCTGCTTTTTCTTCCCTCTCATTTGTTCGCTGCTGTGTGACCACTGCAGGGGCGTTCCACGACAGATCGACAAATAAAATTTCGATTTTGCACCCCCACGTCTCAGATTTTGATGAAAATGAGTCTATAGGGTTATCAGCAGCCCTAAACACGCCTGTGACATTTCCAGGCCTCTCCGACTTCCGGTTTTCGAGCTACAGCCTGCGACATTTTTACATTCGATGCATTGTTTGGCTTTGTTTGGCAGGATTTTTCCCTGCTACATTGAATGATAAGTAGGTGAGTTTGTACATCAAAATGATTGCAATCCCATGCAGAATGAACGTTTATCACTATCGAAACCATAGCAATTAAATATATGTCAAATATAACACTTTAAAAAATGCCAATTTCTCTTGAGCAATTTTCCCCTTCGATATTGTGATTTTTGATATTTTTTAATGTAAGAGCGTTGATTATTACCTATATTTCATCAATAAAAAAGTGGTTATCGGCTTATAAATATTTTAAACATAATTTCAAACACCAACCGCCCGGCCTCATTTTACCCAATACGGCGTCGTTCAGCAACGGCCGCGGCCAGCTGCTGCCAACGGGGGATAGGGGTGCTGGCGGCTGTCGTCCGCGGCCCCGTGGGATTGAGAGGACACTGCAGATTATTTATAAACACCAGGCAGGACGTTTTAGCACTTCATTTATTATTCAAACAAATAACAAGCCGGAAAGTACATGTACATTTGCGAATGCTAACGAGATGGTACAATGAGCCTTATCAGAGGTACAAAATGCATAACTTAACATTAGCTCACTTCACATTGTACTTCGCACATAAACAAACGGAAATCAGCTGCCGATGTAGGTCACGCTAACCATTCAACCTAAATCCTGTAGCAAATCAGGCCACCATCACTTCTCTTCCTTCACTTATGGCAAGTTCTCGCACAACGACAATGTTTGCCTTCACTGGAGTTACCCTGTGTATTTTTAGAGTCCCTTTGACAGTTTTTGCCATTGACAGTCTATCGCCAAGCTCATGCCGTGTACGACTAACCTCTTCTTTCGCTACAAAGTAGCACTCGGTATGCAAATTACCCTTGTCCTGTAGCACTTTACATAGCTTTTCCGCAGTAAGAATGTGGTCCGAGTGTGTCCGCGAAAGACTGGCACTAGCTGCAACCCTTTTCAGTGTACCCCCAACACCGTCGCACGAATTTTTTCCCATGCAACGTTGCAAAAAAATTCCAATCGCACTGGACTCCGAAATCTTCATCATGAAAACTCACATTCACGAAATTAAACTTATTCTTGTACTGGGCAGCTGACCCATCCGAAAAATAATGAATCTTTTTCAAGTTCGGGACTATGCCTTCCACTTTCGGTACAATGTGCTGCAAGAATGTGTGCACAGCGACGGTGTCATGCTTCAGTTCGTTTGATAACACGCAAAACTGTGGCATTCAATCTTTCCAGCCTCTCGCCAATAAACAACAAACGGATGAACGGTACACTGTGGTGCGTTCCAGTGATATGACTGAATTTCGTCTTGAACTACAAAAGTGTAGTTTTCTGAAAAATATAATATGATCAGTGCTTTATGCTCAGGTAGCTGCTTTTTTAGATCGTCGAAATATTTGCTTTGATGCTGACTCGTGAAATGATGCCGAGTAAGTGTCACAATGGCGTCAGACAGTTTGTCAAGAAACTCGTCCATAGGAAGAACAATTTCGGTCAAAGTGCAACGATCCGTGCTTAGCCACTGACTAAATCTGACTTCGTCCACCAAGTCTGAGATTTCCCCTGCCTGCGCATTTAAAGTGTCGAACAAATATGACCTGACACCGTCCTGACCTGGACAGTTTTCACACTTTTGCAGCATACAGGCTTCCCTCCCGACATCACAAACCGCGTGCTTCAACAGGTCCTTGTAGGTAATGTCTTTTAAGCCCAGAGACGCTAACATTAGCTTAACGTTCTGGTGATAGCAACATACACAAACCGTATGAGTGCCGTTGCTTCCCAACAGGACACAGTGTTTGGGGCGGAGGCTGGCGAACTTAGAAAACCCAATGCGCGGGTTGCTACCGTTCTCTTTATAAAGTTGGTAAATTTCCTGCAAATTACCTAAAATCAAACGTTTCTGCTTCTTTACTTTAACCCCATTCTCATCTCTTACCGTCACATAGTCTTTTTTTCCAGGACATATTCTTGACATCCCACGCTCGGCTCCCCCCTTCCCCCCCCTCCCCCGGCAGGCGTATCGCGAGGCAGCGGCAGCGCGCGCGCCGGTCCGGTGAGCGCAGCGCCAGCATTCACCGCATTTGATTCGTCTTTCCAAGTCGATAACCACTTTTTTATTTATGTTTCTAGGGTAAAAACTACGCTCTTTCATATGAAAGTGAGAAAAATACGATATCGGAGGGGAAAAATGTTTTTATTTCTTTTCAATTTTTTATTTGGCTAGAGTCGGCACAAATTACGTAATGAAAGTTTAAATAGTGGCATAGTCATATTCCTCAATGTTTTGTCTTCATTTTGACGTATAAATTTGTTCAGTTACTGAAAAATGACTCAGAGAAAATTAGCACCAAAGATAGTCATGTCAGTGCAAAATGTAAAAATTATATAGTTCATAACTAGAAAACGGTAAACCTAAGAGACTTCAAAATGGCACAGGCGTGTTCAGCGATGCTGATAACCCTATAGAACCATTTTCATCAAAATCTGAGGTGTGAGGGTGCAGGTCACATGTCGATTTGTCGTGGAATGCCCCTGCAGTCGATGCGCCCCTGAACCCCAACATTTGTTCCCGAATCAAAATTCTCGCGGACTTTGTTCAGAATCTCATTTTTTTCATCCATGAGCCTCCTGTTCAGTCATCTCAGATATGCATGTATTGGAATCCAGAAATTCCTCCTCGTCAGCCTCCATCCGTCATGCATTCATTCGCTATTCACTACTCAGTTGATCACTTTTTTCGTCCGTTCACTGATTCTCGAAATGCAACCCCATTAATAAGCATTCGTTCTCTAGCCTGGAATGCCGGTCCTGTGAAGGGATGTTATTTCACAAAAATATTATTTGGTTGGAACAGGGCTAAGGTGTCACTTGCACCGCCCGGCATGAAATGTTTGCGGAAGTATCTTAGCATTAACGTTTGCAGTTCCGCATAATTTCCTAGCCCTCGCAATGCAAGGGGGCCGAGTCAATTTGACGCACACCCGACCCCACTACTAACTTTTGTTCTTGGCTAGGTAGAGAGATGCTGTAAATGGCATAGTGTGGCCATGTCCTTAAGCTTTCAGTGTTACTTGAAACATTTTCTTTACTTGTTGTTAAGCCTTCCAACCGAATTAAAACAGTGCATTGTCAGGGTAGTTAGTCACCTGGTTCTCGCAGTAGTTTTCGGACTATGGTCGTGGAACGAATACGAATTCGTGCTTCAATTTCGATAATGTGTAGCCAGAAGACTTGGCTTAGCACACTGACATGTCCAAAGGTGGATACGACCTAGTACCTGGAATGGTCAAGATCAAGTACCTGGAAATATGTGGTGAATGTTTGAATCTGTTGGCTTCTGGACATACCAATGCGACGAAAGCGAGGCTAATTGGTTTTCTCCAATTTTGTAATGTATAATTCTTAGAAGGGGAACATTCAAAAATTTCACTCGTGTTTTGGGGGGCATCTTCGAAAGTGTTTTTTTTATGTTGCCATGACATCTGGTGATTCTACTCATATCATCAACGAAATCCACAAGCATAATTATTATGGTTTAAACATTTGTAGGTTCAAATAGTCACCATATCAGCATCCAGATCCTCTGCGATGCCTGTACTCTTTGGACGTTTCGGGTCATGTATCAGTGACTTAGCCTGGCATTATCGTGAAACTCGGAACATTATTAGGAAACATAATTTGTCATTACATTCTTTTTAATATAACAAATTGATTACTCGCAAACATGTACACAGCAAACATTCTTTCAGTGTGTGCACCTGCTTCGTGCAGTGACCTGACCTGAAATTACTCTTGCATTGGTGCGTTTTAAGTTGTTCATTTATAAAACGATTTGTTCTAGTAAAATGTTTTAACATGCATTTAGGAAGGGGACTGGCTGCAGTGCTCTAGAATGCAATGTCCCTAATCCCTACGTCCTTTGCCATTCATCTTTATTTATTCACCTCCATCCTGTGCAATAATAGCCGACAACTGCATCGATGTACTTGTAAGTAAATGCAAATATAGGAGCCGTATTGTGACGAGATCGTGACCTACCTTTAACCTACTCTAGTTCCGGGATCTTGGTAAAACGTACATTGTTTTTCACAATGAAGGACGTCAATTGTCGGGAAGTACACCAAGTTGCAAAGCAGTATCGGAAACGGTTTAGGAGTCACCTGAGGAAGTATCCAGGGACCGGGGGAGATGGTCAGATTGACTATCTCTGCACTGTGGTGGTTAATATTGGCTACTTTGGTGCTTGAAGGCGTCGAACATTTGTTTTCCATTTTATGTCATTTTTCTCTCACTGGAATGCCAGGCCCGACTTCAATCCATTCTTCCAATTATTGTTACTTTGGATGACCTGGTGATGTGACTGTGTTTGTGAAGTCATTTCAGTCAGCCTTTATATGGCTTCCAGTTACTATGACGTTGGATGACCTGACAATATGGCTGTGTTTCCGAAGTCATTGTTTCAGCCGGCCTTTATGCGACTTCTAAATAGGCCGCAAATGACTACAGACTGGCTGAAGCACCCCGAAGCCCAAATAACTAGCTAGCGACCTTGAGCAATCTGACGATAAGACAACCGATGGCTACCGAAGCCGTCGTCTCAAACGGCCTGTATGCGACTCTGGTCATGTGTGATCTTATTCTCCCACACTGTGTTGCTTCCAGCTATAAGGGTGGGAGAGTGATGGATGTGTTGTGACTGTGATGCCCCTGACTGTGTGATCCTATTTCACTTGTGCCTGTGATGTGATGTGCTCTCACCCAGTGCTCTTGTGTGATCCAGTACTCGTGTGTGACCCCACCGTGTGACATTGTGCAAGACGTCAGCCCCCAGTGGTCCTTACCGAAGCGCGGTGTGTTCCTCAGAGTCGGTGGCCGGTGGGGAGACCAGCGATGATGACATCCAGCTGCTGAGTTCTGGCGAGGAGGAGAAGGACGAGGGCCCATCAGAGGACTCCAACAATTCTGGCCAGCACACTGATGACACGTGCAATGTGCCGGACTCACTGGGCCGCGTGCTGGTCAATGTGGGACACCCGCCCGCAGAGATGGACATCTATATCGCACCTCAGATCGCGCGTAACATCAAGCCGCACCAGGTTAGCACGAGCTCGCCGGCTAGCTCACAACGGCAAACTGTTAGTGTGCTGGGTGACACTCAGCACGACTGTAGATTGTTGGAAGCACACGTTTGCTATGAAAAGAAGGCAATGCACCAGATGTGTCAGTTTGTATTTCAATGAGTCGCGGCATAACAAAATCACCTATGAGCGGTTTGTGACTGGGATCAAAGTGCCTCAAGATAGCCATTTTTATTTTCCAGGACTATCGCCATGTCCTTGTTCGGCGAAAGCACGAGTGTTGGTGTAGCTTGACTGATGTTGAATATTCAGCGTGTCCCCAGCCGTGCCTGATCGGCCCGGAGGTCCTGACCGCGATATCTGCCCGTGTCCTCAGCCGTGCCTGGTCGGCCCGGAGGTCCTGACCGCGATATCTGCCCGTGTCCTCAGCCGTGCCTGGTCGGCCCGGAGGTCCTTGCCGCAATATCTGTCCGTGCCCTCCTCAGCCGTGGTTGTGCGGCCCAGAGGTCCTGGCCGCGATATCTGCCCGTGTCCTCAGCCGTGCCTGGTCGGCCCAGAGGTCCTGGCCGCGATATCTGTCCGTGCCCTCCTCAGCCGTGGTTGTGCGACCCAGAGGTCCTGGCCGCAATATCTGTTCGTGCCCTCCTCAGCCGTGGTTGTGCGACCCAGAGGTCCTGGCCGCGATATCTGTCCGTTTCCCCAGTCGTACCTGGTCGGCCCGGAGGTCCTGGCCGCGATATCTGTCCGTGCCCTCCTCAGCCGTGGTTGTGCGACCCAGAGGTCCTGGCCGCGATATCTGTCCGTGTCCTCAGCCGTGCCTGGTCGGCCCGGAGGACCTGGCCGCGATATCTGTCCGTGCCCTCCTCAGCCGTGGTTGTGCGACCCAGAGGTCCTGGCCGCGATATCTGTCCGTTTCCCCAGTCGTACCTGGTCGGCCCGGAGGTCCTGGCCGCGATATCTGTCCGTGTCCCCAGTCGTGCCTGGTCGGCCCGGAGGACCTGGCCGCGATATCTGTCCGTGTCCCCAGTCGTGCCTGGTCGGCCCGGAGGTCCTGGCCGCGATATCTGTCCGTGTCCCCAGTCGTGCCTGGTCGGCCCGGAGGTCCTGGCCGCGATATCTGTCCGTGTCCCCAGTCGTACCTGGTCGGCCCGGAGGTCCTGGCCGCGATATCTGTCCGTGCCCTCCTCAGCCGTGGTTGTGCGACCCAGAGGACCTGGCCGCGATATCTGTCCGTGTCCCCAGTCGTGCCTGGTCGGCCCGGAGGACCTGGCCGCGATATCTGTCCGTGTCCCCAGTCGTACCTGGTCGGCCCGGAGGACCTGGCTGCGATATCTGCTCGTGTCCCCAGTCGTGCGGGGCTGACCATCCATGACGGCCGCGTTGACACGCCTGTGATGTGTCATAGATCGGCGGAGTGCGCTTTCTGTACGACAACCTGATCGAGTCGCAGGAGCGCTGCCGAACCACGCCCGGCTTCGGCTGTATCCTCGCCCACTCGATGGGCTTGGGCAAGACCATGCAGGTTAGCTTCACTGTTATACACGTATCATAAGCTCTCCTGGCAGCTACGTGCTGACACCTCTGGATGAATGATTGTTTGGCTATATACCTCTGTAGTTGTGCCTTGCATGTCGCTTCTAAAATAGTCTTAGCTCGCCCGCTGACGCATTGATATCGTTCGTGGTGGGCTTGACGACCACTCAGCGTCAGTCAGCATCTCGATTTCAACTCTTACCTTCCCCGCTGCAATAGCCTTGACCAGCTGCAGTAGAGTGAGTGTCTCCGTCATGTTCGCTACTATACCGTATCCATTGTGTGCTCCGGGGAACATCCCGCACCTGACCTGCACCCTGACCGTCTCCAGTGTGTGCTCCGGGGAATATTCCGCGCGTGACCTGCGCCCTGGCCGTCTCCAGTGTGTGCTCCGGGGAACATCCTGCACCTGACCTGCGCCCTGACCGTCTCCAGTGTATGCTCCGAGGAATATTCCGAACCTGACCTGCGCCCTGACCGTTCCCAGTGTATGCTCCGGGGAACATCCCGCACCTGGCCCTGACCGTCTCCAGTGCGTGCTCCGGGGAACATCCCGTACCTGGCCCTGACCGTCTCCAGTGTGTGCTCCGGGTAACATCCTGCACCTGACCTGCGCCCTGACCGTCTCCAGTGTGTGATCCGGGGAACATCCTGCACCTGACCTGCGCCCCGACCGTCTCCAGTGTGTGCTCCGTGGAACATCCCGCACCTGAACTGCGCCCTGACCGTCTCCAGTGTGTGGCCTGGGGAATATTCCGCGCCTGACCTGCGCCCTGACCGTCTCCAGTGTGTGGCCTGGGGAATATTCCGCGCCTGACCTGCGCCCTGACCGTCTCCAGTGTGTGCTCCGGGGAATGTTCCGCGCCTGACCTGCGCCCTGACCGTTTCCAGTGTGTGCTCCGTGGAACTTCTCGCGCCTGACCTGCGCCATGACCGTCTCCAGTGTGTGGCCTGGGGAATATTCCGCGCCTGACCTGCGCCCTGACCGTCTCCAGTGTGTGCTCCGGGGAATGTTCCGCGCCTGACCTGCGCCCTGGCCGTCTCCAGTGTGTGCTCCGGGGAATGTTCCGCGCCTGACCTGCGCCCTGACCGTCTCTAGTGCGTGCTCCGGGGAACATCCTGCACCTGACCTGCGACCTGACCGTCTCCAGTGTATGCTCCGGGGAACATCCCGTACCTGGCCCTGACCGTCTCCAGTGTGTGCTCCGGGGAATGTTCCGCGCCTGACCTGCGCCCTGGCCGTCTCCAGTGTGTGCTCCGGGGAATGTTCCGCGCCTGACCTGCGCCCTGACCGTCTCCAGTGTGTGCTCCGTGGAACGTCTCGCACCTGACCTGCGCCCTGACCGTCTCCAGTGTGTGCCCTGGGGAATATTCCGCGCCTGACCTGCGCCCTGACCGTCACCAGTGTGTGCTCCGGGGAATGTTCCGCGCCTGAACTGCGCCCTGACCGTTTCCAGTGTGCTCCGTGGAACATCCCGCACCTGACCTGCGCCCTGACCGTCTCCAGTGTGTGCCCTGGGGAATATTCCGCGCCTGACCTGCGCCCTGACCGTCACCAGTGTGTGCTCCGGGGAATGTTCCGCGCCTGACCTGCGCCCTGACCGTCACCAGTGTGTGCTCCGGGGAATGTTCCGCGCCTAACGTACGCCGGCGGCCGCGTGTCCGACAGACTGTGACGTTCGCGGACACCTTCCTGCGGCACACCAGCCACCGCACGGTGCTCATCATCGTGCCCATCAACACCATCCAGAACTGGCTGAACGAGTTCAACTTCTGGCTGCCAGACGCCAACACGTACACACCGCTGGCGCAGGGCGGCGAGGTGCGGCCGCGACACTTCAGCGTCAGCATGGTCAACGACAGCCACAGGACTCTGCAGGCGCGGGCCAAGGTGAGCACTCGACCCACCGTGTGCGGGTCACAGGACCAGAGGAGCAGGCTATGGTGAGCACTCGGCCACTACATAACGGGATAGGTGTCTGCAGGGCGAGCCAAGGTTAGCACTCAGCCATTGCAGACACCTGCAGGGACAGCCAATGTGAGCACTTGGCCACTGAAGACACCTGTAGGGGCAGCCAAGGTGAGCATCCGGTCGGACTAGCGAGAACGGACTAGCGAGAACGCTCCACGTTGCATTATTCGATGTGACTCGTTCTTATTGCATTCATAGCGTGCAACTTTACTTTGATCAGTTAACCGCCAGCATTTTTCCTTTTATATTGGAGGGGGGGGGGAGTGTTGTCAAATGTAGCATTTTGCGTGCATGATGATGCGAATAGGCAGCTGGCGTTCCAGTGGCACTACAAACGACTCTGTGGGCTTGCTGTATCATGTGTTACAGAACATTCACACGTGAGAAGATATCGGATTAATACATCACCCAATCTCTGTACAGTCTGATCATTGAGATAAAATGGATTATGTAAATATAATGTAATAGTGCATCAGTGTTAAATTATTCGTGAAATAGGGTGGAATATACCACTTATTGAACACTTGATCGACATCCTTCTTCAACAAGTATCAACATCCTGCTCCTTGATGCATGCTTATCAAGTCTTCATGTCTCCTTTCTAACAGTATCTCGCTTATCAGTATCATGTCCATGCTCTCGATAAGGTATGGTAATACACGAATATTCCGTAATGCAACTTCAAGAATAGAGATTGTCTATAATACAATGTGGCATATATTGCCAGTTTATAGCATAGGATTATTCTCCCTGTCCCAAATGCAGCTCGTCCTAAATTGTGAATCTCAAAACAAATAATAAGGTGCGGTCATAAGTACCTACACCATTGGCTCAAATATGAATCTGAGAGACATTTTAAGCATTTTAAATGACACTAATCACATGACAAATTTCGACATCCTATTGTGTTCGTTTCAACATCTCGCACCTAACGAAAGACCATTATTTTAACCCTGTAGTGCACGGAGAACGGTAGCGAGCGATGGCATGGGTTGTCACAGGAGCGGATGTGATGGTTCATGTCATGGTAAGGTGATCTGATCCACCATTCCCGGTTCCTGGTGCAGGTGATACAGGACTGGTACAAAGAGGGCGGGGTACTGCTGATTGGGTACGAGCTCTACCGCCTGCTGAGCATCAGCTCGGCCCGCACCACGCGCAGGAAGAAGCGCAAGGATGGCTCGGACGATCTGGAGGCTGAGGCTCGCGAGAAACAGCTGCTCGAGGGTGAGTCGACACTGGCTGATGCCCTCAAAGTAATGACAATGTTGTGATTTATGACACAAGAGACTGATCCAAACTGCCAGTTACCACGGAGTTACAGAGCGTTGACTGATACATTTAAGGTAAAAGTCATTATTAGTGCTACCTGTGGCAACTGGGCCTCGATCTGGCGGTCCCAGTCGCTTGGTCGTTCTTGGTGTTGTTGGTGTCAGGACTGGTCCAAATGATTCGCCGTGATCTGACAGTACTGGTGAGCGGCCACCCACCCGCCGTTAGTACTACAGGCATTCTGTAGTATCTCGTCGTGAGCTGGGGATCCGTGGTCGAGATCAACCACCTTGTGTCTGCCGATGTACACTGCATTGCTACTGATCCACCATCCGTTGGTGCTGACCCCACCTCTGCTCGCAGGTATCAAGGTGGCCATCACACGACCCGGGCCTGACCTGGTCATTTGTGACGAGGGGCATCGCATCAAGAACGCTGGCGCCAGTATTTCTCAGGCGTTGAAGAGTATCCGTACTCGGCGGCGGCTGGCCCTCACGGGCTACCCGCTACAGAACTGTCTGGTGGAGTACTGGTCAGTGCTACAGTGCAGCTCTTAAGTACCGGCTGAGTGTGGGGTACCCACTGCAAAATTATATTGTTAAATTTTCATGCTTTAAGATTTCCTACTGCGGGGTGTTCGAGGCCTCCTCTCTCTCTCTCTCTGCGACCCTCGCCGCCCTGCCTCCCCCGTAACCGCCGACCTAGGTTCAGCCGTGACTGCCCCTCAGCCCAGCCATGACTGCCCCCCAGTCCAGCCGTGACCGCCATCCCCAGTCCTGTTGTGACTGCCCCCCAGTCCAGCCGTGACTGCCCCTCAGCCCAGCCGTGACTGCCCCCCCCAGTCCAGCCGTGACCGCCGTCCCCAGTCCCTCAGCCCAGCCGTGACCGCCCCCAGTCCAGCCGTGACTGCCCCTCAGCCCAGCCGTGACTGCCCCCAGTCCAGTCGTGACTGCCCCCCAGTCCAGCCGTGCTCGCCGTCCCCAGTCCTGTCGTGACTGCCCCCAGTCCAGCCGTGACTGTTTCCCAGTCCAGCCGTGACCGCCATCCCCAGTCCTGTTTTGACCGCCATCCCCAGCCCAGCCGTGACCGCCGTCCCAAGTCCTGCTGTGAATACTCCCCGATTTCTGTCGTGACGGCCCCTCGCCTGCCACAGGTGTATGGTGGACTTCGTGCGGCCAAATTTCCTCGGCACTAAGGCAGAGTTCAACAACATGTTCGAGCGTCCCATCTCGAACGGCCAGTGCGTCGACTCTACGGCGTCAGATGTGCGACTGATGAGGTTCCGCGCGCACGTGTTGCACTCTCTGCTGGAGGGTCTTGTGCAGAGGTAGGTCCTGGACGCCTTCGTGTTGGCTGGTGGGGGTGGACCTAGTGTCAGCGGATGTCGACGTATTGGCTGGTGGGTGTAGACCTAGTGTCCGGAGGTGGCGACGTGCGATGTCCACTGCACCAATTCTGGTGTAGTATGACTTATTGGTGGCTTCTGGCGTAATATAGCTTATTTCTGTCGCTTCCGAGCAAATTCCGTTATCCATTTATTCCGAACTGCTCTTTAACTTAAGTCGTTCAACGATGCTCTGTTGGTGTATGATTATATTATATATATATATATATATATATATATATATATATATATATATATATATATATATATATATATATATATATATATATATATATATATATATATATATATATATGTTGTAATAAAATGCATTTCGGATTATCCAGAGTACGGTTTTTCAGTTTCCTTTGCAGTAGTGCACTAAAGTGCAGCACAAGCAATCATCACAAGCATGCACAATGAGTGATATCACAGTGTTCAGGTAAGCGATGTTGCAGAGGCTGGAAGTAGCCAAAAAGAGAAACGCCAAGGTATAACTGAGACAAAGACGTGTCGACAGTCAATGGCTCTCTTGCCGAACTACTCCCTACAGCCTAAAGTCGGCACCTACAGACGGAGACTATGTGTGTTTGGTGTGACGTCATACCTGATCCACAGGCGCAGCCACGCCATCCTGGAGGCGACTCTGCCCAAAAAGGAGGAGTATGTGTGTCTGTTGCGCATGACGTCTCTGCAGCGCGCCCTTTACCAGCGCTACATGCTGGACCTCACCTCGCGCAATGGTCACTCGCCCAACCCGCTGCGTGCCTTCGTCGTCAGTTGCAAGGTAACCGGCTGTGCAGTAATGGACACTGTCGCTCCACACACGGTAATTGTTGCCACGGGCTTTTACCGAAAAGTGTCTTCCTCCTAGACAAGTGATAGGTAGTGCTGGACGCGACACAGGCGAACAAACTGAGAGCCAAAAAAAAAACGTCTGAGACAATGGTGCTCGTTCTGTCATGAGCATAGACAATTGTTACACTGTGCCGCCTCCTCAAGGAGCATACTTATGCCCCTCACGGTTATTTGTTGTCAGGTGGCGACAGACCTCGGTGCTCAACATGTGCACCACTGACAGTTCGCCATATTTTTATCTCGTGTCCTCTATGCTGACGAGCGTAGACGTCACTTTGAATTTGCACAGGTAGGTTCACATAGCAATGTTCTATCCGACACTTCTAGCAATGTCCAACCGGAACGACTGATGTGCTTCCTTTCTGACGTATCGTTCTCGGCAATATATCCTCCTCACTGATACGCATTGCATGTAAAATCCGCAGCGCTATTGCACCACATAGGCGATGCCTACATTGAGAGGCTTGGTGCTTCCTCAAACCGCATTTCGATGACTATCTAAGTTATGGGCGCAAGCTGGTCATAGTTGTTGACGCTTCCTAAAGCCCAAGTAGCAAAGTAACGTTGGCTCGATGAAGGCCTGACAAAACAAACCGATTGTTACAATTGTTTTGTACAATTGATTACGATTGTTACAATCGATAAGTACAATTGTTTTCCAACACCCATATTTGCATCCATGATAATTCCGAAAATCGTCGTAAAACTATAGATAAAGAAAATCATGATCAGGGTTAAAATAATGGTTTTTCGTTAGGTGTGAGATTCCGAAACGAGCACAATAGGATGTAGAAATTCGCCATGGAATAAGTGTCATGTAAAATGTCTGTAATGTCTTTCAGACTCATATTTGACCCCATGGTGTGAGTACTTATGACTGCACCTTTATTATTTGTTTTTGAGATCCATAATTTATGAAGAGCTACATTCGGGAGAGGGAGAATATTCATATGCTATAAACTTGCAGTGTATGCCATATCACATTACAGACAATCCCTTTCCCGGATATTATGTTACGAAATATTCGTGTATTAGCATACCTTATCGAGAGCATGGACATGGCACTGATTGGCGAGATACTGTTAGAAAGGAGATGTGACGACTTCATAAGCATGCATCAAGGAGCAGGATGTCGATATTTCTTGGAGAAGGATGTCGATTGAGTGTTCAATAAGTGGTATATTCCACCCAATTTCACGAATAATTTGACACTGATCATGATGCGATGGATATCATGACTTTTAAAGGCTAGATGGGTTTTAATATAACAAAGCTTCGATGTTGTATGCCTATGAGGGAGACAAGGCGTATTTGACAGGAGTGCTGGAGCTGCGCCTGCTAAACTATGAAGCCTTACCTAAGCTCATACCGGCTGAATTGTTGTTGTCTTATGTTAGGTGGCTGCGGCATCGCGGTACCGTGCGGACGTTGTGCACACATGTCACGCTCCGGCCATCCGTCTCGGCGCCATCTGACTGTGTGTTTGTGTGTGTGTTCTGCCGCTCAGATCTGGAATCACCCGGACGTGCTGTACAACCTGGTGAAGAAGAAGATGGCCGACGAAGACCTGGACCTGGACGAGACTAACGACAGCGTGAGCTCTGGGCGGCCGAAACGGTCGGCGGCTGTTGCGGCACAGATGTTGAACACGGCAGCGGTGGCTGGTCCGGCGAGCCAACAGTCACTCGACTCAAACCCGTTCGAGAAGGCCCCCAAAGAGGACGGCTTCATCAACTACGACTGGGTATGTGTCGACTGGTGCTGGAATGGTGCTGCACGCCGACCGCCATCTGCTTGTCATAGTTAATTATCTGGGCTTTTGGGCGCCTAAAATATTATGGTCATATTGCGCCCATCTGCTGGTACAAAAACGTACGGTCACCAAGCACATCATGCTGAAAGCGGATTCTTTCGTGAATTGAATCAACCGATGCCCACGCTTCGGTGGCCGCATCGGCCGTCGGGTAGTGCTGTCAACTCTGGTTCTGAGTGTCCCAGCCATCAGGTTGTGGTGCCACCTTTGGTGTATCATCCGCGTATCCTCTGCATGTCTGAGCTCAGCGAGTCCCACTTCCCGGATAGCGTGATCACGAAAGTTTGGCTAACGACCAATCCTGGTGGCCGTCAGGCGCAAGACATGCTGCAGGGGTACATCCCCGGGCAGCTGGAGAACAGCACCAAGATGATGGTGTTCGCCCTCATCCTCGAGGAGACAGTGAAGCTGGGCGACAAGATGCTGCTCTTCAGCCAGTCTTTGTTTACGCTCAACATTATCGAGGAGTTCCTCCAGCAGCGCCTTGTGCCGGGGCGCAATGAGAAGTGGATGCTGAACCACACCTACTACCGTGAGCATTTCTCGTCCACCTGGTGTGTAATGGCACACTAGGTGGAGATGCACCTCTCCCGTATGCGGTGTCTGTATGTGTTGGGGACTCCTCTTGCCGCGGCGCCGTGAGAAGTGGATGCTTGCCCTCGTCTACTACCGTGAGCACATACGGTCTACCTAATGTGTAGCGGCACACTATGGATGGAATTACTCTGCCCTCAGGTCTGTGAGTGTGAGGTGCCTCTTGTCTGCTCTCCACTGTTTTGGGCATGCGCGCAGTATAGATGAGGCAACTGACGCGCGCAAAAATCCCAACTACACAAACTGGCTTAGGCGTCGACGGTGAAACGTATAGTGCAGATAGTATTCATGCACATCAATGGTATCAAGTGCCATCGCTTTATCGAACGCCAGTAGTTATTCGCATTCTGCTCGCTGTCGTGTAGATTTTGTTTCCAGCATTTGATTACCAGCTGATTGATAACTTCGTGGTAATCGGAGCTTTCAGAAGGAAACCAAGCTTTGCTGACAAACGTATTTTCGAAACTACTGCAACTCTGGCAGGGGCGGGAGGAGCAGAAGTCCGTCGTTCAGGCTGAAGTCAATTATATTTAACTTTAAATTTACACGTCTTCGAAGGAAAACATTGTTTAGGCTCCTTGTCTAACGTTTCATGGGCACCTAAATAATTAAGGCTGTCTGATCATGTAGTCACCATATATTATTCCATTTTATTAATGACCCAGCTGAAAATACATCATGTTTACTGGCAAAAAAATGTATGTCTGGTAGAAATGGTTGCTGATAATGATATGGTTTCGAACCCAAGATGCTTCTTTTTCTCGGCTTGGAGCTGGGTTGCATTCGGCGGAGTTAAATTCTGAGCAGTCATTACAGGCCGGGTGGAGTATACCAAGGCCAAGAATGCTGCCTGGCAGTCTGCTCACAATGCTGGCTTACCCACCCCACTTCGTTGGATGGAGTATAGCAAAGCCAGGAGTGCTGCCTGACAGCCTGAGCAGTGTTGGGTTACTCCCCCTTGCCCGGTGGAGTATAGCCAGGAGGCCACCTGGCAGCCATTGCAGTGCTAGGCCATGCCCTGGAGTGTGCTGTATTGTACTGGGCTGATGTACTGCCATATTTAGCTGTTGTGGTATCATGCTGGGATGGTGTGGCTTTAGTTTAGTGAGGTGGTGAGGTGAGGGGAGCTTACATTATATTAGATTGGGCGAGCTCGCCAGGTGCATAGTATGATACAAATATATACTAATGTAGTGTCATGCTGGCTTGATGTATACATTGTGTTGTAGTGTTATATTGGTCGGGTGTAGTACCATCCTGGGTGATGCATAGTACTGCACCAGCACGCTGCTGTACTGGGCTTGTGTGAGGCCATACTGGGCTGATGTGGAGTCATACTGTGCTGGACTTGACTGTACTGACATGGTGCTCTACTGGACTTGTCTGGAGCCATACTGGGCTGATGTGGAGTCATACTGTACTGTGCTGGACTGGACTGGTGTGGTGTGGTACAGTACCGACATGGTGGTGAACTGGGCTTGGGTGATGTATTTGGCAGGCATGGTGCCATGCTGGGGTGGTATGTGATACTGGACTATTGTGGTGCTGGGCTGGGCAGGTGTGGTGCCATTCAGGGCTGCTGTGACGCAGTCGCCCTCGACAGGTCTGGACGGATCCACCACCGGTCTGGAGCGAGAGAAGCTCATCAGCGAGTTCAACGTTAACCCGCACGTGCCGCTGTTCCTGGTGTCGACGCGCGCCGGCAGTCTGGGCGTCAATCTGGTGGGCGCCAACCGCGTGTTGGTGTTCGACGCCTCTTGGAACCCCTGTCACGACACACAAGCTGTCTGTCGGGTGTACAGGTACGACAGCCAAGGCCGTGCCCTCTGCTGGAACCCCTGTTACGGCACACAAGCTGTCTGTCGGGTGTACAGGTACGACAGCCAAGGCCGTGCCCTCTGCTGGAACCCCTGTCACGGCACACAAGCTGTCTGTAGGGTGTACAGGTACGACAGCCAAGGCCGTGCCCTCTGCTGGAACCCCTGTTACGGCACACAAGCTGTCTGTAGGGTGTACAGGTACGACAGCCAAGGCCGTGCCCTCTGCTGGAACCCCTGTCACGGCACACAAGCTGTCTGTAGGGTGTATTAGCACAACAGTCGAGGCAGTGTCCTCAGCCGAGGCCTCTTGGTTTGGCACCTTACCTGGAGCCCTTGTCACGCCACAAGCTGTCTGTAGTGTGTACAGGTACGACAGCCAAGGCTGTGCCTTCAGCCGATACCTCTTGGTTTGGCATCTCACCGGAACTCCGGACATAGAACTTTGAGTGTTGGCCGCTTGACATGAGATTCCTGAACTTAAAGCGGCTTTAATAAGCACGGACCATATTTAAGCTTTCTGGTGACCTTTTTGGCGTGGTGCTCGGCGTTTGGTTAGGCCTGTCGTGTTTCAGTCGTGCTTCTGTTTTTTAATCATCCTAGGTCAAGTACTCAAGATCTCAATCATAGGTCAAGATCTCAACCTAGGTCAAGTGCTCTCATTGGCTTCAAGATCTCAATCATAAGCAAATTGACTGAACTTCGTGGCTTATGACATAAATTTCCAGGCAATGACCATACCATGCTGAAAACACAAGTTCCCGCCTGCTCTAATATCAATTTGCTTGTCTTTCATCCTGATGGGTGGCCGTGTCGACAGGTTCGGTCAGCAGAAGCAGTGCTTCATCTACCGGCTGGTGACCGACAACTGCCTGGAGCGGCGCATCTACGACCGCCAGCTCAAGAAACAATCTATGTCCAACCGAATCGTCGACGAAACAAACCCGGATAATATGGTGAGTGCAGAGACAATCCCAAACTTCGTGGTGGTTACGGAAGCAAGCATCAACTCTGCGAGCCCGGCCGGGTGATGTCTGTGTTGGGACCGGCCCAGACGCTGCAGGTGTGTGGGCCGGACCGGATGGGGTTGGTGCGGGGGCTGGGCCGAACAATGTTGGTATGTGGGCTGGTCCGGACGATTTGGGGGTTGGCCACCGCTGCAAACGTCCCTGCCCAGCGTGCATGGTGGAGCGATGGCATATATTGTGGATATGCACCCCTCCCCTCCCATTGGCAACGGTATGGACGACGGTAGCTGGTGTGAAGCTAGGTCGCAATGCCATGTGTGTGCGTGCGCGTGCGCATGTGCGTATGTGTGTGGTGTACATGTGTGAGATTATCGCCAACACGACCGGTCTTGCGGCACCTGTGGGCTGCAGCGTCAGGCAGCACATCGGAGATGGACCTGGTGTGCCAGCTAGTGTCAGTCGGCGGAGACGTGAGGAAGTGTTGCGGTGAGTGCGTGCCGACGTGTCGGCTGGTGTCGTACCCGGCCGTGACCGCCGGCCGCCGCTGTCACCGTGTCACGTGCCGCGCGACAGGTGACCGCCCAGAACCTGAACCGACTGCTCGACCCCAACGAAGACGACCCGCCGCCGGCCGACATCGCGCCCGACCCCGACAAGTACGACGACTCGGTACTGTTGACCGTCATCCAGCGGCTGGGGCATCTCTTCTCCCAGGTCAGTTGGGCTCCCTGGACTGTGGATTGTCACAGGTCAATCGGGCGCCACCGGAGCCTTCCCTTAGCGGAATCTGGGCCACTCGACTCCCTCGTATCCCAGTGCAGGTCGGGGTCTTTGTACCGACGGTCACTCCACGGCAATCGGTATATTTCTCCCAGATCGAGATGAGTCATTGGAACGCGCATTATCCCAGGTCAATCGCAGTCGCGCGGCGTTTCTTTTCTCTGATCAGTGGAGGTTGCCGGTCATTGCAGCTCAGCTGAGGCGGCCCTCATTTGGCCACTGCTCTCGGTAATATTGTGATGTGATCTTAACTCCTTGGCTCCATCAGGTTGTTTTCGGCTTCGCTAGGCCACGCTTGCGAGCACGATGCTGCTTGGCCGCTTTAGCTGCGCGCTATTTCACTGCGCGTGCTTCAGTTTCCAGCTAGGTGTTGGCCTGGTTCAAGCTACGATATTGAGCAGGTTCAAGGCTATGATGTAGCTTCGGCTCAAACATGTACCCGCTAAGCTTTTCGGAGACCGAAAATGTAATTCGAAGTCGTCGGTGAGCAGGTCTGTCCGGATGGGAAGGCTCTGAAGGGATCGCGGCTTGAATGTCTCGGTTTTAAGCTTGATAACCGTCATGCATGTGATCTAAAAGCATATATATATATATATATCATGTGTGACAACGCACGGTTGTCTTTACTCCGTTGTTTGTCTTGTCTCTGGCAAGACAAAGCGGGTCTACCAGGTCTACCATTTGTGTAACTGGGTCTGCCGTGACCCAGTGGTGGCTCGGTGTCACTAAGTCAGTACGTGGCCTAGTCTGCAGTGCCATGACACGGTGGTGGCTACCGCCGGGTCTGCCGTGACCCGGTGGTGGCTTGATTAGCACCTGGCCAGGTGACGATGTGTCGTCTGCCGTGAGCGGAGTCAGCAGTGCCGTGACACTCGTTACCGCCGGGTCTGCCGTGACCCGGTGGTGGCTTGATTAGCACCTGGCCAGGTGACGATGTGTCGTCTGCCGTGAGCGCAGTCAGCAGTGCCGTGACACTCGTTACCGCCGGGTCTGCTACCGTGACCCGGTGGTGGCTTGATTAGCACCTGGCCAGGTGACGATGTGTCGTCTGCCGTGAGCGGAGTCAGCAGTGCCGTGACACTCGTTACCGCCGGGTCTGCTACCGTGACCCGGTGGTGGCTTGATTAGCACCTGGCCAGGTGACGATGTGTCGTCTGCCGTGAGCTGAGTCAGCAGTGCCGTGACACGCACCACGGCCGCGCCGCTCTGCCACAGGAGCCGTTCGAGCACGACGCCCAGCTGGTGGACCGTGCCGACAAGCGGCTGACTCAGGCCGAGAAACGGCTGGCCAAGCGCAGCTACGAACTGGAGAAGAAGGCCGCCAACACGGGCGGCCACGTGCGGCCGAACAACCAGGGCTTCTACCCGCGCGGCGCCGGCGCGCTGCCCATGTACGGCAGGTGCGTCACGTGGACTGGACAGCACGCGACCGACCCGTGTCGAGCCGTGGGTCGCCTGGTGTCGGCTGGCTGTCTGCTGCCGGCAGTCATTACCAGATCCGTGCACGATGGTCTTCTCAACTGGAGTGCAGATGTACACATTGCGCAGGGGACTTGAAAAAGGCATGCTCTGTAATCATGATTGCCTTTTCATGGGCATTGTTTCATTAAAAAAATGAAACATTGGCAGTACGAAAGTTCATTTGGTAATCTTCAGAGTGATGATTTGTAGCATTTTCGAATGACGTGGTGTTTTCGTATGCTGAAAGCGAAAATAGTTTTTGCAGCATGGCACTTCTTGCACGCTAAATTCAGCAGCGTTTGGGTTAGAAACATTTTAAACAAATTGATTGTAGTGACATGAAGCGGTTGAGTGTGGTCGCATTGCGGCGGCGCTGTTCAACATTTTAGGCCGCCGGCGTTGTGCTGGCCGTGACTACATGTGGTGTGCGATGGTGCGCTGGCGCTGACCGTGACCGACCCGGCCGCCGCAGGGGGGTCTACAACAAGCCGGTGGCCAACGTGCGTCCAATGATGGTGGGCGGCCGAATGGTGCAGCGACAGGGCGTGAGCCAGTTCGGGCCCGGCCGACTGTCCACCGAGCAGCTGACCAGACAGGGCGTCTCCATGTCGCACATCACCGTGCCCAAGGGTAAGCGGCCGAGGCCAGCACGCTGGCGCCTTCTGTCGTGTCCCGACACCCACCCTGCTGTGCTGACTCCTCGCGCCGTGTTGAGAGGTGTGTGCCGACACCCTCCTCACTGGCTCCTGTCGTGTTGAGAGGTGTGTGCCGACACCCTCCTCACTGGCTCCTGTCGTGTTGAGAGGTGTATACTGACACCCTCCCCGCTGGCTCCTGCCGTATTGAGAGGTGTATGCCGACACCCTCCTCACTGGCTCCTGTCGTGTTGAGAGGTGTATACTGACACCCTCCTCACTGGCTCCTGTCGTGTTGAGAGGTGTGTACCGACACCCTCCTCACTGGCTCCTGTCGTGTTGAGAGGTGTGTACCGACACCCTCCTCACTGGCTCCTGTCGTGTTGAGAGGTGTGTGTGCCGACACCCTCCTCACTGGCTCCTGTCGTGTTGAGAGGTGTGTACCGACACCCTCCCCGCTGGCTCCTGTCGTGTTGAGAGGTGTGTGCCGACACCCTCCTCACTGGCTCCTGTCGTGTTGAGAGGTGTGTACCGACACCCTCCCCGCTGGCTCCTGTCGTGTTGAGAGGTGTGTGTGCCGACACCCTCCTCACTGGCTCCTGTCGTGTTGAGAGGTGTGTACCGACACCCTCCTCACTGGCTCCTGTCGTGTTGAGAGGTGTGTACCGACACCCTCCCCGCTGGCTCCTGTCGTGTTGAGAGGTGTGTGTACCGACACCCTCCCCACTGGCTCCCGCCGTGTTGAGAGCTGTGTGCCATCTGCTGTCCCCCACCTCATTGACATCACTCAGCCGGTGATGTCCGCGGTCGCCGACACATGTCGGATGTGTTGCACGCTGCGGGCCGTCTGAGCAGAGTCGTGCGGTCACTGTCGGCGTGTGTAGGGCCGATTGGCACCTGACCGTGCTGGTTGTCGGCGTGTGTAGGGCCGAATGGCACCTGACCGTGCTGCTTGTCGGCGTGTAGCCACCACTGCTGTTTGTGTGTAGGGCCGAATGGCACCTGACCGTGCTGTTGTCGGCGTGTAGGGCCGAATGGCACCTGACCGTGCTGCTTGTCGGCGTGTGTAGGGCCGAATGGCACCTGACCGTGCTGGTTGTCGGCGTGTGTAGGGCCGAATGGCACCTGACCGTGCTGCTTGTCGGCGTGTGTAGGGCCGAATGGCACCTGACCGTGCTGGTTGTCGGCGTGTGTAGGGCCGAATGGCACCTGACCGTGCTGCTTGTCGGCGTGTGTAGGGCCGAATGGCACCTGACCGTGCTGCTTGTCGGCGTGTGTAGGGCCGAATGGCACCTGACCGTGCTGGTTGTCGGCGTGTGCCTCGTCCCGGCGGCTGGCTCATCTGTTCCGCTCTCTGATGCGTCTTGTCACATCCACTGATGCGTTTTGTCCCACCCTTTGATGTGTCCTGTCCTGCTTTCTGATGCGTTTTGTCCCGCTCTCTGACGCGTCTTGTCCCATCCTCTTGCGTATTGTCCTGTTCTCTGATGCGTCTTGTCCCACCCTCTTGCATATTGTCCTGTTCTCGGATGCGTCTTGTCCCGCCCCATTTTGCATCTTGTCCCACTCTCTGATGCATCCTGTCCTGTTCCCTGATGCGTCTTGTTTCACCATCTTTTGCATCTTGTCCTACCCTCTGATGCGTCTTGTCCCACTCTCTGATGTGTCTTGTCCTGCTCTCGGATGCGTCTTATCGTGTTCTCTGATGCGTCTTGTGCCATCCCCTGATGCGTCTTGTCCCATCCCCTAATGCGTCTTGTCTCACCCTCTGATGCGTCTTATCCTGCTCTCTGATGCGTTTGTCCCATTCTCTGATGGGTCTTGTCCCGTCAGCTGAGGCATATCGTCGTACCTTCTGTATTGTTCCTCGGATATCGTATCGTATCGGCTGTTGACGCGTGTCTTCCCACGTGTTCACTGATCTCACGGCGCCTGCTGTGGTCGCCAGACGTGACCATCCCGACTGGCTCCGGTGACGGCGAGCCCATCTACCTGCGTGCCGGTCAGACGGTGCTGGTGATCCGCACCGCTAAGGGGGTGTACCTGCGCCTGCAGGACGGCCGCATCATCGCCATCCGCATGCCGCCCGGCGCGGGTGAGTGCTCCGCAGAGCCGCAGGTCGGCTCGCCGCAGTGTGCTGACTGTCAGCAGGCTGGGATGGTCCGGTTTGACAGTGAAGTCGGACGTGACGGCAGTTTTAATATGCTGATATCTGGCCAGTTGTTCACGCTAAACACTTGTGGCGAACTGGAAGGTGATGGATTTACCCACATGTGTAGTTTTTGGATGTTCCAGAGGCACGCTATCGAGTGGCATCGCCAAAGGTGTGGCATCGCACCTTTGGCGAACACTTGTTTGTAGCCAAGTGGACTTTTGTTGACATGACTCACATTGCATTTGACTGTATAAATTTAAAGCGTTTTTAGTTATATGTAATGTTCCAACAGCATTTACTAATGCGAAATATGGAAATACGTGCGAATCGAGGCTTCGGATTCATTCCACATAAAAACTAACTCGGCTGGTGCCAGTTTGGGACGCTATAACGCTAACTCGGCTGGTGCCAGTTTGGGATGCTATAACGCTAACTCGGCTGGTGCCAGTTTGAGAGGTTGTAACGCAAGCTAGTTGTCAGTCACGATGTGATCCATCAAGCCGCCTGACAGTACCGTGTGTCGCTCCACAGAGGGCAGAAGCGTCCCGGACCTGCTCAGCTCGAACCGTTACCAGACTCGGCCGTCGCAGCCGGCAGTGCGCCAGGCCGGTCCGTCTGGCATCCGACTGCCGCGCGGCATCACCGTGGAGCGGGTGCCGGCATCCGGTCAGTCCCGCGGCTCGGCCAGTGGCTCGGCCCGGCCGGCCACCGGCTCGTCGTCGTGGGCTCGCCGCGCCGCCGCCGCCGCCCGCAGCGCCACTGTCAGCCGCTCAGAGCCGCGCCCCGACTCGGGCGGCAAGGACGCCGCACCGCTCCTCAACATCTCGTCGCTGCTGGCGAAGTCGGATGCTCCGACGTCGGCCGAGACGGCGCCCACCGAGACGGCGCCGACCGGCGCCGAGGAGGCGGCCGGCTCGCCGCCGCCTACCGCCGGCTCGGCGCTCGAGTGTCTGGACCGGGCGTTGGCCGCCGAGCCGGCGGCCGACGCGCCCATGCCGGACGAGTCGGCCGGTGGCGACCAGAAGGAGGTGGAGCAGGAGCGGCGGCCAGCCGTCGAGTGCCCGTCGACGGACCCGCTGTCGCGGCTACAGAGTATGACGGCGGCCGCCAGCGGCGACGGGCCTACCCAGCAGCCGGCCTTCGAGGAGAGGCAGCCGCGGGTGCAGGAGCCGCAGCCGTCGGGACAGACACAACAGCAGCAGGGACAACAACAGCAGCAGCAGCAGGGACAAGAGGAGCCGCAGTATCAACAGCCCGAGCGACAGCTACAAAGACAGCAGCAGCAGCACCACCAAGCGCAGCAACAGCAGTCACAGATAAACTATCAGCCACAGCAGGGTCAGATCCCAATGGAAGAAGGTGCCGGGAAGCAGGGTGAACAGCTGCCGACTAACAATGATCTTATGGACAGTCGCATATTTGACTTGCGACACAAGCCGGACATCAATAAGCAGCAGCTGAGTGTAGGAATGAATGGCTCACTCGGTCCGCAGAATGTCGGCCCGCACCATCACCAGCTGCCTGATCAGCACCAGCAGCTGCCCATGCACGGTCAGCTTCCGCCGCTGGGCGACCAACGGCTGGACCAGGTCGGTTTGCCGGGGGTGGCGATGGACCTGGCCCCCCGCAGTCAACAGCTGCCCACCCAGCTAGACCAGTCGTTGGGCCAGCCGATGGACCTGGCGCAGCATAGCCTAGGGCCGCCGTCTGAGCCGGATCTGGCGCGGCTGAACCTGCAGACCGACCATCAAATGCTCGGCCAGCCGCACGACCTCTCCATGCACGGCCAGCCGGCCAGCCTGTCGTTCGGCGCCCAGCCGCGGTACGGCCTGCCGCAAGTGTCCCAGTACGACCAGCAGGCGTCGCGCTCACGGCCCGCCGACCACGCGTTCAGTGGCGGCCAGACGGGCCGCGAGACGGGCCTGCCGCCACCGCCGCAGCAGCAACACCGCTCCAAACACCGCAAGCAGCAGCAGCAGCAGCAGCGGATGCAGCAACAGCAGCAGCTTCTGCAGCAGCAGCAGCAGCAGGAGCAGCAGCACCGACGGCATCACGCGGCCCAGCCGGTGTCCCAGCCGGCCTCGATGAGCAGCGGTATTGATGATCTGATCGCCGGGTTCGATCTGAGTCGGCCGAGCTACAGCAGCGCTTCGACCGCCACCGCCCCGCTGCCATCCTTCTCGACTGTGTCGAGCGCGCCGCTGCCCTCTTTCTCCACGGTGTCGCAGCTGCCGCTGCCGTCCTTCTCCAGCGTGGCGGGCGCCGCGCCGGAGCCCTTCTCGGCGTCAGCCGGCACCTCGACATCACGCGACTCCAGTCATCTGCTGATGTCGCGCGACGCGGCCCCGCTCGGAATGTCGCGAGACACGGCCTCCCTCTCTCTCCCGCGGAACTCGTCATCACTGAGCATGCCGCGAGACCCGACATCGTTGGGTATGTCGCGAGATCCGACACCTCTGGGTATGTCGCGAGACCCGACACCGCTGGGCATGTCGCGCGACCCTCTTGTGACGTCGCGCGACCCCACGTCGCTCGGCATGGCGCGGGACCCGCTGTTGATGTTACGAGAGTCGGCGCCACTGTCGATGGTGCGCGATCCAGTCCCACTGCCGGTGGACACGTCGTCGGCCGTCAGCCGGCTGGCCGAGGAGCCGTTCCCGTGGGAGTTGGCCAGCTCGCAGTTGGCCGGCTCTCAGTACGGCTACCCGGCCGGCTACTCACCATACAGCGTGTCCGGTTACAGCCAGCCGCCGGCGGGTCCGTACGGCGCGCCCAGTGCCGCCTACCCGGGCTACTCGGGCCTGTACGGCGCCGGCGTGCCCGGCTACAGCCCGTACCGATACCCGGCCGGCTACCAGGGTCTCGGCGCGCCGCCGCCGCCCTTCCCGGCCGGCTTCGGACTGCAGCAGCGGTTCGAACCGTACGCCGCCGAGTCGGCGGCCGCCTCCGACTTCTCGCTGTCGATGGGCGGCGCCAGTGGCGAGCCCACCTACCGAAGGCCACAGTAGGCTCGGCCGCCCCGGCCACCGGGTGCACACGGGCCTGTTCGGAGGGCACCCTACCAGATCTGTTTGTACAGGGGTCGGCGGACCAGTTCTCTGTATCTCTGTGGGCAGAGCCGACACTGGCCCACCAGTTGTATGTGTACAGAGTCGGGGCCGATGGACCAGTCGACCAGCTACCTGTGTACGGAGGTTGTAGAAAAAGTTCAGGTCTGGCGCGCTCGACAGACCGTGGAACCAGATGTGTCCTTGTGTTGATTTGCTGGATCTTGCTGACCCGAAACCCTTATTGTTTTGCTCGTAATGCCAAAGGGCCTGTTCCGAACACTCCATGCTGTTCTGTATGGTATGTGTGGACGTTTGTTATCTCTAGTCGTGCAAAGTCTTAGCGCTGCTTTGGACGTTTTACTTGTGAATCGTGTGGACGCATTTAAGTGGATCCTGTTCAAATGAATGAGTGTATCTAAACCCAGCGAGGAAGGACGCATCGTGCGTATGTTGTACGCCCATGTTTGTGGGCCGTCTTTCTTTTTAAATATTTTCTCACCGAGCGGGATCACGAGGCATAAGTGCAGACTGCATAGTATCTGTTGATTTTGTCGTTTGTATTAGATACCGACATCGTCGTAACCGGACAGCGGCCGTGTGTGTTTATGGTCGTGTTGATTCTCTCTGCGGGTCAGAACAGGCGCGGCTGCGGTCCGCCTTGTCTGTAGAGTGTCTCGGGTCGTCCCTGCTCGCCTGAGTGGGCCAGACGGCTGCTGCTGCTGCGGTGACACCGCCAGCTGGCGTACGGCAGGTGGTGCCAGCCGCCTCCATGAGGACTGTGTAGCTCCTTTCCGTGTAACAATATATGGCATGACCTAGCATGTTGTGTGGGAGGCGATGTTTCCTCCGGAAATTGCCCTGACGGATGTCGGGAGCAAGCTCTAGTAAGTGACCTGAGCCGATTCGGCTCTGCACCGGCGGCGTCCATCAGGATCGAATGTGTGAGTCACTGGGTTGGACATAGGAGTGCTGAGTGCGTCTCCTAATTGTTGTATACCACGCAGATCAATTACATAGGGAGACGAGAGCCAGGCAAGAGGAATCATCAGCACCTACTATTGCGGGCTATATGAGCAAGTGCCGAAGGCGCTTGTCTAATGTACTATGAGTAAAGAAATGTTTGTCGGCATGTCTGTCGTCTTGTTCTTTGTTCGAATCTCACCGTGCCATCGCGCAGCCATGGTTCGCACGTACTTGACATTTTCCGAACCAACAGACAATCGATGTGTCATACGCTGTACCGAGATTCATTGCCGTCGTGTGCACGCCTTGCGCGTGGCACGTGCTCAAAGCCGGCGCGACCCCTTATTGGTTTAACATGGGATTTGTAAAGTTCGACACAGACCGATACCGCTGCATATTGGCGCCTGGCACGGCTCATAACACAGGGAGCGAAACATAGCTGACATCATGTGAAAGCCCGAAATCTTGGCTATCCACCGGATAATATCATTTCTATATCATTTTATCATTTCGTCATTTCGTTACGATCGGGCCAATGTACTGCGCGTGAGCGTCACCGGGGTCCTGAGAGGACGGGTCATCTGCCGTCCATAGGAATAGCATGTAAAACTGGGATTATCCCCCAATTTTGGCGCTCCCGATCCACCCGATTCACACCGCCATATTTCGATTACCAACGGACTGATCGACACCAAACCAAGACCTTAGTGTTACCACAACTGGCAACATCGCCATGACAACCGATTCTGGGTCTCGCGTAACGAGCACGCGAGGGGAGGGGTGAAACTCAGAAGTGACATTTTGAAATGTGAAAGTGACATTTTCAGCGTTTGTCACGATTGGGTCTAGTTCTCGGAAACGGCTCAACTTGTCGACTTGCCTCATTTTCACCACATGTGCCGATGTACCGTCTACCCTTTTCCCATTGTCAGTAGGTGGTTGCAGTGTGTGCGGGCACCCTTTTTCCATTGTCAGTAGGTGGCTGCAGTGTGTGCCGGCGGCGTCATCGTCACACGGACTGCACATGTTTTGATCCGTGAAATAGGCTCCGCTTTCCACTGTCTCCACACCTGCCGGCGCGCGCTTTCGTGGCGGGTACACTTCCGTGGGAGATATTTTCAAAAAGATAAATAATATTCGAGAGCAGGGAAATGAATCCCCCTAAAATTGGCACAGCTGCCGAACCAGTATCCGACTCATATGAAACCAACATTAATGTTTTCTCTTGGCGCAGCGTGTGGGGAAGACCCTCTAGGCCGTGATAAGTCCGTGTGACCACGGCGTCGCGAAACCCTCGGTTCAAAGTTCAGCACCAAAAATTGATCTTTATTCTGAGTAAGGGACACGGCGTAAGTACTGGGACGGCTCCAGCAAATGAGCAGATGTAAGACGACCGTATGGCCAAAGGTGACAGGTACTGGGAGCAATTTATACGCGCGATTGCCAGCACCACAAAGCACAAAGCATCACAAGATGGACATTAGCACCGAATAATCTCTCATCGCGCAAGAAAGCAGCACATCCAAGCAAGTCACATTCAAGGTAAGCGTTTCACATTGGGTCAATATAAACAATAACATTATGCCCTATGAGAAAATAATGGGATACAGAGCGATCGCCGGATGGTGTTCGGCGGCAGCGATGTTAACAGGTCGGCGCCTGATGGTGGTCTGCCCCTGAACAGAGTTCTGGGCGGGGTATTTATACGGGCGGAAGGCCTGCTTTTTGTCCTCAAGTATGGTGCAGAAGATATTTCGACCGTGAAACGCATATGTGTGATTGTCGTGCTGAATGTTCGGTGTTTATGTGAACAAAGAGGCCAACGCGTGCTGGGTTTTATGAGCTGACGGTCTGGTGTTTCGCCGGAGTTTAGATTATAATATTAAAGTAGAGGTCGGGGGTATGGAGTCAGCTTTTGCAATTACGCTCGTGCATGACGGATTCGATGTTTTTCGCTGTCATTTGATCATACCTCGCAGAAAAAAAATCGAAAAATAATTATTTAACTCGAAATTCATCAGCACCACCTAATTAAACTAATTAGCATAATTAGATGTAATAAAATTGCTATATCTCCCAAAGAAAGCCAAATATGATCAATTTAAAGCTACTAAATCGACTAAATCGACTATAAGGATATAAAAAATAAAATTTCAGTTTGGTAATTACCCAATTTCTCCACCAATCACATTTGAGCACGATATATCTCCCAAACAAACCAGATATGGCCAATTTGAAGTTACCTACCCCACTAAATCGATTATAAGGATCTAAAAAAGAAATCAGTTGGATAATTTCTGCCAATTTCTCGACCAATCAGATTTGAGCACGATATATCTCCCAATCGAAGTCAGATATGCCAATTTGAAGTTTGAACCGCCACTAAATGGACTATGTAAGGATCTCAAAAATAATATTTTCAGTTCACACACTTCATTACAAAAATGATCGAAACACATAATTTCTTGACCAGTCTCATCTCAATTCACCCTCTAGGGTCACATTTTCAAGACAGTGGCGGCACAAACGTTGGCGATAGACTCGCAGCTCGTCGCGGTGAACTAAATTGCTCGAGGATCGGCGTACGACCACTCGCCCTCAACTGAGCACTGGACGAGCTGCCCTGGCCGGACGACTTGGACGTCCTGAACGACCGGGTGCCGCCACAGTTTGTCGGACTTCTTGTACACCCGTTCGAGGTACTCGACGACAATGTTCCCATCCTCGCGGACCTCCTTCGGGCAGCACAGAAACCAAGCGACGCAGTGTGCCGCCATCTCCCACATCACGACCGACAGCACCATCAGCTCAGGCGCGGACGTGCCGGTCGCAGCGTCAGCGCGGTCGCCGTCTCCGGCTGCCGTAGCCTGCCCCGGCGGACGCAGCGTCGCGGTCAGCTCAGCATTCGTCGGCAAGTTCGCGATCGATGTGGCGTCGCTCGCCTCGTGTGTGTCGTCACTCAGCAACACGCACAAGTTATCGAACCGATCGGCGTGCGACATTCGCACGAGCTTGAACAGCTCCGGTCGCGCCGCGACGTCTGCCGAGTGGGAATGTTTGTAGAAAAAGAGCTCGGTCCGAACGAGCCGCTCGTCGATGTCCGAGTTGCCGCGAAGAGTCACCAACAGCTCGTCAACCGATGAACGCGGGCCGCCCCAGCGCTTGCACTCAATGAGGAGGCGACGCACGTAGTCGCGCTGATGATGGCTAGTGGCCAACTTGCGCTGCAGCGGCTCGCGCAGGAGTGCACGCTGCTCAGCTGTCCACGACGACTCGTGCTTGGCAATGACCGACTTGATGGCGATAGTGACGCGGCCGACGGTGTGAACTTCCGACTCCGATACAGCGTCATATCTGTCCGAACTCCATTCGCCGAGAAGTTCTTTTTGCGGAACTTCGCAACCACTGCGAGGTTGCTGAACTTCGCTAAGTTGCGCTCGGCGTCGATGTTGTGTGTTGGCATCTTCGCCAACTCGATCTCTGGCAGCAAGTGGAGCTGTGCGGCGCGCGGCGGCGCCTCGTCCTCGGCTGCGAAGCCGTACTCGCGGCCGCACTGCAGCTTCACAGTCCGACTGGCGTCGGCGCACACCTGCTTGAGCACTTCGTGCTCCAGGGCGGTCGACGGCGGCTCCACTGGCACGTGGTGGTACGTGACGCGCCACTGTCGCAGTGCGTCCATCGTGCCTTGGGCGAGGTCGACGTGCAGCTACGGCAGGAGCTTAAGCGGATAAACCTGCGAGCACTGCTCGATGCAGTTGCAAAAAATGTCTACCCCCTACCTCTAATTAAAGAGGACCGAAGCGTGCGTAATTTGAAGTCAGACGTTTGGCGCGCCTTCCGGTCTGGTTGGCGCCGCCCTGTGTGCAGGTCGTGGCGCGCCCAATGACTAAGTGTCCGGATGACTAAGTAGCGTAGCTGGTGCATAATTTGGAGTGGCGCTACTACAATTAATGAGAAATAGGTATATGCAGACCCGTTTCATCACATGTTGGGAGGTGATATCGACTGATTGTTTACATCTTGATGTGGGCATATGATCCGCGTGTGCATGTATTTTGCAGGTATACATTTATTTACGTAATGTGAGGATAAAAGTAGATCACTGTGCTTAAGCACAAGGTTCACTTGGCGAGTGTTTTTGGCTTATTGAACAATATGGTTACTGTTGACAAAGGCTCGTGGCCGAAACATATTCATTGTTAGTTCGGTTCTTTTTTGTAAGATGATAATGCAGTTGTTTTGTGTTCTTTTCGTACTTGTAATCATGCTCAGGAAAGAACTGCACCGATCAAGCAAGTAGATTATTATTCAGATCTAATATCCCAATGTGCTTAGTTACAGCACCTGACTCACAAGCTCGGGAACCTACACCGCGGAAAAAGAAATCCTGGTTGGGTGCCCAGGTAGTTGCATCAAACCAGTTACTACTCACGTCGTATTTCATTACTTCTGAGAGAACGTCCTATTCCTATCCTGGAATTACAGAACATAATGATATCCTATGTTCTAACCAAGGCACATGACACAAACTTGACATTTTCGCCATTAACAACTGCGTAGCAAGTGTGCTGGATTTCGCTACTGGTTGGCCAACCAGGGGAGTACGAGCCATTTTAAGGTATAATCTTTATATGCAACGCTCATAGGATAAATGCTGAACTCGTCCAAAGTTGGGTGGACGGACCACAGGCGCTCCGTTCCCTTTCCCCGGTCCCAACGTAGAACAGCAACAACAACAACAAAAACAGCGATGTGGTTCACTTATACCAGCATGGTGTGCTACCCGGTGCCACCCGTTTCAAGTCACGCACAGGCGCATCTGCACCTGGACCATACCCGCCTCTATCCCGCCTCTGTCCCGCCGCCCATAGACCATACCCGCCTCTGTCCCGCCGCACTGATGTGGGAGCGAGTGCATGGTGTTCCGTCACCAGTCTGCACCAGCCTGTCACCACAACACGTCACCGCACAGTCGTCCGGTGTCGCCGAGCCGTCTACTCGTCGAGACACGAGCTCTTCAGCCAGACCACCTCCAGCTGGTCGGGTACGGGCGGCATGCCGGGCACAGCGAACTCGCCCACGTCGATGGCGTCGAGCAGGTCGTACTCGAACGGGTAGAAGCCGAGCCGCTGCAGCCGCAGCAGGCTGGCGTAGACTTGGCGCAGGCCGTGCAGGTCGCGCGGCGGCGCCGCCGCCGGCCAGTCCCTCCTCTCCTCCGGCCAGGCGCCCCACACGCCCGTGGTGAAGGCGCGCAAGTCGAGCCGGGCGCCCAGCTGACGCACGTTGTGGGCGAGCATGTGCGGCGGCGCGTCCGTCAGCGCCGCCAGCGCGCTCGTGTCGAGCGTCAGCGCCAGGTAGCTCACCGGTCTGTCCGTGTGCGCCAGCTGGCCGGTCAGCTGGTCCAGGTGGCTGAGCGCGTGCTCCAGAGACACGGTGTGGTGCTCCACCTCGGCCGACGAGCCGCCGTCCGGCCCGAACGAGTGCGTCTCGCAGCCGAACGCGTGCGCGGCCCTGTCGAACGACGCGTCGCGGGCCTCGCGCACTGAGTACACCAGGCACTCGCCGTCGGCCAGCCCAAACTCGGGGTCGAAGCAGGCCTGTTTCATTCCCCACAACATGGCAGAGGCGTTGGTGCGCAAAACCTGCAACACCAGGATACAGTGGGTCACACTAACAGCAGGCCGTGCATGGATCTTGAAGAGCCTCCAGGCGCACATTCCACACGGATTACTGGGGGAAATAGTGTTGTCCATTAACACACTCTCGGCTTTCAATGTTAATGGCAACAATATGAACATGTACATTTCGGTTGTTAAGCGTGAGATTAATAACACCTGGCTAATAGGTCTATATGTCTTCGCTTTGACCTATTTGCTAATAGGCAAATAGGTCAAAACGAAGACACAACTAAGACCAAAATGATCACCCGCCATAGGAAAGTGCATGCCGGCGTTTGGCGACATTTTCATTTCACGTGAGCCTTGGTGACATTGGCTCATTCGCAACTGGAGGTATCACCGGATGTATGCGCGGCTCCCGCTGGCTTGCACACACCGCAATACTAACCGCTTCCCCGCCGAGCCAAGCGTTGCGCTTGCAAGCCATGACGTTGGCCTTCATGAGGTGTTTGAATAGAGCCTGCAGCATCTCGTCATCGGACTCCGGGATCGGCGGCAGCCTGTTCACCTCCATCTGTGGTCTGTGACGCTCGCAGCTCTCCCATCTGCCGACACGGCCGCACCAGTCATTACGCCACGAGGTATTGCCAGACACAGGGGATCCAGTGCAGGAGCACAGACAGTGGACGCCATGCACAGAGCAGGTACCAGTTAAGCGCATTGCAGTCTCAAAATTCGCACACCAAGCGCACCAAAGTCGCCGACTGTTGTCATCATTGCCACAGGCCAGACAGAAACAGGACGGGCCAGATAATAACAGTATCATCGGAGGACTACACCAAGCAGACAACACCAAACAGATGACAAGTTCGTTTCCACTGCATATTTCTGTAGTTCTCAATGACATTACACAGACATGAAAATTATTTATATAATACGGTGTGAGTGATAGTTAAGTAACTTCAAGTCTTAATTGCATCTGATGTTTCCAGATAAGTATATACATATATATATATATATATATATATATATATATATATATATATATATATATACCTTATCAACCGATACCAAAATGAAAACGAATTCTGACGCACTAACCGCAATGCACATTCGATTCGTCCAGTTTGCAAGAAATGCAATGCCGCACATAGCGTGACTTGTGCACACTGGCCTATTGGGCATGCATGGCCACGCATTGTATGCCTTGTGTACAGTGGATTGCCAGGGGACGCAGTACCACATATTGCATGACCTGTGTACACTGGATTATCTGTGGGGGTGGGGGGTGCACTGCCACGTATTGCGTGACTTGTAAACACTGGGTTATCAGGGGATTTCGGATCCATCTGGCTCAGATTACGTGTTAGGGGATGCATTGCATACATAGCACCGGAGAACAATGCATTCTTTTGTCCGGACCAACTTGACGTCAATAGCTATCCTTGACAATCAAACTATGGGATAGCAAGATTGGTGTGTATGCACAAATGTTGTTTGCGGCCAAAATGGAATCACTTTTGCTAACTCTCACTCCCGGGTTCATTGACAGCTTAAACAATCGCCGTTTCGTCATGTCCACTTCGTTTGCATGCTTTCTCCAACTATGAAATACGAGTTAGGCTGAATTGGTTTATCTCATCAGTTTATACAATTTATTTAACATGTCATTGAAATTAGTTCCATTAAACAAAAAACAATGCTTATTAAATCACAGAGTAGAGCAATAAATAACTAAACGATATTAATGCTCGAGGGCAACGAAAACGTGGGCCATTCTATTAGAAGGAAAACAACTATGCACGTATGGTTAAGGATCAAAATATTTCGCCTGTTTCCCGATTTACTTGAGCGCACATTGCTCGCGGCACTGTCACATGTTCCCTTTTTAAGAGAAGAAGCTTTTGAGTACACGCGGAAGGAAGTAAATGACAAGTATTAATACAAGTATGTAGAGCCGCCGGAACTGCACTAAGATTTAGTCATTCACGGGCATGCAGCCTCATCCATTTCCCAATTAAAGCAGTGTTGCTGCAAAGCAATATTGGGCGTCATCGCCATGGCGGCTGACACCTGGTGAGACGTACGGTTGTGAGCTGGTCCTGTTGCTGATGGCCCACATCAGCAGCAATAGTAGCAGCAGCAGCGAGATGGCGGCCTGCAGCGGCCAGATGAACCAGTACTGCTCCCGATTCTTCCGCAGTGCCATCCAGCACGTCCACCCCATGATACGGCTGCGACTCAGCACCGGCTGACCAGACGAATAGCCCAGCACCGGCCGACCAGACGAGTAGCTCAGCACCGGCCGACCAGACGAGTAGCTCAGCACCGGCCGACCAGACGAGTAGCCCAGCACCGGCTGACCAGACGAGTAGCTCAGCACCGGCTGACCAGACGAGTAGCAGCAGGCGACCAGACGAGTAGCCAGCACCGGCTGACCAGACGAGTAGCTCAGCACCGGCGACCAGACAGTAGCTCAGCACCGGCGACAGACAGTAGCTCAGCGGCGACCAGACATGAGAAAAGACCAGCGCCGGCTGACCAGACGAGTAGCTCAGCACCGGCTGACCAGACGAGTAGCTCAGCGCCGGCTGACCAGACGGCCGACTAGCCACCGCCGACACTCAGCTGTGGGCAGGCGTCAGCAGCGGCGCCACACGATGGCAGGCGTCAGCAGCGGCGCCACACGATGGCAGGCGTCAGCAGAGGCGCCACACGATGGCAGGCGTCAGCAGAGGCGCCACACGATGGCAGGCGTCAGCAGAGGCGCCACACGATGACAGGCGTCAGCAGCGGCGCCACACAATGGCAGGCGTCAGCAGCGGCGCCACACGATGGCAGGCGTCAGCAGAGGCGCCACACGATGGCAGGCGTCAGCAGGGTGCCCACGATGGCAGGCGTCAGCAGCGGCGCCACACGATGGCAGGCGTCAGCAGCGGCGCCACACGATGGCAGGCGTCAGCAGAGGTGCCTCACGATGGCAGGCGTCAGCAGCGGCGCCACACGATGGCAGGCGTCAGCAGCGGCGCCACACGATGGCAGGCGTCAGCAGAGGCGCCGCACGGCAGCAGGTATCTGCCGGTCTGGCGGCCGGGGAGACCGTCGCTGGCCGCCGAGTCTCCCTCCGGTCGGGGTCAGCGAACTCGCCAGACCCCGCCGGCGGTGGCGGCCGGTTGTACCGGTGGCCTTGCACTCTCCCGAGAGAACGGGAGAGCACACCGAACTCCAACGCCGCCCGGGTGGACGCTTTGTCACGTGAGCACACAATCTCTTCGCAACATGCACTGATCATGTCAACATTAGGCGTCGGAAATTTGGGTCCGTTCGTACCTGCCGAAAACATGGCCGAGTTTATTTGGTTCGGGTCACAGCCTAGCATTTCTAGATTTTGGCAACCTGATCTAGGTTTCTGCAAAACCTACTTGGCGGTTTTATTATTTCGTACTTCGGCACTTCCACCTATTTATAAATTTGATTCCATCAAAGGGAACAAATCTAAGCTGGTGTTAAACAATAGGCAACACAAATATATAATCGGGGACACACCAGACAAGATAGTCGTCGGGAACCCACCACCCAAGAGAATCGTCGGGGACACCACCCAACAGCGTCAACGCAATCGCCGGGAGTCGCTCACGAGCTATTCAGTGGAGTGACTGTAGTTTAGCTGTGAACTTCGCTTGCGTTCGGATTGACACGGCCACTCCTGAAAAGCAGCGAAAGCCGAGTTAACGTCGCGAAATGTGAGTGAATCAGACCAGGGAGTGCCGATGTGCCCTTCACTCATCATGCCAACAATGTGAACCCACCGCCAACGGTTTTGGGTACGTAATGGCCCCAACCAGCGGAGGATTGGTAGCCGTTGGCCCCGGAAAGGGTAAAGGGGAGGAACGGATTGTGGCGAGCAGGGGTATTGTGGAGCATGGTCCATTAAGGATTAATGCACGGAATTAATGGATGAATGGTGTGGGTGATACATGAATGTTAATGGTTTAGCAATGAATACGTACACACGCACGCGCATTACTGACGAGAGTTTAGATGACGGAAAAACCACCTGGTTCCAGAAAAGCATAAATGAAGAGGGCAGGTCTTCTCGTTCACCACATATTAAATAGCCCCTTTCATTCCATGGGGAAGTAAAGTAACCCAGGAGATCTGTTGGGGTCCCACGTCACTCAGCGGATAAGATGTGTAAACCGTCAAGGTGGGAATACTTCCCTATCTTCCCTACTGTCGCTCTGTCTCTCTGATTATCTGTTTCTCTCTTTCTCTCTTTCTCTCTTTCTCTCTCTCCTCTCTTTCACCCTCTCTTTCTCTCCATCTTTCTCTCTCTTTCTCTCTCTTTCTCCCTCTCTATCTCTTTCTCTCTCTCCCTCTCTCTCTCTCTCTCTCTCTCTCTCTCTCTCTCTCTCTCTCTCTCTCTCTCTCTCTCTCTCTCTCTCTCTCTCTCTCTCTCTCTCTCTCTCTCTCTCTCTCTCTCTTCAATCAAACGCAAAACACCTGCTTCTTATCAAATATGCTACCCGGCCGAAGGCGCCGAATCTTGGGTTCTTGACCTTGGGAAGGGATACGGCAATAACCGCCAGCCTGGATACACTCGTGAATTCTCCTCGGGCACTGGGTTATTAAACCAAAGCACCACGTGTTACGAGACTTCCTCCTGCTTTAAATGGTATGGGGTAATAGTACAGCACAACTGAACTCAAGAAGTTGATTAATATATGGAACCGGGGATAACATTCCACCCTGAAATGGAATGGACTTGAGACTCAAGATAATTATAGAGGATCCTGTGGTCCGTTGCGTGCGTTCACCGTTTATGTCACGGCGAGATAGGTCGGAGATTTTTGAGCAAGCAAGAAGCAAACTATGACTATAAACTAACCCCTTGGTCCGATACGAGGACACTCAGGCTACCGTGTATCGTCCGTTCATCAACTACATCACGTCATCGTTGATGCAGGAGCCCTCAACATCATGCATGTGGCTGGACGGAATGCAAATACTGCAATTTAAACTGGCAATGTCTGTGACCCCAGTCGACTTGGCTCGATCCAGGACACCGCATCCAGTTAAGTGTTGCCACCGTACGATTGATCAGAAAGAGTTCAAGGTATGTCACGTGGAGAAAATACACCCAGCAATTCGTGAATTCCCCAGTTAGCATAAAAAGTGAAGCATTTAGGTGTGAAATCTCTAAATCTTTGCATACGTCAGAAATATGCAAATTTGAATAGTATTGGGATGCGTCAAAAATGCAGTCGGAAATCGTGTACGTTGTGGTCAGATCTGCGTCGATTGGCATGCGTGTGCGTGGCCGATGACGTTCCTGTTGATTTTTTAGACACAACCCCATGACTACCCATGTGGAAAGCCTTCGAGCTGTCAGATTCAAGGAAGGCACTTGGGCGCTCAAACGGAACCCCAGGCTCGCTGTGGATTGATCCAAGCTGACCTTCATGATAGAGCAGTAAGCAAGGGTGAATTGGTGAAGAAGAAGAAAATAAACCCTGTGGCCCGACACGAGGTCGTCCACTCTCCCTTGTATCTCCCTTTGGTCAACTGGATTATGTCACTGTGATACAGAGCCCCTCAGCATATTGCCGATTGCTAAAGGAAACACAAATTTGAAAGTTGACCTTGTGATGTTGCCGACCCAGGTCGACCTAGCTTGGTCCGTGAAGCGGCGCCTTCCTTGAAGTGTTGCTGCCAAATGTGTAAGTTGTATATTCGCGGCATGCATTTTGCACCATATTTATGGTTATGTGAACTCCTTTCCACGGCAAAATGTTCTTGTAATATCGCAAAGCAGCTACGATGGGGAAAAACAGCGTTTACCGTGCAATCCCTGGAAACTCGACGGGGTCGATGGGTGGACTCGCAGGCAGAGGCACCAAATGTTGGTTCGGTATGAAAGGCTATGCGCACAGTTCAGATAACAGCCAAAAACGGTCTGGGTGGTATTCCTTCCCCGTCTCAACTATTCCAGTAAGCCTGGAGCTCTCGATTTTAGCACAAGCAGGGAAGATGAAGTTTGGCGTTCCGTCAGCCCCTAAGGATAGGACAGGCAAGGGATTTTATGGGTTTCCCTATATGACCCCAGGCAGTTAGAAAGACGACAGGGGACCACCCCGACCGATTTGTGGGCCAGGACCACCTGTGGGGGTGTCTGCCGATCGCGAGTTGCAGCGTACAAGTTCCGGCAGAGCGACGACTGATTTAAGGCTAGGTACGCCGGCCATTATTGCCCAAGCCCCGACAAAAGACCCAAACAGAAACTAACGGAATGTCTCCACCCAGTGCATCAAGCCTTTAAAGCAGTAACAGAAATAGTAATTACCAAACCAACCAAGTGTATGGCGACAGCCGGCCTCAATTGTGGACCTGTGCACGGGTAATTCAACGAAGTGTTTTGGGACAGTGATCCCTAAGCAGCGATCTGAGAAAGTAAGTCTTGTTGAATGTTCACATACCACTGGAGGGAAAAAATTGAGGGCCGAACACATACATTTTTGCATTAATGAAGCGAACGTTCGGAGTGGAAGGGAATGAATGTGAGTTTGCATGGCTTAGCTAAGGTTAATTAAGGACCAGTGGGGGCTGTTTGGGGCCCAATGTGTGCATGCAGCTGTCAGACACCAATCGTTGTCAAATATTTGACTCAAGATAACTACCTAGGCCCACATATTGCAAGTCCGGCGACCCGTGGGATCTTTGCTCGTGGAGTACATGGAGGGCAATAATGGGGATTCTAGCACATAAGAATTAAGAATACCCCGAAGCTGGACGAGGGCCGGTGACGGATGCATTTCCAACTCCAGTGTACGCCCATTGCTCCTATGACCCCCCCCCCCCCCTGAGTCTCTCCAGCCACGCGGTTCCTCTAGCCTTCCCTAGCGCCACTACCAAGCTAGGTTCACTCACGAATGAAAGTGGTGACAGTGAGAAACCTGGCCTAGCTATATATATATATATATATATATATATATATATATATATATATATATATATATATATATATATATATATATATATATATATATATATATATATATATAAATATATATATATTTGTGTAAGGATAGAGGAGTTACGGGGCGCGGACAAGACAACTGTACGACAACATAACGATCTGACATATGATGACAGTTCATACGACAGAGTGGATTCTTCGCGGGTCGCCGCTCGCTGTGGGCCACACCTGCTGTGGGCCGCACCTGCTGTGGGCCGCACCTGCTGTGGGCCACACCTGCTGCGGGCCACACCTGCTGTGGTCCGCACCTGCTGTAGGCCACACCTGCTGTGGGCCGCACCTGCTGTGGGCCACACCTGCTGTGGGCCGCACCTGCTGTAGGCCACACCTGCTGTGGGCCGCACCTGCTGTGGGCCACACCTGCTGTGGTCCGCACCTGCTGTAGGCCACACCTGCTGTGGGCCGCACCTGCTGTAGGCCACACCTGCTGTGGGCCGCACCTGCTGTGGGCCACACCTGCTGTGGGCCACACCTGCTGTGGGCCACACCTGCTGTGGTCCGCACCTGCTGTAGGCCACACCTGCTGTGGGCCGCACCTGCTGTAGGCCGCACCTGCTGTGGGCCGCACCTGCTGTGGGCCGCACCTGCTGTGGGCCGCACCTGCTGTGGGCCGCACCTGCTGTGGGCCGCACCTGCTGTGGGCCACACCTGCTGTGGGCCGCACCTGCTGTGGGCCGCACCTGCTGTGGGCCGCACCTGCTGTGGGCCGCACCTGCTGTGGGCCGCACCTGCTGTGGGCCGCACCTGCTGTGGGCCGCACCTGCTGTGGGCCACACCTGCTGTAGGCCACACCTGCTGTGGGCCGCACCTGCTGTGGGCCACACCTGCTGTGGAACCGACCCATCGGAAACGAGATCGGGCCGGATCGGAGAGATCCCGCCCAGCGCCCGTGAGTGTAGCAAACATGGCCGCCGGGCGGCGGCCGTGCGGAAACGGAGATGTATTATAATCTCCACAGCATATAACCTCTACAGCGCGGAGCCCGGAGATTTCTGAACATCCAAATATTGTAGAAGCCTTCCCACATAGGCCTCCCGAGATTCTCCCTATTCTTAGCATAATTCCTTGGCGGCTTCTCTGGTGAAAAACCTCACGGTAAGTGGTGGCACCGTGTACGAATGGCGAACGTCATGTGTGGCATGGCTGCGGAGAAGAACAAGCCCAAAAAAGTAGACCATACCCTTGACATAGTCCTTAGTCTCCTGACTACGCCATTATTTCCCATTGGCTGGTTTGCACGTGCAGGTATGGACCTCACGTGGGGCTTTTGATCATGATATATTATTTGCCCATATATGCACAATGTTACCGATGTGAAATATTAAGAGTTCAAAATGGTCTTGTTCACTTTCTCCCAGTAGTGCCGATCCTGGCTTCGCCATTGGAGCACTCCTATTTTAACTTTCTCAAGTTGTAGACTAGAACAATTGAATTCGGTTGAGCTATCCAGTTTTAACTCGGCCCACCGGACTCCGATATCTGAATTGGTACAAGGCGCTCCTCTTACCTTTACAGTTTTAGGCCTAAGCGAGCCCTACCGCAGCAGGGTTAACACACAAATATGAAGACTCACAATGTGACTAAAACAACAGACTTGCTGTCCTTTGTTCCAGATGTGCCGCATTGCACCCAGGATTCCCCCCCCCCCCAGTTCAAATAAATTTTCCGCGTCCCTAAGGGGGATTTTCTACTTGTCACGGCACATTTTCCGGACCTGGTAGCCACTCAGTGTGAAATATTGCGCCTGTGTTTCAGTCAACAAGTAGCAGGCGTTGGCGTTGCAAGAATTGGCAAGCCTGCTCTGGTGGTTTTTATGGTTCCAAGGACAATTTTTGGATACTATGAAGACTGTCCCCAGAGCCACATCAACCCCCACCCCCAAGATCTTCTAACACCTGTTTACGCTTATAACGGTGTTGTGACGGAGCTAGCAAAGGCTTTGCTTCGAGGCGTTCTGATGAAAAACGCGAACATCAAACTGATAGCGTGGAAGGTGCCAATGGGATGCGTGGAATATTAACGTGTTCTATGCAGCATGCTGTTTCACCTTATTACCAATCTTACGCATTTAGCTATGACACGTACACTTGATGTTAGTTAGCGGGTTTTTGTTCCCCTCCAGTGACACGAAGTTAAGAGTTTTTGGGCGGTATTGGAACGGAACGGGACTGTTACAGGTTTAGTTCGTGGCGGTTTCTTGTGCTTGGAGTGGGTGCACGGCAGAGATAGTACCCATATCAACCCGTCTATAGCACATCAGCGAACAACATTGATGAAAAATTGCATAAATGTTCAGAGATGCTTTTCCATGGATTGTAATGGGCCTTGAATACCTCTCAGAGATGCTTTCCCATGGGGTCCTGAGATTCGACAGGTTGCATTCGACATTCGACAGGTTGCAGGGGTGCAGACACACCCCTAAAAGAACGCAATTATCCACCCATGTCGAACACCGCACCGCCCACCTACAGCTACATGCGTTGACACACGCTCCTCGATCGATACTCCGGTCGCGATGCCCAACAGCGTCCATCCCGTGCTCTCCGCAATACGAAACCTCTGCAATGCCCACCACGTGCACCTCCAACTGACTCTTCTCTGGATCTCCGAATACATTGGCTTTCTGGGCAACCAAAGCCGACGACGTTCGTCCGTCAGGCCGTCGACCTCCAATCCAGGAACTGACCCCTCATACCACCTGGCGACCTGCTGCCCTTGGCTGACCTTATGATGACACTTCGTCTTTTCCTGCTGCCCTTGACCGAACTTATGACACATCTTACGAGTTTTTCCCAGCATGCTGGAACCACAGCACGTCACATATTCACAAAATGGAGCTCGTCCGTTCCGAATGGGCCTCATGAAAACGGCTTTCAGAGGAGGTGGCCTGCGCCTCCTTACCACACAAACCTCATACATCATTATCCTTTGGACCAGCTGCACTGAGTTCCACATTGTTAGGTGCGTGGGGCGTGTTCTTCCCAACGTACGTGTCCAAGATATGCCTGGCAACGCCGCTCTATCTCCAATTATTTTTCCAACAAACGACAACCAATTCCGTTGTGGACATTGCACATGGTGGACGATATCGAAAGTACGAAATGCATCTGTTATCCCGACACGTGAATTTGCATGTGTTCTAATGCGTCCCAAGAGTATGCTGGGTCGTCATGATCTTCTGGTATTAGAGCAAGCTATATGATTTCTTAATACAATAGCTTCGGAGAAAACGTCTAAGCGTACATCATGAAGATGATTAGTTCGTGTACCAGCATCATAGCCAACAGGCAGGCCGCAGGTGACGACAGGAAAACGCGACCAACTCGTTATAATGTCGCGTGCCGTGGCTTTCAGTTCTCGATAGTCAATGCATCAAGGGGAAATTTGGCTATTTGTAATTGATGCAACCAATTAGCATGCTTTCGGATGGTGCTACGAATTGTTTCGTTGGCTGTTAAATCAACTTGTTCAATTGCGACTCCATTAAGCTGATTGTTATTGGTTCGTTGGTCATTCTGCACGGCCGCCAACTGTGTACGGTTGCGGGCCGCTCACAGGGCAATTTATACACGATGGTGATACTTGAGGAGGCTACAGGAAAATAAATCATTTCTCCTGACGCTGCCGCTACAGCAGCGTGGTGCGGGTCACAGCTACGTGCCCGGCCCCTCACCGTCATCGGCCACGATACATACTCATCACATGTGCCCTGCGCAGACCAGAAGATCACTGGGCTCTGGTGCCGGCCGGTGAGAAAGCAGAGCAACGTTCGCTCTGCTGAAGACGACGGAGGTTTCGTGTCGGAGACGCTGGGGAAGGCACAGCGCAGGGCTCCCGAAGACAGCAGCAGCTCTGGTGAAGCTGCAAAACACGCAGAATTGGTATGCTGCCTACACGTACACGTGATGATAATTGGGGAGCTCCTTGACAAGCACCTTGCTAGGCATTGATCAGCTCACCACAGTGCCTGCACCTCCCGAGGCTCTGATCTCACCCAGTGTGACGCCATGGGCACTGTGCCCCCGGCCCAGGAACGATTGATCACTGGAAATCCCAGCAAGCGCAACAAATCACCAGAGCCGGCTGAAAGGCCAGTTACCTTCGGCAGCGGTCAGCGCCTGCCTTCAGTCGCCTGCTGTGGCTGTGCCGGGCATCTGAGGTGGGTCGGGCTGTTCTGCTGAACTTTAGCTCCATCTACATCTTTGGCATGTCATCAGGTAGCTAGCCACCTCTTTGTGTTCGGCTTGGATCATTATAATATGAGTGGGAGTATGATAGAAGGAGCTGCATCTTCAGTTGTATGGTTTCAGCTTTGTCCTAATATAGGCAACGATCACGCAGACCTTAGTTTGGGGACGTCGCCGGTTCGCAGTGCTGCTGTCACGCGTGCAGATCCTGCTGGACGAGATGTTGGCGATACCTCAGCTGCGCGACTCCCAAGAGAAACTAAGCAGGATTGGCGCTTACCTGTGGGTTTCGGTAGACTAATTTTTGTCGCCATATTGGCTTCCAACTTTCTTTTGCGTTTTGGGTCTGAAGTTCACGGTAACGTTCGATCACACCGTCACACTGATTGTCGTGAACGTCGAGAACGCCCTACTCTTCGCTTACGTTCTTATGATACCGCTGAAGTTCATGTTCGTCGGAGTTTGCATAACCAACGGCATGAAGACAGTCAACCCGTAGCAGCATACAAGTCAGAGTCCGCGCGACCCTGGACCGTGTGCACTCAGCTAGCTGCAAGCACAGCTATTGCGCTGCTTCTCGGCCCTGACTAAGACGATGAGCTTCGAACTGATGATAGTAATGTCGCACGGCGTCCTTCTGCAATGTACCATCGTCATCATAGTGTTCGGTATGCTGTTCTTCAGTGATCAGTCAGGCGAATTGGCTAGCTTGCTAGCTCTGTACATGCTCTCTGCTATGCTGACAGTAGCTGGACCGCGCGTGGTGAGTCAGCATAGCTGGACCGCGCGTGCTGGAAGAGGTCGTCCACAGTCGCGACCTCCTGTTGGAGTTGGAGAGGCTGCAGCCCGACCTGGAGCGAGACGCAGCCAGGGCAAGAGCCGCCGTGCGGCGAGACCTCGACACCCTGGGCTACGTCGGTCTGTACCGACTGGAGAACTTCACCATGCTCAGCATCACGTCCACCATCATCACCTACATCATCGTGATGATCTAGTTCTAGGATTCGGAGGCGAAATGTATAGCTACCGACAGTCAGCCCGCTAGAAACGTGTCAGGCACGCGTGAGGAAGCAGCTATTTAGAGCAGGAAGAACCTTGTTATCGCGAAACCAGCACAATGCAATTACTACCTTCGATTAAGAATAATATGATGCCGCCAACGGATGGCACATTGTAGCCGTAAAACAAGAAACAGATTCCTGGAGCATCCCCAATCTTCTTACAAATTAGGCAGTAGCCAGCACGCTTTGATATCTACTGCACAGTCAATGTCATTACCACACATATGAGACTGTCCGAAAGGAGGACACTATGCATTGCCCAATGTATGATGACCACTGATGACGCTACTCCAGTCCATCTATGACGTCACTGGGGTCGGCTGTCAGCCAGTCCACGCCCTCCACTGCCAGAGAGCGCACACAGCGTGGAGTGTCGTGCTAACGCTATATTCATCAAAACCTAGCGTCTCTTGGCCGTATCGCACCGTTGGGAGTATTGAACGCGATCGCACAACTGGGGCGTGGGTTTTCGACAGCCTCCTGCATTCATTGACTGATTGGTGACTAAGCACCACAGACGCCAGTCTCGGTCACACGTCCGACCTCGGCGCAGCCTGTGAGTATGACACATTGGGACGTTCTCCGGTTGTGCACGCGGAAGGGAAGGTACATCGAGAGGCCGACCGATTACAGCCAAGCGTGCAGTAGCGCGCAGTCACGTTGTGCACCTCGGGGACCCGTGATACGACCAATGTACCCAGTAAATCGTGACACTAAGTGGTAAACCAAGTAAGCGCCGAAACCGGTCAGTCCTTAAGCCAGCTGGTGCTCCTCGGATGAATAGCTGATCCAAGTATGACAAATCCGGCCTCGCCAAGCGTAGTAGTCATCACCATCGCCCAGCACAAGCAGACTACACATCCAATCGCACATATCACGACTGCCTGCTGCGGCCACGACATATGCCCAGAGGAATGTGCGGCAGTAGACCCCGTGCTCAGGGCGCGCCGAGTCAGTGGCGGAGCGCCCCGAGACCTCCTGGGTCCTGTGCGGCCTCACAGTGCCTTCGCCACCGCTGCTGACTCTTCACTTTGACGGGGGCCGCCGCCGCCGCCGCCTTCACTACTGACTCTTCACCTTGACGGCGGCCGCCTTGTGAGCTTCTGGCCGCCGCCGCAGCAGGCGCCGACAGCTGAACACGAGCAGCGCCAGCAAGACGACCAACAGCGCCACGCTCACGACCAGCACGTCCAGCATCCAGTACTGGTACCAGCTGAGGTGGCCGTCCACCATTTGCAGATGGCGCGGCGGGCCGAACCGCGACACCAGCTCGATCCAGTGCAGCGCCCGGTCTGTCGCCGACTCGCGCTCCGTCCGCCAGATGGCAGCAGCGCGCCGCACGTTGTTCCGATACCTGCGGCGAGGAGGCGCCACCGGCGTCAGGCGGGGAGCACTGGCCCAGGGCTGAGCACGCTCGGAGGAACGTCATCTCTGAGAGCATCGGTCGGTCCGGATAGTGGGCGCTACTACTGTGATGAGAGCCATCGATGAGGCTATGCAGCATTCTAACACGAGGAGGTTCTCAACTCTATAAGAGCCAAACATGTCACCAACATGTGGGTGTCCCGTGCAATACGTGCTTCATCAGAAATAGCCGCATGGTGAGGATTTGGACGCTTTCTAATCCTCCACGAAGAGCAAAATTCCTGTCAGTTTTGCACCCACCAGCCGATCGGAGTCGGGTTCGGACTTGAGGAAGCTAGGCAATCATCGGGAGCGAGTATAGCATGTGAGCGGCCATACATTCAGTTGGCTGGTGTGCTTTGAGCTAAATACCAGAATACGCATAAATTAATAATACAACTTGGAGATTGCCTAGGGCAAACTAGAGGCGAGAAACGTTTTTTTTTAAATCTAGAAAAGGCTTCAGAAACGAAAAACGTTCTCAAGCCCAGCTGACATAACCTGCTAAGATCATACCGCTTAAAAGGGCACTCAGCCCAGCCGCTGAATTTGAGTTTCGAGCACCCAAAACTTGATTGACGACCAGAAACTTTTAGGGGGTGACAGGTCAGGCACATGAGCAGTTCAATTTCAGTAATCGGTCTACGACATAAGAAATCAGTGCTCTCTTGACAGCGAAAAGTGCATTTACAGCCCTGTACATAATTTGACTAACTTTGCGCTTCCTTCGCATTATACAATTTCGAAAGTCTCACGTTTTCGTCCAACTTTAGTTACTCGGCCTATGATATCAGGTTTTGTGCGAAATCTCCGTTAACAATATCTAAGAGCGAACATGTTCTACACAGCATTCGCACAGGGACAATTGGGAACATCCTGTCGAATTTCAGGAAAATGATAATACTTGCGTGTAATTTTCACTTCTGATTGAAAGTTATGGAGCAATTGAGCCGGTGCCTGCCTATATGCAGAGTGTAGCAATGGGTAAATGAGCACGCTGCTGAAAGTCAGTTGTACTAACTTCTTCAACATCGCGTGAGACGAAATGTACGACCCTCAATATACCAGGAGGTGTTGAGTTTACATCAAAAGTAAACTCAACACCTCCTGAAAAAGTTTACATCAAAAGTAACGTTAGGGATTATGCTCCTGGCCGAAATGTTAGGGATTATGCTCCTCCAAGAGTTTGTTTGACTCCTGACGATGGCCCCTGGCCGAAACGTTGAATAATGTAGCATAATCCCTAACGTTACTTTTGATGTAAGCTCAGCACCTCCTGGCATATTGAGGGTCGTACATTTCGTCTCACGCAATGTCTAAAGCGCAGGAACACTTAAGAGCCATTCTTCGTTGTATTAAATACATTCTTCAACGAATTACTTTTTTTTAAAGCATGCTTCGCTCTGTCTGTGAGCATCGCGATTCATTTTTCATAACTTTATTCCTGGGTTTGACAATCTGGAGGGTGTATTTTTCCTATACATGTTACACTATTTGCATGCTACCATGTGCTGGCGAAGATGGCGCACGTGCTCTTTTACTGCCTATTGCTAAACTTTTTTAACAGTGTCGGTGACATCTTTATTTCTTATCAGGGCTGTACAGTGTTATCATTGCCGTGCTGATTATGATATTCATTGCACACTTCATTAACTATTGAATGGTTATGAAGATTATTCCAATTGCAGTGCATACGCTTATGCACACTCTAAGTACCTTCAACAATTGAAGACTCTTACATCACACTGCACAAACTAAACATTACTGGTCATGCTCCAACTTGCTTGCTGGATCTTTAACTTGCTGTTGAACAATATCTGGGTACTGTTAAGTCCAACAGAAGCGTTGTTGATACTCGTACCGTATTCAATATTCATACGCTATTAAATCCTAAACTTCCGGCGATTAGCCATCAGGACGCATGATTTCATCTCACACGAAACAATGATTGTCCTTGACCAAACAATGCCCAGGAGCACCTCTGTTTCGTTTAGTCCGTTTTTTTCTTTCTCCCAAAAACTCACAGAATCAAGTGAATGGTCTCATGGATACATGTGCAAATGCAAATAGTCTTTGCTGCTATTCCCGTTCCGGAACAGAAATTAGTCGCTGTCGTTCTGGACTGCGTTGGGGAACACACAACGAACGTCTATTTTAAGCTAAAAACCGAAGCCAATTACTTCGTCACAACTGATGCAACATCAATATCAGCAGGGCTCACGATTCGGCTGAGCATGCTTACTTATTATTATAGTCAAGCAAGCATGTCAAACATTTGTTGACGGCACACTCACTTGTCAGTGTACAGAAGCTTGTTGAGCGAATCTGCCAGAATGTCTTCGGTGAGTCCAAACTTGTCCAGACCGATGCCCAATTCACGGAAGTGCATGAACTTGGAGTTGTCTCCCTGGTCTCCGAAGATGGGCACTCCCACTGAAGCGCAGGGGTAGTGTGTTGAAAGTGGTGTGCGGCACGCCGCATCGGCCAAGCGCCAGGGAAAATAGCACCGATCATTTTCGGAGCCATGGCATTCATTGATGAAAACACATGTTAGACATATTACCTTCAGTTTGGCTGAGGTGCTGTAAATCCTATGTGGGAGTCAGTCGCATATGTAGCTTGTGAGGGATCTCGTAGCATCATCTACCAGCAGACACACTGAGGCGATACGAAGCAGGGTAACAAGCTGGAAAAGCTGGAGAGCTCTCAGAACACCAGGAAAGCGGAAGGGTCAGACGACTTTCAAATTTAATAAGGAAAATATAACTTCACATTAGCAAAGTAACAAACCAGGAGGTTTCAGGACGATCCGACCACTGGAGAAACCAGACATGACAAATGAGCATCAACAGATTGCCAAACCAAGGAAATTAACGGCCACCCGACCACCCGGGGTCTCCAGCCATGAGTGCTAGATTGCCTGAGGGCAACTTACGAAGCGGTACACCGGCGTAGAAGGCCTCCATCATGCCGTTCATGCCACAGTGACTGACGAACACCTTGGTCTGAGGATGTCCTGTGGAAAAGATGATCGACATTGATAAACAACTGCTGACTGTGTGTCCACGGAGCAACAAACACGTCATAAGCTGAATACAAAGTGCAATGGTACAATATTTCATATTCCCATGAAAGCATGTTGCGCCACGGTATTTAGCTTACCCAATGAACTATTACACGTCGTAAGTATTTGTAGTGGTGAACTGTCGTCCATTGAGATCATTTGCATGAATTAGCTGCAAGATATCTATTCGTGGCAATATCAGAGGCGTTTCCCGACTGCATTTTGAGCATTGAGATTTGCAACACACATACTAAGATGGTTCCCTTTCAACTATCACAGTACACCTATAACCGTGACAACTTCAGAAATTATGATTTGAACACAACTTAACGCGTAAACAGCGGTCGACCGTTTGCAGTAGGTTCGCGTGTAGCAAACGTACCAGATTCCCGTAACCTGGGTCTGCATTTCATTACTTTGGTTCCCCAATGGCTGTTCTCCAGCCAATATCATCGGGAAGATAACAGTTATATTACCTCCAAATGGGCAATGAAACACACATATTAAGAATGTCAGGTTTCATGGCTTTGTTATAGTGACGACATATCAATAAATTCCACCTAGATATTTTTTAAGCAGATGTATGGCGATGATGGTGATGATGGTGATAATACCTATGGCGATATATGACTTTCTATATCAGCATGCCACGCATGACGAAGAGCCTTAAGTTTTTCACAATGCATAAGCTGTGGTACAGGCGCCGACCCAGTCAGCCCTGGCACGGCCAGCCGGCAGTCGCGTGGTTACGCCATGTCACGTGTCTTGTGTACCCCGAGGGCGGTCGGTTGGGCCTGCTCAGTGTTACCACGGATGCCACAGTGACGGGATGTGTGTGGTATTAGATTATCGGGAAACCTGTGAGTCAGGAATGGCCGTGATCCTGTGAAATCCATGCTAGTTCGACAGTTTGACATACTGTATACATTCGAGATAAGTACATTATGCTCCAAGAATGAGTCCAATTTCAGCAATGTGCTGATGGTTTCGACTCAAGTGGATTGCATTTCAGTACACTTACCTCCAAAGCGAATTTTGCATCATTGGATCCGTTTGACAGATATAATGCACATGTCAACCTGAATTATCTTCTGGTTGAGCTTACTACGTCGGATTGTCGTAACAGGTTATATGTATGTCTCGAATTTCTTCACATAGGCCCACATTAAACGCGAAATTTGTCTCCATGGGATGTCAAGAGAGCACAGTTGCGTACGGTCCCTCAGTTTTCTACCACTTCGGCATGGCGCCAGATTCTATGCCTGCACCATCATTTCCCCAGAGCCCCCGTCATGCCCTCGCTCGACAGCCCTTAATAATAGCATAAGTCGTTTGTATTGAATCCAGCCATCGTACGGCCTCCGTATTGTGCTCCAAGTCATGGGTGAAGGTGTTGTCTGAGGCTATGTTTCCTGGGCGGTGTCGAAATCACGACCGGATGACACAAGGCAAACGCTAAGCTCGGCGACACACCAACAAGGCCAGGTGTTTCACCGGAAGTCATGGAGGCAATGATGCCAAACGGCACACAAAGCCGACAGGTGAGTGAGATGAGAGATTAAGAGGCGTCGGGATGAATGTGAGACTTTCATCCCGATGCCCGTAGCTAGTGTATCGTATCTCTTTCTCGTATTACTTTCTCCTGTCTAGTGCATCTACCTGAGGTACCCACCCCATCACTGTCACGTACCGAGCACATCTATCTGTGGTAGCCACTCCACGACCTTCACGTTGGAAGGAATCCGACTCAACCGAGAGGCTGTGAACCGCATCAAAACCTGGCGGAATACATCAGCGCATCATCAAAATATGGCGGAATACATCGGTGCATCAGCAAAATATGGCGGAATACATCGGTGCACCATCATCACGTGGGGATAAGCGAAGACATCATCAGAACGTCGGGTCACATCTGGGTCATTGCACTTTGGGACACGTTGAAGTGCTCGACCGACTGACCTATTGGTCTGCTTGGATGATAATGAATTGCCTATTTTCGAACCGATAATTAATGCAGAGTCTGATCAAACCTGACACATTTTGCACGATTCACTACATCATTCATATCAATTAATTAAGTAATTTTCAATGTCACAAAACATGCCGTATTTGATTGAATATGAATTACCTAGCACAAGAATGTTTGACAGTGGCTCGTACGCGCATGTTGGATCACTTCTTTCGTTCGTATTATCCTCCTTTTTCTCATGTATCCTTCTTGTAAAAAATTATCAGTGGTGTACAAAATTATTTTGCGATAAAGTACTGTTTTACTTCAGAGTGGCTTCGGAAGTGTCGGTGCGGTAGTAAAATTGATTTCATGGCAACACAAAGCACAACGATTGTAGCTTTGTGGACGGTGCCGAAGAGAGGCATGAGGTCAGCTCACAATTTCCAGCAGACGTATGTCATCTATTGACAAATGAGTATTACCAATCGCTTTGCAATATTGCATTTAGCTCCCGATTGAAAGGACCAAGTTAAATCCGGTCTGAGGTAGGGGTGTGGCTGCGAGATGGCATTGGCAACAAGCTCAACTCCAATGATGGCTAAATGGAGAATCTTAACTATGGTGAAAGCTGGAAGCTGAAGTTGATCTCTCGTGTTTTAAACTCTGACCCCGTAAAATACCGTGGAAGCATTCGGATTGCATTTGGGCTTGAATAGATGAGCAGCGCGATCTGTCAAGGCAACGCCACCAAGGCAGCATGCTTATCCGAAGAGGAGCATCAGGACTTCACGTGACAAGCACCGACCTTTTGCTTAAGTTTGCTGAACACGCTGAGGAAGGTATTGATGTATTCGTCGGGAACGGAGAGTGCCTCATACCCGGTGATTCCCAGGCTGAAAACAACCACGCCGTGCTCGCCGGCACTCTGCATGAAGTCCTCCAGCTCCTGGGGGTCAGGGACATCTGCATGAAGCATCCCAGCTCCTGAGGGTCATAGACATCTGCATAAGGTCCTTCAGCTCCTGAAGGTCATGTACGAGGGGAGTGATGAAGTCTTCCAGCTCCTGAGGGTCATAGACATCTGCATAAGGTCCTTCAGCTCCTGAAGGTCATGTACGAGGGGAGTGATGAAGTCTTCCAGCTCCTGAGGGTCATAGACATCTGCATAAAGTCCTCCAGCTTCTGAGGAGCATGCACGATGAGACTGGTCAGCTATTTTCGCATTACTCACAGCTACACCGACGTCAGAATTATGGCACGTCCTCATACCTCTGAGGAACATGCATGAGGAAGTGAGTGTCTGTCTTTGTGCTTGTGCTGTTGTACATAAGGAGAGTTATTGTTCATAATCCACCACTGGAGACCCGTCCTCAGTGAAGAAACTTAAGGAGGGAGGTCTGGCAATGAAATACTGCTCTAGCAATTGGTGCCATCCTTGACCAAACATAATGATCTAGCCGGTTCGCTGCGAAGGGAACAAATGAGCTTTATGGTCATGTTGAAACATTTCCGATCTGGAAATAAATAGAGTAATGGAAAATTACGGAAGAGAATAAGCAAGACCGCTTTAGTACCAGGCTTCGACCATCGACGGAATTGGACTTCGTTCCCTCTTCCCTCCACCATTCCTTCATTTCATCGCACATACGCGTTCAGGAAATGTAACTGGGACTACTCCAAGAATTGCACATTTCGGAAGACTTCTCCAGAAACCACCACTCCCGGTGTACGGTGAGTGTAAGGTGAGTGCAGGGTGAGTGTATGGTGAGTGTACGGTGAGCTTCTGTAAGGTATTGGTTATGGTTGCGACGTCCTGTTCAGATCAGGTTTCTAGGTGAGTGGTGATTGGCAAGCATTGCATTTATTCTATACCTGTGCACATAGTAAACAACATAATTTAGTTTGCATCTGGGCTCATCATATGTATTACTAAATAATGGCCGCAAAATGATCCCAGTAGTTGACTCACACAAACGCACCAATCCACCATCGCCACACGACATTTCTAAGTAGTGGATGGACAATAGTTGGTGCCAGTCACCAAGCGCCGAGAGAGAAGGAATGCACGGGCTGAGCTTAGCGCCGTCTATCGGCTGCACGTATTATAGGTGGCGCTACTGGTGTTCCGAACTGAAAACGTGGCAGGCGATCAAGCCGAAAACAAAGCATTCATGCACCTATTGGCGAGCATATGGCGCGCTATGTGGGTACATAAGCCTATCATCCTTCTCACGACCTCACTAATCACAACCTGCCGTTGCCGTTCCGGCACGGGTGCACCGACCAGAGGGGAGGGGGAGGGGGGATGGTTGAGTGGCTAAGGTGCTGTGCTCTGGGTACCAAAGGTCCCGGGTTCGACATTAGCGCCGCTCGGGACATTTCCCAATCCCCCGGCCCACCGGCGAAATAGTGTGGGCGGCGCCATTACCCGTGAATGTGCATAAAGTGCGTCGTAAAGCACCCAATAAACAAACAAGCACCTACTAGAAGTGGCGCAAGTCGAACTGGCTGCGCTGGAGGCACCGCTTGTCGAGTGTCACGTCAAAAAGTTTAAGCAGGGTAAAATCACTGTGCAGCAATGGCAGAACACACCAACTTAAGTCTTCAGTCCGGCCGTGGAGACATATATAATCGATGTACCTGACAATCGCCATCAGAAAGGCCGAATTATCGGGTGAAGTTGATTCGTCGGTATGTAGTGAGAACTCGTTCACCTGCAGTTTAGAGACAAATTGTCCTTCGACATCCGCCGCAATTTCGTCGATGAGCCGTTATACTGATGAGTTGCTCAGAGGAATAACACCAATTACTTCCTGAACACTAATCAATGACTGTTGAGAGCACAACGAACAGTGCAGGCATGATTAAATATCTGCGGATCGTATGCGGCTTGCCAGCTTTTGCGATCAAATTAGCTATCTTGTAGGAAGCCAATACACCTTTGTCTATTTGAACGCATATTTTGGTGAACATCTGATTCACAATTATTATTTTATGGAAGTCATCACGTAACTTCCTGAAGAAATCCAGTGCCCTGTCTTGTTTGTCTCTGTGTGCAGTATCCAGGTGTATATTTTTTAGTTTGCAGGGACGCATACTTTCATTTGAATGTGAGGCCATGCAAAGCAGGCATAATGACATCGTGTTATTTTGTATGGACTGAATGAACTCACAAGCAGGATATTCAACAGAATATTGCCTGCATTTTTTCATCAGCTGCGTTGGCCATGCTTATCCGGAATGAAAAAAGACATAATTCAGCATGATCAGGAATTAAGAATTTAAGTACCATAATATTTGTATATTTCGAATGAAATCAAGTATTAAGTATTAGGCTACGGTTATTGTTTTCTACATCATATGGGTAATTTTATATTAGGCTTTTTGATTTGCAATTTTATATTTACCTTTCAAATTATATATATCAAGATAATCTCACAAAATTTAACAATATAAATATTACTTCACTAAGTTAACCTAAAGCACTTAAAAACTCTAAATTTTGAAGTAATTTATTCATGTAATATCTTATCATTTTTAAATTTTATGAAATTTTCTTCACATATATTTTTTTAATGTAAGTATAAAATTACACATAAGAAGCCTAATATAAAAGTAAAACCGCATTGTAAAAAACAATAAATAGGGATAAAATGAAAAGCCTAATGCTGTAGAACCCCGTTTATCCGGTATTCAAACGAGCGGCAACCTCAAAACAACGGCATGAATTTCCCAGAGACATTAATTAGTTATAAAGACGTGGATAAGCCAAAACGCAAATGTCATTGAATTTCCCGTTACATCGAAGTCTACCTAATACTCATAATGCATTTTTTGTTAAATAAAATAAAGAAAATTAATCAACATCTATCGTAACAAATTTGTACAGTGACGGGGAAACGTTCTGACGTGGAGTAGCCTCGCCCAGCTGATCGCAAGCGATCAGATTGAAGGTTTTGACTTCCATCCAGTTTCGCCACTCCACTCATCACATAATTATATAGTATTGTATGTTAATTTTATGGTTACTACAATCCATGCCTTAAAAAAATTCAATCTTGAATACTATGAATGCACTAACGTAAAATTATTATACTTATATCAGCAACGCAAACCTAACAACATTACAATCTTTACTTATTGTGAGATGTTCTGTGGCCCCCTGTGGCCCCCCGTGCCCACATATTTTCCTCATTTTGTCTTGCGGCCTCTGAAAACGTATCATATTCCCAGGGGACCATATGACCCACGTTGAGAAACCCTGCCTTAGACCATGGAGGAGCCTCTGCCTGCTAAGGGCAACCGCAGGCTAACACGGAGGCCCCTGAGTTCTCTAGTTGCCAGAGTTCTCTTGACAGCGGGCTGCATATTTGATTGCAAAAAGGGAAATATAATTATTTAAGGTTCATGAAATAACACCAGACAGATCTCCCCACCTCTGCCACAGCTTCAGTGTCGGTCTCACCTTGGGCAGCGGCCAGACAGACCACCCACGTCTGCCACAGCTTCAGTGTCGGTCTCACCTTGGGCAGCGGCCAGACAGACCACCCACCTCTGCCACAGCTTCAGTGTCGGTCTCACCTTGGGCAGCGGCCAGACAGACCTCCCACCTCTGCCACAGCTTCAGTGTCGGTCTCACCTTGGACAGCGGCCAGACAGACCTCCCACCTCTGCCACAGCTTCAGTGTCTGTCTCACCTTGGGCAGTGGCCAGACAGACCTCCTATCTCTGCCACAACTTCAGTGTCGGTCTCACCTTGGGCAGTGGCCATACAGACCTCCCACCTCTGCCACAGCTTCAGTGTCTGTCTCACCTTGGGCAGTGGCAAGACAGACCTCCCACCTCTGCCACAGCTTCAGTGTCTGTCTCACCTTGGGCAGCGGCCAGACAGACCTCCCACCTCTGCCACAGCTTCAGTGTCTGTCTCACCTTGGGCAGCGGCCAGACAGACCTCCCACCTCTGCCACAGCTTCAGTGTCGGTCTCACCTTGGGCAGTGGCCGGGGTTCTCGGCACTGCGTGCAGCCGATCATCTGCACGTTGGGCGGCAGCAGCACCGGCTGCGACGCCAGGAAGTTGCTGTGCACCAACACCACGTCGATGTTCTTGACCAGCGTGGCCGCCGGTGGCACGTTCGGATAGTATTCCTGAAGCGGAACGGATCCTGTCACAGAGCAGCTGCGGCGGTATGTGGTCCACAATCCGCATGTAGCACGTGTCATAGAGTGATCAGGTCTAACAAGAGCCACAGTGGCGCATCTGGAATATGCCTATCTAGAAAAGGTCCTAGAAAAGTACATGATCACACCCCAATCAGTTCATTGTCTCAAGTTCCAAGGGACCTATATATCCCAGCCTACCTAGCACCACTCACCTGATATTGCAGATATTGCATAACACACTCCTCAACAATTCAAACTCCGCCAAGCATGCCCCATCGTGAAACCAAAGCCAATTTCATCAGTAGCACATCCAGAAGGAAGTTGCTGAATTCATTTCTAGGTACTCCCAGTATAGTATAATACAATACTAGTAGTATAATATACCCCAGATAGCTAGTATACTACTCAATCGTGTCAACTCAGTATACATTCCAATCATGATCCATTGTGCCACGATAGCCAATCTCAACAGTATCACATCCAGAAGGAAGTTACTGAATCCATTGCTAGGTTCATCATATATAGTGCGGAAAGTGATATGGATATTGTATTATGTTGGCGTACGAATGTTTGTTGCGCATCTGCTCCCACTATTGACCACACATCTATCCTTTCTTTGTAAATATATGTGAGTTCAACCCAGACTGTCCGTAACAGCCACTGCACGTGGAGGGCATGTATTGTTAAATAAATAAACAAATAAATAAATAGTATAATATAACACTAGTGTTATGATATATCCTATATAACTAGCATAGTGTCTAGTAAGTGCTCAAGTACTATCGAGAAAAGGGGTAGCACGCTTGTTGTGTGTCTGATGATGAAGGTGAGACTTTGTGCCAATTCAAAGTGCCTCACTGATTTGAAACTAGCATTATTGTGCGCCACGGATTTCACATCAGGTCATGGTAGGTCCGATTCAGGAGATTGTCTCTTTCGACATCATCATGGACAAACTTACTAGAGACGCAAAGTAGATAGTAAAGCTATCACGGGATTGGCCTGGTATGCGCTCGATGACTGCCCCTCGTTTTTTTAGCCTGCGATTAATACTGAAGTTACCAGCGCTCACCTCCGTTGAGCAGGAAGCATGTACCGTAAACAGTATATGCCATATATATATATATATATATATATATATATAAATATAATCTGACATTGACAGCACACTTACAAGCTTACCCATAATCATCATAGGTCGATAACTGGAACCATATACTTCAATTAAGCTCAGTTTCCCATGAACTTTGGTGAATTCTAATGGGAAAAATTGTGTAATTAGTTGCTGATTTATCGCTGTTCTTATTTATTTGTTGTAATTTTTCTAAGAAATATTTCGAAATATCTGTAATTATCTGTGGATTTCATACGGGCCTATATGTATTGTTTTCGGATGCCAAGGTGATTCATTATAATTGTTTGAATGCGAAATGACAAACAATAACATGACATGCCAGTTCAAGACCTTAATGAATTTATCCCATAGCTTTCATGTGGCGGGCCACAAAGCTGAGGGGAGCGGATGTTAATCTGGAGGAAACCACCCTCTCATTTATATTGAATGTGTCGCCTCTACGCCTGCATGCTGATTTTGCACCACTAATCAATGGCCTTACCCTAGTGTCAGCGGAACTGGCATGACCCAGCCTGGTTTGAATTGACTTGACCACACACGAAAAGGCTAACCAGAACTACCCAGATTGGTCTGCCTTGAGCTGCTGGGACCTGTTTTGAGCATGACATTACCAGGTCTATATCTGCCCTTCGCCGTACCTGATCTGATGTGGCTTAATCTAACTAAACTGACCCTGATCTGAACAAAATTTACCTCCACTGACATGACTATGACCTGACCTGACCCGATCGTGGCCATGCTCAGCCCGCTCGCATTCTGACCTGAATGAAGCCGTCGACAATGCGGAACTGCACGTTGAGCAGCGTCTTGTGCGCCAGCATGCAGAGCGTGTTGTACAGTCGCTCGGAGAAGCTCATCTGAGGTCCGGTGTCCGACAGGAACATGGGCGTCACCGACGGCAGGTTCAGAGTGGACGTGCCGAGGCTCTGTGGACCACCGGCAGCGTCAGCGCCACCGGGGTCTGGTCAGATGGCAGGGGCGGGCCATCGCACGCCCTGTCAAGGGGGACATCGCACGACCTGGCAAGGGGTCATCGCACGCCCTGTCCAGTCCAGCGGCAGACAAGTCAGGACATCGATCAGCTGTTTGTCAGACAGGAAGAGCATCCCCCTGTCAGTTTGGGTCAGCTTAGGACACAATGTAAGGCTGGCCGGCTGAGGTACTGTGGAGCCGGGCCCCAGATCCACGACCGGGCTGAAGATCCTCCGTCGGGCTGTAGATTCACGGCCGGTCTAGTGATCCGCGGGCGAACATCCTATCGACAGCTCACCTCGCCGCCGACGAAGCTGAAGCCCCAGAAGCCGACCACGGGCAGCTGGAGAGCGGCGGCCAGCGCCAGACCGCACTCGTTGCCGATGAAGTCGACCAGCGCCACGTCGAAGCGGCGCCGACTCAGCGACTGGAACAGGGCGCGGTCGCCGAGCAGGTCGGTGCAGTGAGCGCGTGACATCGAGAACACGTCGTTGGGCACCCGGTAGACGCGCCGCTGCCGCTGCCACAGGATGTCCGTGGGCGGCACGAACACGCCGTCGCGGTCGAAGTAGGCTGAGCGCAGGTCCGAGTTGTTGACGCGCCTGCTCAGCAGCTCCACGGTCGAGTGGACCACCAGCTTTGACTTGCGACTCAACCACCTGCGGAAGGCCGTGGTGCGTGAGTGCGCCAGGCCAGCGTACGCACAAGGGGCCGACACGCTGTGGTGCACTCAGATACAGATGAGGAAGTGACTTTGCCGACCCGAGTTAGGTCTGACTGAACTGACAGCATGCAGTAAGCAGGCTATGCTCTCTGTCAATTTGTGTACGCTAGAACACACATGTTTACCCATTCTATATAAATAAAGCAAGCCAGCTGGCAACTGGCTAGCTTGCCAACTTTCTAACCGACGACTAGCTATCTCGTCAGCTTCCTAACCGGAAACTGGTTAGCTCGTCAAATTTCTAGCCGGCAACTGGCTAGCTCGTCAGCTTCCTAACCGGCAACTGGCTAGCTCGTCAGCTTCCTAGCCCACAGCTGGCTAGCTCGTCAGCTTGCTAACCCACAGCTAGCTAGCTAATCAGTTTCCTAATCGGCAACTGGCTAGCTGTCAGCTTACTTGCCGCCATATACACACACCCCGAACAATATAGTCTCAGGACTGAGGTCTGAGGGCTTGGATTCGTGAGAAAAATGCAAAATATCGCAGCCAGACACATCTACTTCTTCTTCAGCATGCCAATAATGCAATGCATGGGAGGCAATAGGATGTCATCCACGATATGTCGATTCTCTTAGCGTTTGGAGATGTCGCAATGTCGAAAGACACACTGGCACATGTGACGGAGGTGCGTGTTATATCATCAACAACATAATGCAGGACAAGTTCACCAGAAATGGCGTCATCAAGACCCATTACGGAACCTGGGCCGACCTGAATTGGCCATCTCGTGGTCGACCACCTCCCACATGCTATCAGCTGGAACATGTCCCAATGGAGTACCCTACATCACAGCTAACGGAAATTGCGCTAGCATCATTTAGTTGTACATTTCAGCTAGCCCTACATTATATATAGCTAGTGTCACAAAAACTAGCGGCAAAAGTGCTGGTGACACAGATGACCACACTATCTGTATTATGCCACAAAGTAGCACTAGCTCCTTTGGCACTAGCTGTTGTGACACAAGCTGTAATGTAGGACTAGCTAAAATGTACTAGCTGAAATGACGTTCGTAATAGTCGTCAGATGTTGTGACTCGTACCCGTCCCAGTGACCTTTGCATCCTCGTGGCTCCTAAATCCTCTCAGGGACTTTTGCATCCTCTCAGCGGTCTCTGCATCCTCCCAGTGACCTTTGCATCTCGTGACCTCGGCATTCGCATGTTGCCTGCTGCGCGACCTCGGGCAACAACGCATCGTGTCAAAAACAAACCCATTACGGCAAGGGCGAGCACGGGGCGTCTCGAAGCGGCAAAGCCTCGCATCACAGGACCGCAACGCGCGCCGGCGTGGTGGGTAGCGCCGTCACATGTCGCTGTGACAGCGACATGTGACGCCTGTCCAGGCGCGTGACGGCTATCTCGACCGGCTGACGGTCATCTCGGCCGCCTGTCGGTCGGTCGTGACGGCCATCTCGGCCGGCTGTCGGTCAGTCGTGACGGCCATCTCGGCCGCCTGTCGGTCAGTCGTGACGGCCATCTCGGCCGCCTGTCGGTCAGTCGTGACGGCCATCTCGGCCGCCTGTCGGTCAGTCGTGACGGCCATCTCGGCCGCCTGTCGGTCAGTCGTGACGGCCATCTCGGCCGCCTGTCGGTCAGTCGTGACGGCCATCTCGGCCGGCTGTCGGTCAGTCGTGACGGCCATCTCGGCCGCCTGTCGGTCAGTCGTGACGGCCATCTCGGCCGGCTGTCGGTCAGTCGTGACGGCCATCTCGGCCGCCTGTCGGTTAGTCGTGACGGCCATCTCGGCCGGCTGTCGGTCAGTCGTGACGGCCATCTCGGCCGCCTGTCGGTCAGTCGTGACGGCCATCTCGGCCGGCTGTCGGTCAGTCGTGACGGCCATCTCGGCCGGCTGTCGGTCAGTCGTGACGGCCATCTCGGCCGCCTGTCGGTCAGTCGTGACGGCCATCTCGGCCGCCTGTCGGTCAGTCGTGACGGCCATCTCGGCCGCCTGTCGGTCAGTCGTGACGGCCATCTCGGCCGCCTGTCGGTCAGTCGTGACGGCCATCTCGGCCGGCTGTCGGTCAGTCGTGACGGCCATCTCGGCCGCCTGTTGGTCAGTCGTGACGGCCATCTCGGCCGGCTGTCGGTCAGTCGTGACGGCCATCTCGGCCGCCTGTCGGTCAGTCGTGACGGCCATCTCGGCCGGCTGTCGGTCAGTCGTGACGGCCATCTCGGCCGCCTGTCGGTCAGTCGTGACGGCCATCTCGTCCGGCTGTCGGTCAGTCGTGACGGTCATCTCGGCCGGCTGTCGGTCAGTCGTGACGGCCATCTCGGCCGCTTGTCGGTCAGTCTTGACGGCCATCTCGGCCGGCTGTCGGTCAGTCATAACGGCCATCTCGGCCGGCTGTCGGTCAGTCGTGACGGCCATCTCGGCCGGCTGTCGGTCAGTCGTGACGGCCATCTCGGCCGGCTGTCGGTCAGTCGTGACGGCCATCTCGGCCGCCTGTCGGTCAGTCGTGACGGCCATCTCGGCCGGCTGTCGGTCAGTCGTGACGGCCATCTCGGCCGGCTATCGGCCAGTCGTCACAACTGGGTGCATCCACACGACCCCCGATCATCTATCGCCGAGAGAAACTGGCGATATTCAGTCGCGTGCAACAAAACACAGACGCCAGCCCGCTGGCGCAGACGCCAACCGAGGGGGCGGATGCTGCTACCAGACGGATTTCTCGCAACCACTGGAAAGCGGCGCGTGCTGGCGCACCACCGCTTGCCGTGACTATTGGGACGCACGTGACCATCTGCACTTGCTTGAACGCTTGCCGTGACTATTGGGACGCACGTGACCATCTGCACTTGCTTGAACGCTTGCCGTGACCATTTGCATATTGTTCGGGAAAATGTTTGTTCAGGGCGTTGCAGCTCGCAGGGCTGTAATGTCCTTCTGCTGGGGGTGTGGTGCATTTTGCCGAAATATTTCACCACCATGAATGTTCTGAAACAATGGACGCAATAGACGGTGCAGGTGTTTCGATGGTCTCAGATCGTAGATGGTGTTTAGGTAGTCTGAGATGATAGTGTGCTTGTTTAAATAATATCATATCATAGACAATGTGCGTACTTAGACGGTCTCAGCTGACATGCAGTGTTCGTGTTTAGATTGTCTCAGATCACAGATGGTGTGCGTGTTTTGATATTCCCAGATTATTGAGCCACATCAGCAACCTTTCTGGTTTTGAACACATTCGTAACTTCATTTTATCTGGGAAGGCTTTCTATTCCACAAAGCATGCATTTTAGGGCATGGTCACGGTCTGAATTCGACTTGAACAACACTTCGAACCCGTGACTTACAATCTGTCACGAACAATTGTATGCCACGCATGGCGTGACTTGGGAGGGTATGAATGATCCGGCTTGGCCTGGCTCGGTCACCAAGTCAAGCTTCACAAGTCAAGTGAGATGTCGATAGATATCTAGGAATGTCAGTTACCGTGTTCAGTTCGTTACCATATATCAGGTACAGTACACGCACCGGCAGGCTAAGCCTATTGATACCCGACATTTCGGGCATGTTTGCATTTAGCCTGCCCTGGATGGGTTTTCTGATATCCGACATTTCGGACATGTTTGCCTTTAACCTGCCCTGGAGGAGTTTCCTGATACCCGACATTTCGGGCATGCTTACCGCTGAGCTCTCCAGGAAGGTCACCGGCTTATCGAAAATATCAAAATATGTGTGAATGATTGTTTCTCTTAACACATAACTCGTTGGATTTTGTCCCGAGGCTGGATCTCAATTAGTAGCGAGGTGCAGACGGGGTGTCAGCCCGCACCGGATGGGAGGATCGCGCAATGCCCTAGGTAGGTGAGGGTTAGGATGTTGTCAACCGTGCAGCCCTCCCTCGATGGCAGACTCGCGCAACGACTCAGGTAGGTGAGGGTTAGGCTGTTGTCAAACGCTTAGCCCTCTCTGGACGGCAGATTCGCGCAATACCCTAGGTAGGTGAGAGTTAGGCCGAACAGCGAAACATTCAGATCTGGCCGAGAGAGTGCATAGAAGTAAAGTACCCTTCCATTGCCGGCGTTAGACAAAGGCTTATGTAGGAACGGGGATGGCCGAGTGGTTAAGGTGTCGGGCTATGGGTACCAAAGGTCCCTGGTTCGACTCTAGCGCCACTCAGAACATTTCCCAATCCCGCGGCCCACCGGCGAAACAGTGTGGGCGGCGCCATTAGCCGTGAATGTGCATAAAGTGCGTCGTGAACCAACCAATAAACAAACAAACAAAGTCTTATGTAAAACCTAACCATTTGCTCCGCCGGCAACTTCAGACACAACATCCACTGCACCGCTGGCTTTAGATATGGCCATCCACTGCACCGTCGGCTTCGGACCTGGCTAGAGCTGACAAGGCTGACGTCTTCGCACGCCCGATAGAGCAGCCGCAGTCTACGTTCCGACTGTTAGCCATCGATGCTGTCCGGTAACAGCGACAACAGCTGCCTCGAGTGCAACTGGACCTAATCCAGTTCCGTTCAGGCTGTTATCCAACAGCTGCCTGGAAACAGCAGCTACCTGGAGCGTCGATGGAACTTATCCAGTTCCATTGAACGGCTTGGAGGATCACCGCCTGTTATCGGGTGCAATCAAATCTGCCCGGGCGTCGTCCGACCTCATCCGCATGCGATGAAGCGTCCTGACGTGTCGCCAGACCTTAGCCGGTGTTCCCATGCGACCTAGGATGTTTCCAGGTCTTATGCGAAGTTATTTTATGGCCTGCGAGGGAACTTCAAGCGCTATAGATTGTGCTCTGTGACCCCGCAGGGAAAATTGTGTTGGCCCCAACTGTCGTGACATTCGTGCCCTCCTAGTGGGCAATATCACAAGGACATGTCAAGTGACGACAAGAACCGCACCGAAGTCCAACGACCTCCACGAGTTGCTTCTAACAAGCCTGTAATATCGCGTGACACTATCAGACGGCCAGAGACACCACCGAACACTTTCGGGCGTCACCCCGAGAGGTGCCCCTCCCCACGATGCCATCGAGCCCCGTCTGCGACAAGGTGAGTAGCGTATCGTCCAGTTCGCGCCCTGTCGGTCAGACAGGCCAGGCGGCAGCGCTCCACTGCTACAGACGACACTCACTCCACCACCGCGACACAGAGCGACCACCGCCGGCTCCGCCGATGCCAGGCGGCGTAGCGACGTCCTTCCCACGGCAGCCCGCGCCGGCTGACCCAGATGGCTTGACTGCCCGCCGACCGTTCGCCGGTCGGAAGTGACGCCCGTGCCGGTTCGCTTCGACGGGCGCCGTGACGAGGCGGAGAGCGGTGACGCTCCGTCACTTCCGTCACGTATGCCGCGCACACACCGCTGTCCGCGGACTCACCCGGCGATGACGTGTCGCAGTCTGGTGCCAACCCACCGGTGACCTTGCCGACTGACACGATCACTCACGATCATCCAGCCGGCTGACACGATCACTCACGATCGTACAGCCGGCTGACATGATGACTAACGGCCACTCACGATTACCCACGATCACCCAGTCAGCATCATGAGCAGCAATATCAGCAGCAGCATCAGCCAGCCGACACGATCACTCACGATCACCTAGCCAGCTGACACAATCAATCGCGACCATCCAGCCAGCTGACGATCACTCATGATCATCCAGCCAGCCGACGCGATCATTCACGATCACTCACGATCGCCCACGATCACCCAGACAGCGCCATCAGCAGCACCATCAGCAGCGACATCAACCGGCTGACACGATCGCTCATCACAGAATGACAGAATGGCTAGAAGTGCATGCAATGCTTTGATCTCTGTCCGACTTAGGTCTATCGTTAGCAATAACTACCAGAAGCATGGCCATTCAACGACAGCACAAGAGTTAATGGAGAATTGCTGCAGCGAAGTCCTGATCAAGTCGGTGTATTTAGTTTGTGCCTACAGGTTCAATGTTTTGTCATAATTACTGATGTGGTCATGGCCACCAGCGCCACCTAGTGTGGCATGCGTCAACTAACAATAAGGAACAGGTCCTAAAGAATGTCTACCGCTTACCAAGAAGCAGGCCCTAAAGAATGTCCAGCGCTTGCAGGATTCGTTGTGTTTTTCACCCACGATTCCTTCTAACATGTATCCACTTCTTTCCACATCCACTTCTTTCTCTCTCTCTCTCTATCTCTCTCTCTCTCTCTCTCTCTCTCTCTCTCTCTCTCTCTCTCTCTCTCTCTCTCTCTCTCTCCTCTCTCTCTCTCTCTCTCTCTCTCTCTCTCTCTCTCTCTCTTTCTTTCTTTCTTTCTTTATATCTCTTGTTCACTCCGCTCCTCTTTCGTTCCACTCTTTTTAGCAAATGGTGCGCACTGATGCGGTCAAATACAACAGCGAAGTCTTCCGTTGATTGTCTATCGGCAGGGCTTTGCCATTACTAGGCGTGACCCAAAGGTCTCGCTGTTGCCACGAGCTACCAGTTGTGTGATCCACATTCATTACATTTGGTCATAAAAGGTTTCAGTGGCACACGTCACCCAGAACCAGCAGACAAAACGGTTAGTATTTACATCCATTAGAAACAGCTGCTATCTTTTTGTGACCCACTCAGTCGACAAAAACCGGGCCTATGGTGCCTAAGCATCACGTCCTGCATTGCAGTTATGATATCTCAATAGCTTGACCAGATTTAGGATTTGTGCCATCTGGAACTTTTTCTGAGAATTACCATCAATGTTTCTTTCTGTACCTCATGCATATGTATTATTGTCAAGACCATAAACATGAAGGGCAGGGTGGTCGGACGTTTCTATCGCCGCTGGCAGTTCTTGTCGTCGCTCGCTCACTGCTCCAAGTATAGATTATGCTCGTACGTGGGCCCACGTCAGCACTGGAGACCCACTGGAGACCCACTGTAGACCCACTGGAGACCCACTGTAGACCCACTGGAGACCCACTGGAGACCCACTGGAGACCCACTGGAGACCCACTGGAGACCCACTGGAGACCCACTGGAGACCCACTGGAGACCCACTGGAGACCCACTGGAGACCCACTGGAGACCCACTGGAGACCCACTGGAGACCCACTGGAGACCCACTGGAGACCCACTGGAGACCCACTGGAGACCCACTGGAGACCCACTGGAGACCCACTGGAGACCCACTGGAGACCCACTGGAGACCCACTGGAGACCCACTGGAGACCCACTGGAGACCCACTGGAGACCCACTGGAGACCCACTGGAGACCCACTGGAGACCCACTGGAGACCCACCGGAGACCCACCGGAGACCCACCGGAGACCCACCGGAGACCCACCGGAGACCCACCGGAGACCCACTGGAGACCCACTGGAGACCCACTGGAGACCCACTGGAGACCCACTGGAGACCCACTGGAGACCCACTGGAGACCCACTGGAGACCCACTGGAGACCCACTGGAGACCCACTGGAGACCCACTGGAGACCCACTGGAGACCCACCGGAGACCCACCGGAGACCCACCGGAGACCCACTGGAGACCCACTGGAGACCCACTGGAGACCCACTGGAGACCCACTGGAGACCCACTGGAGACCCACTGGAGACCCACTGGAGACCCACTGGAGACCCACTGGAGAGTCGTGGGCGAGTGGTGAACACCACGGTGTGTGAGTACTGAGCACACGGGCGTGTGTGACCATAGGACGCCGGATCAGCTTAGTAATGCCAGCAGCTCACCAATGGACATTACAATATGCATGTGTCGTGCAAATACAGACCACAAACATCTATATGTATATATATATATATATATATATATATATATATATATATATATGTGTGTGTGTGTGTGTGTGTGTGTGTGTGTGTGTGTGTGTGTTGTGCTCATGCATGGCAAGTTCCAGTTACACAGCAATTCGAACGATGGGCGCATTCGTACACAGACTTGGGAACTACTTAGAATTGCTGGATCGAGAGATATCTATAGTATCTAAAACGCCTGCGTTTCCAGTTTACCTTCCGAAAATATGAACGATGCCCCTATGTACATTGCACATGCAGGCTAGTTGTGTCAATGGTCAACGCGTTCAGGTTAACTCTCGAGGTGAAGCTGATAGGCGCCAACCCGGTGGATCCACACGCTTTGAGCACTGACGGAATTTGTGATCACCGCCGATACAAACGAAATACGATAAACTAGGAGGCACAGAAAAACGCAATTTGCACTAGCATAATGTGTGCCGAACTGGGAATAATGATATAAACTCTGCATAATGAACGGAAATTACGATCCAGCTCATGCAGGTGCATCACGAGACAAGCATGTCACGGCCTGTCACCTGTAAATCATGCGCTACACGTTTCCTCTGTCTGATAGCTGGAATCCATAAGCTCCAGTGGACTGCTCCAATGCGTGACTGACTCCAAATCGTCACTGACCTATCCTGAGCTTTAAGGTGCCTGTTATGTGCCGCTCACAACGGTACGTCTATTTAACAGCTGACTTGTGAATATCCGACATATTTCCGTTCCCAGAGCCGTTTCCGTCGGCCCTCAGCCCGAAAGTCTCGCACTCGTGACCGTCTGTGAAGTGACTTCTGAGCATCATCTAAACACGGCCGGCCACATAGCGCTACAGGGACTACAGCAAAACTGACATGCTGGAGCTGAATGTGTTTGCGCACACTCACACTTAAATATACACACATACACACACACACACACACACACACACACACACACACACACACACACACACACACACATATATATATATATATATATATATATATATATATATATATATATATATATATATATATATATGTGTGTGTGTGTGTGTGTGTGTGTGTGTGTGTGTGTGTGTGTGTGTGTGTGTGTGTGTGTGTGTGTGTACCAGTGCATCCATTACCGTCGGGTGCATTCAAACAGCATGGACGGTATCTTGCTGTGAAAAGTTGCTTCACTGACGTGTTTGAAGTATTCAGACAGCCGGGCAAATCTGCTCTGCCCTCACCCGATCGCCGTATCGCAGCGTGTTGAGGCGCGCGTGTGGGACGCACCTGATCTGTGTGACGTTGTGGCCGCGCTCCACCATCTGTTCACCGAGCACTCTCAGCGTCAGCTCGTGACTGCCGGCGTACACCGGGTGCAGGATCAGCACCTTGATGCCCGCGGCTGGCGTCAGCACCAGCACCAGCTCCAGCACCAGCACAGTCAGCGCTGCGCCCGGCCGCCACATGGCGAACTGAAACAGCGCATGCAATTAGATGCCTGCAGCACCATGGTGTGGTAATTGGCCGGCAACAGCAGCAGCATGGTGGTCTACAGCTGCAGTACCGAACTAACTGGTCTGATGCGGTGCTCTACAGTTACAGTATCGAACTAACTGGTCTGATGTTGTTGCTTACAGTGACCGCAACGAACTTACTTGTCTGATGCGGTGGTCTATAGTTACAATACCGAACTTACTGGTCTGATGTGACCGACCTGGAAGCATGGTCAGACAAAGTAACTCATTGTGAATAACTTGCTGGTGTGAAAATAAAACAGCAGAGTTCATTTCGCTTGACAGGCATGTATTTAACATTTCGCTTTACATAGATGAGTAGCACAGTGGGAGCATGAATTAGTTGAGGCTTTTGGACATCACTGGGAGGAAAACGTAGTCGAACCAGAAGTGAGGAGATGCATTAGTCGTGACAGGTTATCATGTGTACACTTATCACAGAAGTGAAGGAATTTACCAACCGTGGCCGATTACAATGTGTACACTCATCACGGTAAATCCGGAATCCTTCAGCACAGATCTACGCACACGGGGTCCTAACAAGTTCAGAATATACATAAAATTAGGTGTACCCAGTTCGGTTTCAGGTTCAGTTCATTATTCAGTTCATACATCGTGTTCAGTCCGGATGGAATAGTCAGAACGAACGATAAATAGTTTGCTACACTCGATGCATACCCAATGCATGTTTACTTCTCGGGGGAAATGGCTACGTTGTGCTGTCGTTGTCTACTGGACTGAATGTTTCAAAAGAACAAGGGTACATAATAGGCATCTTAAAGCCTATTGGACACTATTAGTGGATATTATTATTCGTTGGAGATATAAAAGTTTCGGAGATAAAATATGATGTAAATGGCACGAGGCATACTAGCGTTGCACTTTAAAGGTTTATTTGTGTATCAAATCCAAATAAAAGGATCATTATTAGTGGTATTCAAACATCAAACAAACCATATCATTGTGTTATGTTCCCTACCTCATTCTGGCTTTCAGCTGGTGAAGACTTGTTCTGTTCATGTCTAGTGAACTTGAGAAAACAGTATTGTACATACGTGGCTGTGGTTCGTCATGCATCATGACAGGCGTTCAATTACAGTTTTAAGCAGGGCCTGCAACTGCACGGAGAAGCCGAATTAATCCCATGAATTAATTTACAAAACCCTGTAACTCCAAAAGAAGTTTAAACATTTTCTCACAAACAAACCGTACAACGTACAGGTACAGGTATTGAGTACAGTCAAGCGATCGCAGATTGCCATGTAATACAAAAAGTGATGTCGTGCCAGGTCACACGATGAGACGTAGTCTTAAATAAATGCAAGAAACAAGGAAAAAATCGCCTAACTTTCGCATTACCGAAATTTTACAAACCGTGTAAGCTAACCTAATGGAAATCATGAACGCTTGCAGCATTCCAGCTTGTATGCCAATGTCTGACCAGGTCACACAAATACCACCTGAATGTTCAGGAGAGTACACTTATAGCAAGCGTTTTAGAGACTAGCATACTTCCTCCCGCCAAGTAAGATGTGCTGAACCAGAGACGTTTTGCAGCCGTGTTCACTGTCCTCGCGCGTCAGCCGTAACGTCCTCACGTTCTGGGTGGAAATGTCGAGCTTTGTGGGGGATTTCTCCATAATAAAGGAACAAGATGTTTTCTCGAAGTTCTTGAAGACGGGGAGAACGATTGTCACTGCTTTGCTGAAACTCAATGCGTTTTCCTGAGCTCGATATATAGACACTGGTCAGACTTGACAGTTTATCACACATGGCCAGGCACTTGACTTTAGCCGTAACCTGATCGATAACTTTGATCTTCGCATATGTCAGTGTGTGCCATAAGTTGCCAGTTTGCGTACCAATTATATTGAAGTATGCAATTGCATTTGTGCCATTGTCACAGTCCAGACATTAATATGAGTGTAGTGTCATTGGGTGCACTCAGACATTGCCTCGTTCGACTTGACTTGAATGGTCAACCAGAAGAGGAAAATGATAATGTTCGGAATAAACCCCGACATTTAATGCATGGACCTGTGCCACGCCGTGTACCCCAACTTTCTAGTTTAGACCAACAGTCAGTGGCGGGCGATTTGACCGTTCCCTGCGCTGCTGGCGGCAGGAACAACTGCGGCGGCGCCAGCGCCGAGTCTGCTCGGTCCAGTTCACACCCACGGACCCAGTTCCTCAGCCACAAGTTATTGTGGATTCCGGCGGACGCTATTTTGGGTTTTCAGCACCCACGACAGCGAACAACATGGGTTACTGGACAACCGCTACGTCGTTGCAGTATGTTACAGCACGTACTTTAGCTTGCGGTTAAAGGCCTCCATTCCCCACCGCCCAGTACATATGTGCTGGTATACATGGTGCCCATGCAGAAGCAGTCACTGAATAGGAGATACCACGAATTTTTCAAAAGGTCTACTCGTGGAAAATTAGCAAGGAAATCATGTATGTATTTTTGCCGTTTGTCTTGTGGGAATCAAATAGCCGACAAAGATGTTTGTTTGGACTCAACAATCCCAGAATCTGCTGTTGGATATACAAGACAAGATCTGAGTTCGAGCTGATTCCCATTAGCGTACTAGTGGTGATTCCAATTAGCATGCTAGTAGTAGTAGGACTTACAATCCTCTGACTCATCCCTTGCCCACACTGTTGATGAGCCCGAATGGGGGAGGATATGGAAGGCTCAAGCTGGAAGGGCAAAACCTTATATACGAACACCTCAGCTAGAACAGGAATGCATGTGCATTAGGGTGTGTCGCCTGAACGGTTTTTCTTATGCTTAGTGAAATTATCGTGCAGATCACCTAAAAAATCCCTGTGGGCGAAACCAAGTCTAAATCAAACAATAAACAAAATATGCGACAGGCCGATAAAGACACAAATTTGCCGGGCGCCCGGCATTGAAGTCTCCAGTGATGGCGCTCCGTTGCGATTGGCATCTAACACCATGCGTCGGCCGCCGTCGGAGCGCCGCCGCGGCGCTGTGACGAAAAAGGCGGCAGTCGGGGCTGTGGATGACTTATGAATGTATTCTGGTAATTCAAAAACAGATCAGGGGATCCGGGATATATCTGATTGTAAAGATTAAACTTCACCGGAGGACTGATCGCTCCACTTTCCTTTGTCTGTGCTCCACCTTTCACAGTGCTATGAATCATTCGAATAAATTGCGTACGCACTAACGACACAAAATAGCTTCGCATGCCATACATCCCTGCTTTATTAGTCAATCCAAGTCTCCTGTTCCTTTTCGTTACTCAAGTTTCAAGGGAAACTGGGATTATCAGCAGTAGGGACAACCTATTAACGACGGCGACACGAGCCGTGCTGATATCTGATATCGATGTGCTGAAATGTGATATCGCGATATCGCGAAAATGTGCTGATATCGATAGCTGCAAATGTGCGATGGCCGACAAAGTGCCACGAATGGAGTTTCCCTTTGTCCAAGACCAGAGAGGACCTCGCCAAATGCAAATTGGCACCGCAGATATCCGTGAAACCACTCGTCGACGCGCCATGGACGAAAGGAGGCGTCTGACCGCCGAGAGAGTCACATCACCACAACCTAGACCGTCTGGAATGGCCCAGCTAGATTCTATTCAGACCAAGATTCCGCCATAGATTCATCATCGCTCACATCTGTAGTCAATGAGTCAGAATATATGGTGAACAGTAACACAGACGAACTGCTAAATACGGCTCTAGCAGCAGGTCGGTACGGAGTGTCTAATCGTGCGTGTGCTGCGATCATAAACGGTTTCCAAGTGGACATTGGTCGGATCACTTCTGACGATATGGACTGCATAGTGGATAGCAAAAAAGTATGGCGAGCAAGGGATCGGACTAGAAGAGAGGTAGTAGCCCAGAGCCATGAGGATCATGCAGGTCGTGTATCTGGTCTCTACTTCGACGGTAGAAAAGACGACACGCTTATGACAGCCAGTTCAAAGAAGACGGAAGAGCACATTGTGGTTGTATCCGAGCCAGACAGTGCATATTTAGGACATTTTACCCCACAGACTGGGAAAGCGGAGGACATTTTTCAGGACCTGAACGCCGTGGCATATGAGTTTGGTGAGGATGTTTCTGTGCTTGGCTGTGACAGCACGAGAGTTAATACTGGCCAAAAAGGTGGTATTATCCGTTTGTTTGAGCTCGGATAAAAACGCCCCGTCCACTGGTTTGTGTGCCAACTTCATGCAAATGAATTTAATCTTCGTGCAGTATTTAGCCAGTTAGATGGAGTCACAACAGGACCTAAGTCGTTTAGTGGGCTTATGGGCCGGGCTGCTGCAGGCGCAGTAGAAGCCTTGCCAGTAGTCGATTTTGAGCCAATCGATGGCGGAAATGTTTCAGAAATGACGCAGGAGATTCTCAGTGACCTAAGTTCAGACCATGCTATTCTGTACAGTCTGGCGCGTAGTGTCCAGACTGGCTGTATCTCAGATAGAACTGCGAAAATGAAGATCGGTCCACTAAACCACTCCAGGTGGCTGACTGGCGGCGCGAATTCTCCGGCTCTACATATCAACCGAACAGCCATCAGACAGTCTGAGAATGCTAGCGGAGTTCATCGTGTGCCACTATACTCCCATGTGGTTCTACATCAAGAAGAACTGGAAATGTTCTGACGGTCCTGGCAATGCGCTGCACAGCGTGCAACTTCTCAAAAGTTTGCGACCTGAGATAGCGGCCATGGTGCAGCCGGTAACACAGCGCAACAGCTACTGGTGTCACCCTGAGGCAGTACTGCTAGCAATGGCAGCGGGCCAAGATCAAGCCACACGGGAAAGGGCGGTCACTCAAATCCAGCAGTGTCGCAGAACTCAAGTCGATAGTGATACTGACGAAGTGCGGAAGTTCAAGCTTCCAAAAGTGAATATGGGGGCAAACAGCATCATGGGGCTGATTGATTGGTGTAATGAGGCGATAACCGAGCCGCCCTTGACGCAACAACTGTCCGATGATGACTTACTAGACATCATCGCGAGTCCTCTCGAAGTACCGCCATACCCCGTGCACAGTCAGACGGTGGAACGGATGGTGAAAGTGGTGATCGAGGCGTCTTTGAAGGTGATTGGTGAAGAGGCCCGCCACGGTTACATTGTGGCGAAGTTGAAACACAGGTTGGCAATGCCAGTGCTCAGCAGCAAAAAGGATTTCATGTCGGGTTTTCTGTCGAGCATGTAGACAAGTAGTACAGTTATAAAATGATAGTTCGTACCAAAAATGTGGCCGCTCGTACAAAAGGTGACGTCGCTGTATGCCCGTCTCCTTCGGTTGTAGTGGAACGGAGCAGGATGCCGATTTCCCCTGGTCTATTTGTCATAACAATAAGATAACAAGTGTCTCAGAATGATTTAATTGGTCTTCGATGTAAACAGACGAGGAATTTTGAAGATGTTCAATCTTTCAAAAGTGAAAATATTACCATTATACGCCGATAGATCTACTGATTGAAAATGGAACGAACAAGCAACGTCAAGTGAACCTTTCTTTCATGCGTCAGATATCCAGGCAACTTATTAAGCGACTGGTGCGTATCAAAAGCCTTTTACCCCACTAAACACTTTCATTGAGTTTTATTAATGAGCTTCATCACCAGAATCCATTCATCAGTCATCCACACAACCGACTGCCGCCTTTTTCGTCACAGCGCCGCGGCGGCGCTCCGACGGTGGCCGGACGCGTGGTGTTAGATGCCAATCGCAACGGAGCGCCATCACTGGAGACTTCAACGCCGGGCGCCCGGCAAATTTGTTTCTTTATCGGCCTGTCGCATATTTTGTTTATTGTTTGATTTCGATTTGGTTTCGACCACAGGTTTCTTTTAGGTGATCTGCACGATAATTTCACTAAGCAAAGTGCAATTTACAAAAAAAGGTCCTTCGTGACACACCCTAATTGTGCATACCTGCTGATGTGGATACATGCTATGCGCATTCGTGTTTAATGAATGTCCCAAAGACCCATGTTCACCGCATCGCTTCATTGGAGTGCATCAGCCACAGCCTTACTTCACTAGAGTGGCTTCACTAGAGTGCATGACTCACAGTTTTCCACCAGAGTGCATGACCCACAGCATTGCTTCACTAGAATGCATGGCCCACAGCATTGCTTCACTAGGGTGCATGACCCACATCCATGCTTTAATGGAGTGCATGACTAACACGGACTTGCTTCGCTAGAGTACATGACCCACAGCCTTGCTTCACTAGAGTGCATGACCCACAGCCTTGCATCACTAGAGTGCATGACCCACAGCCTTGCATCACTAGAGTGCATGACCCACATCTATGCTTCACTAGAGTGCACGACAGCCGCCATCCGTCGCTCCAACTGCCTGCTGGTCAGAGAATGCTGGCCAGGAAGCGGCCCCGTGGCGCCAGCGGTTGCATCATGGACCACGAGATGTCGCGACATCTACTGCCGACCAATGGTGAATACTCCTGCCGGCTGGTAAAGCGCCGCTGCCGGACCAGCCGACACCTGCCACTGCCCACGCCGGCCCAACAGTGGAAGACCATGCTGATCTGACAAAGCTCCAGTCTGTAGCTTAATGGAATGGCGCCAGACAGCCCGGCAATGTAAAATATAGATGCTCCGACCAGGCGCAAGCCAAGTGGAATGGCAACAGATAGCCTGGCGATGTCGCACTGTGTTTTGCTGAATGTTTGTGTTTTGATGAATCGAAGCTTACACTTCACGATTGGTTGCATATCTGATGGTGAGTTGCGCACGTGCTGCACGAGAGAGCTCCCGGGTGGAAGTTGAGACCTTGCAGCGAGGCCGTAAGTTGTTCGAGACTTAAAGGGAAAAGGGAGAGAGAGAGAGAGAGAGAGAGAGAGAGAGAGAGAGAGAGAGAGAGAGAGAGAGAGAGAGAGAGAGGGGGAGAGAGGGAGAGAGAAGAGAGAAAGAGAAAGAGAGATAAAAAAGGAGGGGAGGGAAGTAGGAATGATTTAGTTGAGCAACAAATGGGATACAACTTGAACCCCAGCAAGTCATCCAATGCTGAATTGTTGATTGCAGTTCGACTTTTTTTTTAATTAGCAAGTTATTTTCTATGATAGGGAAGATAAAAAATAGCTCCATGGACCGCCAATACTTGGTATATGTTCTTATTGATGGTAGGATAAATACCGTGCGCAGTAGAGAACCAAGGGAACTATCCGACTCAAATAACCAGTGTTAAAACATACACCGTTGGAAAATTATGACACCGGATACTGTACCGTATATAAAAGTCATGCTCAATTTGCACCATTTTCACGTTATGAAACCACTGTCATGAAGCCAGAATTAAAATACTCTTTCCCAATCTGACAAAAAATAACAGATCCCAATCTCACACGGACTGCACGGCATTTGACTGAACTGAACAGCATACGTCCGGCCATAGACGCCCGTACGCTGGTGACTGCATTTCACCATAGATACACATCACCGGTCATCGTAACATGCATACCTCCGACTCTAGACGTGCTCATGGAGGAGCTTGCGGATATATCTAAGAACCGGATTTTTGTATGTACAAATTGCGACTGGATCTTGGCTTCCCTTACAAAAACCATTCAACAAACTGAGCGGATAGATCCCAGACAACGGACAACGAACAATCCTATAGAAAATCAAGATACTAGTCACCGATCCTGGAAGTCATTTCGATAAACTGGTAATCACATTCTGGATCCTGGAAATTCCCTGCCATAGCCAGCAGATAACCATTCGATCCAGGATCCTGGAAGTTCTACTACATCAAATATCCTAGTATCAGCTGGAATGAGGGCGTGCCGTCATAACGCCCTCTGTACTGCAGTGTTTCAGACTAAAGTGATAATCCAGCGCACAGAGCTTCAAGCTTTCAGGACCCCTCCCACTCTACAACTTGTGCTAAGGTATTCTCTGATGAAGTCATTCTGCGCCACTGATTGTGACGTCATCAAGTAGATGACGTTTTCTCCTTCAGTGCTCTAAATGGAATATTGTTTCTTTATGTAGGTTAGAGCTGCAGCATGTGTGCATGCCAACGAATTGGTCAAGCAACAAATGATGTTAATGCAGAGCAACGAAGAATTGCTGTTAGCTATCCCTGATCGAATCCCGGACCATCACATATTCTCGAATTTCACTCCAAGTTTTGGGACATGGTAAACGCAGCTGTATTTGACTGTTACATATCACCAGCGATTAAAACTAAAATTATTAAGCCCCCAGCTTATCCTATCTCTATCTCTATCTCTCTCTCTCTCTCTCTCTCTCTCTCTCTCTCTCTCTCTCTCTCTCTCTCTCTCTCTCTCTCTCTCTCTCTCTCTCTCTCTCTCTCTCTCTCTCTCTCTCTCTCTCTCTCTCTCTCTCTCTCTCTCTCTCTCTCTCTCTCTCTCTCTCTCTCTCTCTCTCTCTCTCTCTCTCTCTCTCTCTCTCTTTCTCTCTCTCTCTCTCTGTATCTGTCTCAGTCCCTGTCTATGCCCCCGTGTCTCTCCCTTCCTCCCTCCCTCCTTCCCTCCCTTCATTCATTTCCCAACTGTTTACGACCTCACTGCAAGGTGGAAGCTTCTGGTTACGCCTATTCTCCGGCCGGGAAGCTGCCCCGTGCAGCACGTACACCACTGGATCCGTCTCTAATTTGCCTATTGTGGCGCGCGCCTGCTGACGCGGTGCGGCCAGGAGCGCGGGGACGCCAGCGCCGCACGATGACCCACTTCCGACGGCCGCCGACATCTTGGCCGACCGCCGCCGACCTACATCGGTCACAAGTCACAAGCAGCCTCTCCACTCTCCGCGCCACGCATCCGCCAATGCGAAATCAGCGCGTTGAGAGTTCAGGCTGCTATGGTGGGCAATCTGATGCTATTGCATCCACCCATGAAGTTATATTGAAACCTTCATCCGCGGCCTGGAAGTGTATGTCTCTCTCTGCCGGACACACTTCCTAATTGTGAAGCAGTGACGTAGCGTCGCGCCGAGTAATTGCCTTCATTTGTGTGCTGAGCCGACGCGGCGGGTCGCATCGCGTAGGAATCCGCCGCTCTTTACTCTGGATATACTGATGCAAAACATTGCACCGTGCCTGTAAACAAACTATCAAGTACGTAATTTAAGGAAGCTTACATTTCATGTTAATCAGTTTTACGAGCATCTTTAGTTGTCGATTGTACTCGTGAGATCGATGGACCTATTTCGGCTCCTAAGTCTGTGGTTCTCCATTCATAGATATAGATGAAGCAAACCGAATATAGCGGATGTTCTGCAACATCAGCTGTATATCTGTAGCATAATTCGATCAGTTCGGCTTCTCATCTTGTGAATTTTGACCGTGGTGATGTGTGTCCGAAGTGCCCAATGACTTGTCATGTTAATATTGTACCCCATTGGGCCGCCCCGAGTATTCTTAGCTCACCAATTAAAACATTGCACGCATCCCAATATCATTTGTGGTGAATTTTGTTTGGAAAATGTGTAATATAATGTAAGTGAGCAGAGCTTCACATTTTATTGGGATTTGCAGCACGACTACGATACGCCAGAGGCCTGCACGCACTTCATGTTTCATTTGTACCGCATGGGGCAGCCCGTGAATATTTTGAGCTTACCAGTTATAAGAACGGCAGCATCACAATATCTTCCCAGGCTCCACCCATTAATGTATATCTTAGGCTCTAAAGACTGCATGATTGATGTTCAACAATATTTCCCTATTTTAATAAGTGCAATATGAATGAGGATGAATGCTGAAAGCAATGCAATATGCAGATATGACTCGTATACAGCTTAACCGCTTCCAGACTTAGTGAATGCAAATCATTCCTTTTGCATTTGGACTCACTTTCGATCAAATATTGATGATTAATGCTGATGCAGAGTACAGTAAGCCTGTGCTTCAGCTGCTGATGAGCGTAAGTATTTGCTCATACACAAATGCGATTTCCATGTTTTTATCTTGCATTCGAACTGCTTTGACAAGGCCTCAGAAGTCCTTGTTGCTGGAACAGCATGTGAATTCGACTGAGGTACTATGTCTCAACCGACCAGTGCGCGTTAGCTATGGCATCACCTGATACTGTCTGCATCATCTGTTACTATCGACATCACCTGATGCTATCGGCATCACCTAATGCTGTCGGCCACCTGACGTAACTTTAGCTATGGCATCGTCTGATACTGTCGGCCACCGGACGCGACATTAGCTATGGCATCGTCTGATACTGTCGGCCACCGGACGCGACATTAGCTATGGCATCGCCTGATACTGTCGGTCACCGGACGCGACATTAGCTATGGCATCGTCTGATACTGTCGGCCACCGGACGCGACATTAGCTATGGCATCGCCTGATACTGTCGGTCACCGGACGCGACATTACTTTTGTTTCTTTTTTTTTTTTTGGCCCCCGGGAGGCGATATTAGTTATGGCTTCGTCTTATACTGTCGGCCACCGACTTAGCTATGGCATCGTCTGATACTGTCGGCCACCGGACGCGACATTAGCTAGGCACTCTGTACTGTGCACCGACGACTTAGCTATGGCATCGTCTGATACTGTCGGTCACCGGACGCGACATTAGCTATGGCATCGTCTGATACTGTCGGCCACCGGACGCGACATTAGCTATGGCATCGCCTGATACTGTCGGTCACCGGACGCGATATAAGACCAGCACCCGTCCAGCTGTGTCTCGCACACCGAGCTCACGCCGGCACTTACCGTCATTCGGAGATGTGGCCGTGGCCGTTACGGGCCGGTGTTCGGCTGTGGCAGGCCGGGTAGGCACCGCTGCTCCGGGCCCACCTGCCCGGCAGTCCCGTTCTGTTGGTGCCCAGTCGGCCCACAGCCAGCCGATGATCTCCCGATGAGGAGGTGCCAGGCGCGTGACCAGACGTGATCGTCACCTGTGAGGTCGGCACACACAGGCTGCAGGTGGCGCCGGCCCGGCTGACTCGTCCTCGACGTCGTCACGTCTGGCTGTCGCGAGGGTCGGAACGATTGCTCAGCAGCTCCGTCGCTGGCACGCTGATCGACGTGTACCCGGAAGGCTAAGCGAACACCTCCGACGCCCTACTGCCGATGTGCGCCGTACTGGGTCACCCGAGCAGCACTGTGTGACGCCAGCACCGGTCACGTGGTTACCGCACGTCGCTGGAAACGCTACTGACCTAGCGCGAAGCTCGATGCCGGGACTTCGCCGCCGCGGCCCGGTTGGCCGACGCGCCGCCCACGGAGGAGAGGGGGAGAGAGAGCGCGCGCGCTCTTCTCGGTGCGTGCAAACGGTGTAGCGGGAGGCGGGTCGTATAGAATGAGAAAACGAGTCGAATAAGCTGATGGGTTCGTTTATGAATATAGTGGTTTGAATTGTGTATTGTGTGTTGTGTATGCTTCGCCGGTGGTTGCGAGCGATGGCGAAACCCAAGTGAGTTTAGTACCGTGTCTGTACTCGATCGAGTTTAACGCCATATCTGTACCCGAGCGAGTTAAATGCCGTGTCTGTACCCGAGCGAGTCTACCCCCGTACCTGTACCCGAGCCAGTTTACCCCCATGACTGTACCAGAGAGAGTCTACCCCGTGTCTATATCCGAGCGAGTCTCCCCCGCGTCTATACTCAAAGTGTCTGTACGACAAAATTCATCCGACCAGCCGAGCTTTCACGTTTTCAAACCGGGGACGAGTAGTTTAGGGGTCAGTTGCTCGTCTCACAATCGAAAGATTGTGGATTCGAGTCTCGCCTGTCGCTACTCTTCGCCCGCGACCAATCGGCGTGACAGATTGGCGGCGGATAGCATGTGCTAGCCAAGATTGGCCGGAGAGAAAGCATGTGCTAGCCAAGTTTTCATGTGCAGCTCATGACAAAAAGCCTATCTAAATCGAGATTAGACCCTCCAATGACTTTCGAAAAGCTATGAACCTACAAAGCGTTTTTACTAAGTTATAATCCCTACCACATTTAGCACTAGCCATGTGCGTTAGGGGGGGGGACGAGTAAGATGAACTGCTGACGAATCACTGCCTCGTCGATAAACTACCTGACATGTCCCCATCTGTGATGACACAGCTCACTGATCTGTCACAACATCTTCACATTGTGTACACCATGGAGCCGACAAGGAATGCTCCATCAGGTGCATCCAGACAGCGTGGTGAAGCGCGCGTTGTTTGTCCATGCTCCCTGGAGCACATCAAATGGAGTTGCATCCTGCACGAGAGAGGGCTTGCAAATTGCCGCTGGATAAAGGCGTCACATTTCGAGAGGAAGATGAAAGCAAGATGAAATCTTGGAGGAGAAAACGCTGGCAACCAAAATTGTTTACCTGAACTATATAATTTTAGAGTAGCAGCCCTCTTCCATATTTTATTTGTGATTCTAGAGCACTTCATTGAAGAGTAATAAGTTTCAATAAAAGCACTACTTGAAGGAAGACTCTCTTAACTTCTGGTCTCCCTCACGATGAATTAAAATGTCTTCAAAGTAGGCTTTCATGCATTACACATCAAGTTGTTCACAGGAAAAAAAATATTGGTGGTTATGAAAGGGTTGATTAACCTGTCCAGTCGCTGGGGGGTCTTCAACCGCCCCTCCTCAGGTTTTTCGTAGATAGTGGACGAACGGCGAGGGGCAGCGCGCCCAAATTTGGCATACATTTTCCATATAAATTTGCCATGCCGTTTCAAAATTTTGAAGTCAGGTCATCTAGAGTCAACGAGTTAGTCAAGGTCAAGTGAGGTCACCTCCAAAAAGTTTAACCAGTCGTCACGCTTAAACGGAAACAGATATTTTCATGAAACTCTCAGCGTTTGTTTATCCTTAAGGATGCAACAAAACGTACGAATTATTTTTTTTCGTTTTTGACTACATATAAATTTTGCAGATTTGCTAATTGCAGTTCAAATAGAAGATTCTGGATAAAGTAAGCATTTTGTATTAGTACAAGTTGACTTCCAACAACGTTTCTCGGTCTGCTCTATCTATTGGAGAAGGAAAATTAAAGAAAACGTGAAAATTCAAAATTTTGAAATATTAATAAAAATAAGATTTTACTTTTAGGGGGCCAAATAATGTATGACACTGATCGATTTCAATGTCCTTTTCTCATACTAAATAATTCTTTTTTTATATATCACCCAAAATGAACTCCCCAGAGTCAAAAACATAATGTAAGTCGTGAAAAGTCGTGAAAATCTAGCCCCCAGGTGGTGTCACGTTTTTGGGAAATTGTTTTGGGGGTGGATCCGGACCATACACGTTGAGCGTTTTCCGATGAAACCTCTTTCGTTTTCGTGCGACGCTTAGTTTGGATTTTAGACGGGGGTTACTCCCCCCCCCCGAGACGGGGTGTGAGGATTTGACCGGAGAGACGGCGAGGGGTTAAGAACCAGTCGATTAAATTCATAAATCAAAGGATAGCTCACAATCAATTACCCACTTCATCTTCCTAAAAGCAAATAGTATATTGACGTGCATACCAGACTTTGTTTTGGGATTTTAAGTCCGACAAGAATAAGCCATGTGCAGAGATGATTACGCTTGGGTCAGATGGACGACAATCTCAGACTTGACTTTGTGTTCTGGATTCCCGGAAACATGCAACGCTTCTCCACGGCCCAACGCCGATTACATTTAGTATTCGGAGGTGGAAAGGACAAAACCGAGCACGAGCACAAACATCCACATTCCTGAGAAACATAACTTTTGCAACAGATTTTCAACCACCGTCATGGCATATGAACTGAATCGAGATTACGAATTATACATGCTCTGCCATGCTCGCCCGCTCCTACTCCATTGTTTTAACCACACTAACGGGTTAAGGAGCTGTTTCGATCATGTGGCTCACGTAGTGCTGTCGATGCTTTATAGGTGAAGCTTGCATAATTGGCATTGTAAAATAAATTAAGATAAAATATTTCAGCTTGATTCGCAAAAGCTGCATGCTTGTGATGCATTAGGAAATCGTTAAGTTAAGGTGTATGTGAAGGAATCGTTCTTTTAAACCAAGCAGAAAAGTAGAAAAGCATTCTAACGCTAATTTCTATCACGGAAAGTTACGATTGTTGCGGATGCCGTGTTCAACCGCTGGTAGTGGACTGTATATGTGTGGCTGCCGCCCCGCAACATTGGGCTGAACGGCCAAAGGGCCTAAAGAAAATGGTATTGAAGGGACAGCAAGAGAGAAGCAAGCGGGAATAACATGTGCAAGGAAATTATGTGAAGAACAACAGGAAAAGGAACGAATAATTGCGATGTGAGAGGTCGGAAAGTTGTATGATGGGAGAATGTAAAGAAATAGTCGAAGTAACCTAAATATAGATGTACATAATCATAGAGGCTGTAGGCTAGAGCTCCTCAATTCAAGGGAGACAAAGGAACTCTCCAATTCAAGAGACCATGAACCTAATCAAGAACACTCCAATTCAAGAGTGAAGGAACCCTCCAATTGTGCTTAGTCAAGAACACTCAAGAGTGCTAAAGAAACCCTCTAATTCAACAATTCAAGACAGCAGTGACATTAGGAAATGAAGGAGCACGAAAAGCTTGGAAAGAAAGCAGGAAAACAGAGTCAGGCACGGTGACCCAGCCGTGACGAGCAGTGCTGCACGTGGTTCATCAATTCACTTCCACCGGTCACTCACTGTTCCACTAATCACTCCAACACTCGCTCAAAACACCAATTTCTATATTGGCGACGGCGAGACGGCAGAGGTGCCGTGGTTGTCGCGACGTTTATATCTGAAGGTAAGGGTCAGCTTAGACAAGGAGAAAACGGGGTCATTGGGAACGGGTCGCATAAACACCCCGCACCTGCGCCGTGGCTGAGCGTTTGACAAATACGCGGAGCAAATACGAGCGCGGCGTCCGGCCCGCCCCGCCGGACAGGCAAACACGCCGTCGCTGGACATGCGGCGTCCAGCCCGATGTCGCGGCTGCCCTCGAACGGCAGACCACAGCGCGACATGCAGTGTCCGTCGGCAGCAATTATATTGAGTATTTTTGTTTTAGTTACATCCATTTGCACCATCAGGAGTCCGCTTGGTGTTCCGTTACATGTTACGTAAAACCCGCCCCCCGGGGCAGATATTTGCCGACAAATTTTCTAATTTGCCGCCAACGTACTGGATTAGCAAGGCAAACCTCGCATGGCTGCTCATTGATCTTTTCCGCATATCCTCATACATTATTAATCCTGGGTCATCTCAGGTCAGGTCACCAGGTCAGGCGAAGTGACCCAACTACACTCGGAGTTCTAGGTGGCATAACTTCCACAATAATTTGGTGATTGATTTCAAACTTGTAGCATGTCATGATCTCATCAGGGACCATAATATGTATATCAGTTTTTTCGTAGCATTGACCTTAGGTCAGGTCGCGGCTATGGCTTCCACATTATATGGCTATGGTAAAATATACAAATGCTTCCTGGTTACATATTTGCGCTCGGAATGATCTCACAATGGTTGTGGCATGTAGATGGAAGCTATGCTCAATGTTACCGCTGACATTATTGCTCAGTGACCTCACCAAGGTCTGGGGTCACCGGAGACCACTACACGTTTATGTGCATTATATCACACTGCATTAAGCTAGAAGGCTGAAATTACCGTCATTGTTCTTGTATCGCCAAGACTTGTCGATTGATACATTATATGACCTCCCTAGGCGACTTCATCACCTTGACCTGAGTTTCGGTTGACCTGACCTTACATTACACCGCCCATTGTCGGTAGCGCATTTCAAGGACTGTCGAATAGCGTTCGCCGTTTGTTTCTATCTGTTACAGGTCCTGAGATATGTGTTAATATCTGAGTGCCACCTGATCTGGTCGAATTTGACCTATGATGACCAAGTGATCTGAATGTTGACCTGAGCGAAAAAATGACAGAAACACTCTCGATAGAGCCCGTCACCAGCTATCCAACGCCGTTTTCCGTTTGTCGTTAGCTAGCATAGTTCTAAAGATCTTAGGGGGCAGACATCTGCCCCCCGGACATGCAAAGTTGGCGCCGACCTCCGGACGTGCGAGTGTTAAAAATAATCCTTGAATGAATTCAGAGTCAAGAAATTCTTCAACATTGCCATATGCCTTATTTCTATGCGCTCGGAGGTGCAGTCAGTGTTGTTTCGAATGCCTCCACTAGGACTCGTTTTTTCATGGTGCGTTTGCATTCGATCTCGTTGTGTTTCTTAGTTAAGCTGCTTCTGCTACTTTGCTATGTTTTCTGATTTGTACTTCATTACTTTGAACCGTCATTTGAACATGCAATTATCGTACTCCTAGTGTAATTCATTTTCTACCGTTAAGTCTAAAGTGTAGTCGCGTTAGTAACTCGCACATTCCCTCTGTTGTGTGATGGCGCCTGTGGTGTAAAGCGTTCTGCGCAGCACGACCGCTGTTTCGGCATCTGATCGCCATTGTTTACCTTCATCATCATCACCATCATTGATCGTCTTCATCGTCCTCCCAAAGTTAAATCTTTGGTTGTCGAATTGTTGCCATTGATTGTTCCTTTATTTTTGTACTATCTTTTGTTGTAACCTGTTTACATCAATACCTTCTTTGAATACGCTTATTTTTTCGATTAAGATTTATCGAAGTCTTTCATGATTTATTTGATGTCATCCATCCCTATAGCCTCAGGCCCGGTTTCGCGGGAAGAAACACGAATGGCTCAAGGGTGAAACAAGCCGATAGAGCCGCAGAGGCAGCCTTCAATGTGCAAAACAAATTAGCTCATGACTATCGCTTGCGCTTCATTCCACCCGCACAATTGGTCGGCTGTTCTGATGTTATTGAGACGTGGAAAGATCGACCGTCGAAATCAGCTGTTAACGATCGGTATCTGGTGGGGTGTTCCGACGTCCGAAGTGTGGGCGAGTAGGAACGTAAAAACCAGTTGTTCCGGTTTGAATGGAGTACGTTCTTGGTCTGCAGAGCTACAACTGTGCTGCAGAGGCCGTATGCAAGGTCGTACAGAAACCTGAATTATTGGTTTTTACACGACGGACAGGTGCAGTGGTGGATATGAATAGCTGCATTGTGAACATGTTTTCAACGAGTATTACACGTTTCGCCTGCCTGTCTAGTATGGAACTCAATGAGCTCGTGTGGTTTTATCAGCCAGCTCACTCGCAGCAGCCAAGTGTGGCACAGGTTTTCCAGAGGCGAACGCTGTGCTACAACTGAGCTGTTCAAGCCTTGTCAACGGAAGACATCTGCTTGCGGTGGCATGCTCCCAGCACATTTATGTTTATCGGATGCGTAAGTGAGATATTGTGTGTGATCTTTGCACTTCAACTCGGAACTGTGAGGTATCGTGTCGGATCCATACGCACGTTTGCCATTGTTTTGCATCAGATTCCTGGAATTTCTTCTACATTATTGGCAATCGTTTGGAACTTTAGCATACGTATGATTCGGCATCGCGAACTCCCGTTTCATGAAACAATGTGATTACTGAACCATGCATATATGAAACCGACATCTTAACGTAGTTAAATTATAGTAAGCTAGTTAACGGGCAATTATAATTATCCTGCGAACCATGAACAAATTATTCTGCAGATTATGGTATATGAACCTAGAAGACGTATGTGCAACATGCTCATTTTTCAGCAGTGTTGCTTGACTGAACGAGATTCTCTCCTTTCGCGATGAATTATGTGCAGTTGCTGCCTAAATTTGAATCATCAATGTAGCACCATGCGTATATTATATCCTTCGCCACGGCTGTTTGTTTGGTGCTATCTCTATCTTTCCCTGCAGGTGTTTCTTTGGTGATATCCCACAATGGCGCACATGGAACTACGGCGTAGCATGTAAATAGGCTAAATAAGGGTAAATAAGGGTAAATCAGCTGAACGAAGCGGCCATATACAATCGCGTGCGATCGCGCGATAGGTTAACGCTGAACTAAGGCATGCAATTTTCGTATTCCTTTTTCTCTTGTCCATGGTGAGAGGCACATGAATCTGATCAGATTACACAGAACTTCCAGGAAGCGATCAGACTACACAGTACTGGCAGTAAGCTTATCGGCATCCAGAAGATGACTGATTCATTTTATCGTAGAATAGTTGCTCAAACTGTCTCCTTGCTCGGGTGTGCTTGCAGAGCCACCACTGCAGTTGCTCGGAAGGCAACTGTACTTTTTTATGCAATTGGTAGCCTGAATGCAATCGATTAAGACTGTTATCCGCGGAAGTATTTGCGTAGTACACTTGATGTTGCTCTATAAACGACATTACAAACTCTGAGGGCCTTTAGCATCGAAGTTCATGTCCTTTAGCTGCTGCTGCTCTGTATCCTTTTGTCACGGTTCTTGGTCTCTCGCATGACATATTACCGCCTGCCAACGACAGTTCAGCGTAAAGTTATCCCATCGATTCGCGACTGATTCTGCAGAATGATTTGAATGGCCTTGATACGACTTGGCCAATCAGATGGCGAGTCTTCTCCGTCACATTTAGATGACACCAACAGATGCCACTACCAGATGCCACTACCAGATGCCACTACCAGATGGCACCAACAGATGTCACCATCAAATGTCACCACCAAATGTCACCACCAAATGTCACCACCAAATGTCACCACCAAATGTCACTACCAAAGTCACCACCAGATGTCACTGCCAGACGCCACCATAAGGTAATCATCACCAGATGCCACCACTAGATGTCACTACCAGATGTGTTGCGTGTCCGGCAATTATGTGTTCTTGATCACTATTCGAGCTTAAAAGGGGTCAAGTGGCGAACATAGATGTCTCCATATTACTGGCGAGAGGTCAACGGAAGCCTTACAGCAGTAGTGTCTGGAGCCACTGAACTTCTTCAACCGCAATGGTTGACACAACCGCAATAGACTTCACACACAGCTGTGAAACATCAACTAATGCAATGAGCCAGGTGCCAACGGCATGTACGTGCCGGCCGTTGTAATACCGGTACTGACCGCTGCGCAGTTGCAGTCATTTTCCGACCGACCGAGTATGGCTTGCAGTGTGCACAGATAGCACGGTCCGAACAATTATGCAACACTTGGTGTGCGTAAGCAAGGTTTCCATACTCGCACTTGGGGACGAGTAGCCTAGGGGTAAGTGGCCCGTCTCACGATCGAAAAGTTGTCGGTTCGAGTCTCGCCCGTCGCTACTCTTCGCCCGCGACCAATCGGCGTGAGAGATTGGCGACGCTACATAACTCAACGGTCGATGTGTCGTAAAACCAATAACCAACCATATTCGCACTTGTGCAACAGATAAAAGGCAAATAGGCTTGTGCATTAATAAGCGCTTCACTATTCCCACTCATAGGAGGCGCGGCAAAACAAAATGGCAGTACATTGAAGCAAGCCTTAGCAAGCCTTAGCAACATCTTGCTGCTTCTTTCATAGAGCTGTGCCGCAATAGATTTGATGAGTGTCTTTGCTTAATCTACCAGTTTCCCATATCGAGGTTATTTACATTTGACTTGATCTGACCCAGACGGCTGTCAGCTGGCACAATCCAGATAAACTTTGCGTCATTAAATCCATATCTGGGCGTTCGCCGGGCCGGTCTTCTCCGCGCTCTGACGTACCCGTGTTGGTGGGGAGTTGCAACCACTTCTCTTGGCGCGTACAGCCAGCCGACCCGTCCCGGTAAACTGAGTGTTACGCTATGTGTTCTTATGGAAAACAAAGTATGACACTTTAGATAGCATAGACTGGCAGATTGAGTTATATTTAGTCGCATAGGTCACGCAAGATCCTCACTCTTTCGTGACAAGGGTGACACCTTTGACGACATAGGCTGTGGTAGATTGAGCAATATTTAGCCGCATATGCCACGAAACATTGCCACTCTTTTGCCACATAGGCCACGTAAGATCGCCACATAGGCAACGTAAGTTCGCCACTGTTTCACTCCGAATGGCCACCGAGAAGCATACATTCCAATCGGGTAGCGTTGTTTCAGCCAAAGACTATACGGTTTCCATACTGGCTCGCTGTCCACCAGGCTACCAATTTCCCTTCCACAACATGGTGATCAAGGTAGGGGCAGAACGCGACTAGGCTTCCAATGCACTTTCTTCTTGTTTAAATAATGTTCATCTCTTCTTTTAAAGATACGCTAAAAACAATGCATATCCAGCGAATCCAGGAATGCAGAATGTAGAGCATAGGCTTACTCCACAGCATTCACAGCATTCTCAGTGAGGTCACATCACACCAGGCTACTACTGTTCACCGCCCGCTGGGGAAGAGGATAAGGCGTTCGTGATTCCCGCCGAGGTACCGAACACCCCTTCACACTTCAGCTCACTGGTCACATCCTTGGCAGTGGTGGCTTTAAGCTGTGGAAGAAACACGCTCTCGGACAGTCTGAACCCCACCAAAAAGTGCCGGCGAGGGACGGTGTTGCATGCCAGAGCGAAAATATTTTCACCTGTCCGCCTCCCGAGAAAAAAAGGGGAATGCTACTCCCAAGAGCCTGTACACTTCGCTTCAGTACTTGCACACTGAACTTTTGCTGAGGCGTGATTGCTGGAAAGCGGTTCCGTCAGCTAAATCACTGTTTGTGTACTGCGTCACCAATTTTGTGGAAATATCTTCAAATGATAGTCTGCCAGAAGCGTCCTAGTCCTCATTGGTGGCACGCAGCGCTTCGGCCACGCAGCACCTTACCCGTCCTCGGAAATCCTTGGCTTCTCCGATGGGGTACTGAACGTCAACCCATCCATGTGAGTGCCAAACGAGACGACTACAAAAAAGCCAAGTAATGCATCAAGTCGCTGTAAGTCACGAACAACTTCGTCAGGCCAGGAGTTACGCTGATGCAGGACTTCATTCCTGTCATCACCAAGGACGAGGAGCAGCGGCAATTCCTGTTCGGGGATGCAGAGGCTCACCGTCAGGGTTTCTCGTACGCTCGAAAGGCTACCGTGACCTCCCATACTAGGCAAAAATTAATGGGGATCAGCTCCTATGATCCCACCCCCACCCCGATGCGCTAATACTTAAAATTAAAGGGGGACATAGGTGTGCTTGTGGGATATTCAGCCCAGATGGCACAGAGTGTGAACTTCAAGGGCGTTGGGGCGCTGGTAAATACTACAGTAGGATACTGAAGTTTTGGACAAAAGGTTTTTTTACTAAGAGGAACAAAAGTCCGGAGTGGCCCGTAAAAGAAGCCCACAACTTCGAAAAGCACCACTATAGATATGCGTAAACATATACATATATATGTTTACATATATATATATATATATATATATATATATATATATATATATATATATATATATAAATATATACATATTGATACTATTGACTAACCCCGACAGATCGAGTACCTGTTATATCACCTTCACGGCGCATATTCGTTGTGGGTGCTCTATAACCAGCACAGTTGACGCGCCCCAAAGTCATTCACCAACTCGCCAGCAAGCTCCATGACCTGTGAAGGGAGCTGCTGGCGCACGTCCGACGCACATCGGCTGCTGACGCATGTCAAGCGTCAGCAGCCGACGTACGGTGATGATTTTACGCGACCTGGGGAGGTGCAAAAAGCGACTTGTATTACGGTCGCGGCATGCAAATTATCCTGCGTTGTAGTCCGCCAAGCAGCATGCAGCCGCAGCATCGTTCTTCGACAAGAAACGCTCCAACGTGAAGTGGTGTTACAGTCTGAGAAGGTGCACAATCTGCGACCGTGTCCACAGTTATGAGAGAGAGAGTGCTGCAGCTTTCTACCTGTGCCCAGTGGCATTAGCTTCACCAATACCACGCGGGATTTCACATGGGCTTGTGCTTACTCATCGAGCACAAGCTATACTTCATTAAGCAATTTCAATATTGTGTCCTCGAAATTGTTCGGAATGTGCTAAGTCAGTTCCCAATATATGTGCCTGTGCATTTAAGGCCCTGTCATTATCCTCCTACATGTGTATTACACCGATTTCCAACAGGGTTAGAAGTACAAATAAAATCGAAATTGAGCGGAAATGTGTGCTGTGAAGTATTAATCGTTGTTAAAATGGAAGCACAGCCTGTACCTCCACGACAAGGTCGATATTACTTTTGTAAATTTTGTTCTGTGTGCCTTCACCACACAAATATACTTGCGCAATGTACCACGTGATCACAGCGATATACTGCCACACTATTCGGGAAAATAGATGAGGATTAAGTGAAAAGACTCGTGATAGCATTGACGGCAAGACCAAGAGATCTCGCCCGACACGTGCACCCTGCCGTCGCGTTCAGTCACAGCCTGACACACGCACCCTGCCGTCACGTTCAGTCACAGCCTGACACGTGCACCCTGTCGTCGCGTTCAGTCACAGCCTGATACGTGCACCCTACCGTCACGTTCAGTCACAATCAGGCTCAGGCACCTCCCACTTCAGCTGACAGTGTGAGCGACACTGACTCCCGGACACCGGCAGGACGGCGGTCCGGGCCCGTGTCGCGCGGCGACGGTGCGCCTTCTGTGTTGACACGTGACGACATCCTGCAGGCTGCAGGTGCCGGAGGACAGGACGACCTGAAGCGGCCGGACGCTGCAGCCGCTCCCAGCTGACACGTAGCTGGCAGAGCTGCCGGGTCCCCAGTGTTGTGCAGGGTACGGGTCTTTGACGAAGTCCTCTTCCGTGACGAGCTCGTGGACAAGCCGGCTCTTAGGACTATTCGATTCTTAGGACAGGTTCTTAAGGTGAGCTGGGCTATTGCAGCGCCAGGGTATGATCTAAAGTATTTGTTTGTAACAGTGTAAGTACTTGATTGTAAACTTGTACTGTCTGTCTCACAAGCTCCTCACTACCCATTACATTGTGCTGTATTTAACACACACCTGGCGGAGCATTCACTGTCTGATGTATGGCCACCGATCTCAGTGAGACCAGTGTGTGTGTGCGCGTGTTTCAGTGGGTGAGCGATATGCAACTACGAGTTCACCATGTTGCACATGTTGAAGCTCCCACAGTCGAGCCCTGGCTGGTCCCTCCTATCCGTGTCGACCTTTCGCTGATGGCACATAGAAAATACGAAGCCACTCCTACTGACTTGCTTGTGCTAGCTATACTTTGCGCTAATTACATTTTCGAAACTTCGAGTGTGCTGCTTTGTACACCGAGGAGTCAAGGAAACAATCTGTTGTGGATTGCGCTTGTGTGGGTGGTGAGATCGAGAAAACGTATGTTTTACCTTCTGAATGTTCTGTCTTTGCTGCACAATTATTACCAACTAGACACGCCATGTTAATTCGCAGCATGATTGTGCAGAATATTGTAATCGCCTCTGGGTATACGAGCTTGTTCCACATACTCATTAGCTTAATTAGCGACAGCTCTCTCAACTCTCTCAGCTCTCTCCTGCTGTGTTTTTCGATGAGAGGCGTCCTTAGGCTTTCAGAGGCCTCATGGAAAGCTCGGAGTGTCCACTTTGTTTTTTATGAGCTGCCGTTTAAGGTTTAGCATTACTTCCAGCAGCGATGCGGCGAAATACTTCGCAGCAGGAGTAAGTGGGTCAGCCATTCGCCTATCCAGGGCAGTGGAGGCACTTGTTTTCACTTCCGTCGCTCAATGTCACGTCTGACGTCGATTGACTTCGGCGTCGACCGAGTCGCCGGCCGTACGGACGCTGCTCCCCCGCCCGTCGGGTGTCGACAATGGGGCACCGCTATGCCGCAGACCGGCGCGCAACTCCCTGAACGACCCAGCGTTGTGTTCTGGCGTGTCGTGCCGCACCACGCCCCTCGCCAAGACCCGCCTTCGCCGCCGCACATCCGCTGCCAAGAGGAACCGCCCGCGGCGCCAGTGCGGCCGCTCCTGAAGCCGGCCGCCGGACGGCCGCACATGGTGACACGCAGCGGGGCGAGGCGGGGTCGGCGCAGCGGCGGCGCTGCTAACGGTCAGCCGCCCCATCGGCACCTGACGACTCGTGGCCGGCACCGTTGGCCGACCGACAAGGGTTCAACGGCCGCTGTGTGCCGGGTTGCGTCACTCCGAGCTATGGCGCTGGCAGCTATGGAGCTGTGGAGCTATGGAGCTATGGCGCTGGCAGCCCTCACCGGCCGGAAAGCGCGCGGCGTGTCGTGGTCGGGAATATATATATATATATATACATAAAGATACATATATGCGCATCATGGAGTGTACTCTCATGCTTTTAGCCTACCACGAGCGAAGCTACCTCGTTCTAGCCTACCTCGGACGAGCCGACGACCACTGGCAGACCGGAGCAGTGCGGGTGCGGCAGTGGCTCTGTGGCCACCCACGCGTCAGCGGTGACCGGCCGGCACGCAGCTGATGCTGACTACACGGCACCAGACGGCACTAGACACTACCAACTGCACCAGACGGCACCAGACGGCACCAGACGGCACCAGATGGCACCAGACGGCACTAGACCGCACCAGACTGTACCAGATGGCACCAGACGGTACCAGACTGTACCAGACTGTACCAGATGGCACCAGACGGCACCAGATGGCACCAGACGGCACTAGACCGCACCAGGCTGTACCAGACGGCACCAGACGGCACCAGACGGCACCAAGAGGCAGCAGACGGCATCAGACTGCACCAGACTACACCAGGCAGCACCAGACGGCACCAGACTACACAAGATGGCACCAGACGGCACTAGACTGCATCAACTGCACCAACTACGCCAGACTGCACCAGGCTGTACCAGACGGCACCAGACGGCACCAAACGGCATCAGCCCTCACCGGACCGCACCAGATGGCACCAGACGGCACCAGACCGAACCAGACTGTACCAGACGGCACTAGACTGTACCAGACTGCAACATACTGTACCAGACTGCACCATGCTATACCAGACTGCATCAGACGATACCAGACGGCACGACACGGCACCAGACGGCACCGGACGGCACCAGGCGGCACAAGACGGCACCAGACGGCACCAGGCGGCACAAGACGGCACCAGACGGCACCAGACGGCACTAGACGGCACCAGACGGTACCAGACGGCATCAGACTGTACCAGACGGCATCAGATTGTACCAGACGGCACCAGACGGCACCAGACGGCACCAGACTATACCAGATGGCACCAGACGGCACCAGACCGCACCAGATTATGCCAGATGGCACCAGACCGCTCCAGACTATACCAGACTGTACCAGATGGCACCAAACTGTACCAGACGGCATCAAACTGTACCAGACGGCACCAGACGGCACCAGACTGTACCAGACTGTACCAGACTGCAACATACTGTACCAGACTGCACCATATTATACCAGACTGCACCAGACGGTACCAGACGGCACCAGACTATACCAGATGGCACCAGACCGCGCCAGACGGCACCAGACTATACCAGACTGCACCAGACTATACCAGATGGCACCAGACTGCTGCACCAGACGGCACCACGGCAGCGGACTGTGGGAGACGGCATCAGACGGGTAGTCGAGCGCCGCCGCGGCCAGTCACCACCACACGCCGCCAGTTGCCGCGTCAGCCGGACAGTCTGAAGCGAAACTCGCGATGATCGTGACGCACGGGGCGGCGACAGACGCGACACACATGGACGGTGACAGACGCGACACACATGGACGGTGACAGACGCGACACACATGGGGGCCAGCCAGCCGACGATCGTGTCGCACGGGACGGTGACAAACGCGACACACATGGGACCCAGCCGGCTGATGATCGTGTCGCACGGGACGGCGACAGACGCGACACACATGGGGCCCAGCCAGCCGACGATCGTGTCGCACGGGACGGTGACAGACGCGACACACATGGGGCCCAGCCAGCCGATGATCGTGTCGCACGGGACGGCGACAGACGCGACACACATGGGGCCCAGCCAGCCGACGATCGTGACGCACGGGACGGTGACAGACGCGACACACATGGACGGTGACAGACGCGACACACATGGACGGTGACAGACGCGACACACATGGACGGTGACAGACGCGACACACATGGACGGTGACAGACGCGACACACATGGACGGTGACAGACGCGACACACATGGGGCCCAGCCCGCCGACGCCGGTCTGGGTCGCTGGCGCACCGAGGCCGCGGCGGCGCGCCGTCGGCAGCTATTGCCGGTTCCTGGTGACCCGATCTGGTCGACCCATCAGTGACGTCACGCTCGGCGGCGTATCCCCGCGCGATTTATTCCCGCCGAATAGCCAGCTTTCTGATGCAACTGCATCGTAAGCTCGGTTGAGTGCTAGTGCCGTGGTGCTTGAAAAATGCTCTTCTGTTGGTGGCAACCGGTTGGAGCTTGGAAAGCGGAAGTCGAAATTCAAGTTATCCGTTAACAATTATGGTACATCTCTATTTCCAGAAAAAAAGTAACATTGGTGACATGCCGCAAACTGCGCCGTGTATGCGAATATTTGATCTGGCCACGGTTGATTTAATATTCACCCACTGCATGCGATTTCATTGTGCATGTATCGAGGTAAGCCATGTTTTGCACATCTGATCCCTTAAAGCCACCTCAACAATTGTTTGGCATAACCATAAGGAGACAAAATGGCTCAATTCGTTCCAAATTAATGTAAAATATAACCTCTTACCAGATTTAGAATGCCGAAGATTCATACCTATCATGAATACATGCAAACTCACAAGCTTGGATCAATCGATCAATTCAGGCATATGTTTGCATGCCCAAATATTGTCACACGCACCACTGAGTCTGGGACAATTGAGCTTCCACGGTAAGATGTTTTGTCGCACTCCATTAAAAAATAGCAGTAAATGAAGGTGATTTCGTTCGAATTCAAATACTTTTTAGGCTGCATACCTTAAAGCCTTATGTTGAAATTCTGGTCAGTCTAGGTCAAACGAGGTCGACCAGTAAAAAAAATATACAAAGAGTGCTGGGATGTGGTTAAACACCAATGAGGCAAATATGTGGAAACGATGTCGGCTGTAATATAATTTGCGGCTTTCGTAGCGTGAGTTTGTTTTCGCATTCGAAGTTCAACGAGATAAACAATAAGTAGGAAGATGAAAATGCATAAGTTTGCATGCCTTCGCTTACATATTTGTTATACACAAAATAAGCATGCTTATCAGACGTACTTCTAGACCTTCCTTATGTTGAACAAAGTTAAGAAATGCTACTTCATAAACAAAAATTCCCACTTCCTGCACATGCCTGCCTTCAGATCTCAGCTGGCACCTGCCACCAGAGTACAATTTGGTGCGAGTAGATCATCCAGGTTCATGGCCGGGCCTGGATATATGTAGGGCCTGCCTTACATTTTACCGTTACCATCATGAGGGGACCGGTGGCGCCGCCGAGCGGCGTCAGGGCAAAAAAGTTCTAGCCTTGATCAATGCCACGCAGCATCAACTGTGCCACGCCAAAATTGTGTAGGGAAAATTCACCGTTGCAAATGGTGGGGGGCAATTGCCCCCCTCTGCCAGGGGGGGCAGAGGGGGTAATTGCCCCCTGCCGTGAGACTGCCCCCCCTGAAATTTGAGGAGGCCCTCAGGACGAAAAGGAGGCCCCCAGGACGAAAACGAAACCCCCAAGACGAAAAGGAGGCCCTCAGGACGAAAACGAGGCCCCCAGGACGAAAAGAAGGTACCTCAGGACGAAAAGGAGGCCCCCATGACGAGAAGGAGGCCCTCCAGGATTAAAAGGAGGCCCCCAGGACGAAAAGGAGACCCCCAGGATGGAAAGGAGGCCCTCCAGGACGAAAAGAGGCCCTCCAGGATGAAAAGGAGGCCCCAAGACAAAAAAGAGATTATACAAATTAGGGGCCTCCAGGAGGAGGCCACTAATTTGTAAAAAGAAGTCACCTAGGAGAGGGTAGGAGGCCCCAGAAATCAAGCGAGTGCCAAATATTGACACAGAGGCCCCAGGACGAAAAGGCCACCAGTACGAAAAGGAGGTCCCCACGATGAAAATGAGGCCCCCAGGACGAAAAGGAGGCCCTCCAGGACGAAAAAAGGCCCTCCAGCCCTCAGTTTCCTATTCCCGAACCATACTAAGGGCCTAAAAGCAAAAGGAGGCCCTAACACAATGGAGGCCCCTTTTCGGGGAGCAGGAGGCCCCCTTTCGATCTTGCCCCCCCTGGAAGAAATTCGTGGCGACGCCACTGCCTGGAGGTAACAGGAAGGCCTATGGATTGGGGGAGGTGGGCTCACGCCAGTCGTAAGCGGGGGTTGACACATCCCAAAAGTATGTAAAATTTCACTTTAGTTCGGAGGTTACATTCGGCGGATGGACTGGAAAGCGGTCAGACATGGGGTGCTAAAAGCGGTCAGGCATGTATTGGCGGCATTCCCTAACAATGCGTTCAGAACAAGATCTGGATGATTCAAAACACTCCTGCACGTCCGCGTAGTCGACCTAGTCGGCTTATGTGCTGTTTCCGATTCAGAGCATGAATGCAGGATCACAATCGAAGTTCGTGGAGCAGAGACTTTGCATATTGTTCTTTCAAACCAATGATCATAGGCCTCATGAGCAACAATGAAATGCCATACGCCACACCTGCTTCATAGCAGTACCAGAGCCGGTAGCAGTGTCAAATGCCGCGAGGACGGGCGCAGCTTGTCTGCCCCTGGTCACAGCGGCAGCAGCAAAACACGCCAGCAGGACAGTGGGACCTGGCGATACGACGGCAGAGTCAAGTGCCGCCAGGGCGGGCCGACACAGGGAGGCGAGAGCGCCGCCAACCCGTCAGTGGTCACAGTGGCAGCAGCAAAACACGCCAACAAAACGGCAGGATCGGGCGGCATGAAACCAATGCAAAATGCCGCCAGAACGGGAACACAGGAGGCGCCGCCATTCCGCCCCTGGTCACGGTGGCAACAACAAACACGGTTACAAAGGGCAGAACCGAGCGACACGACACGACACACAGCAGAGACGGTGACACATGACCGGCAGTGTGAGGGTGGACATCCTATCGCTGCCTGGTGACATGATGGCGGACCTGCCTAGATGCCTGCCTCTGCGCTCTGCCGAGCAGAGTTCCTGCGCAACCAGCCAATGCGCACATGCAGCCTAACTCGAGTCAGCCTCCGTCTCACACAACTAGCCACACTCCTAGTTTCGGCTGCCGGCTACTAATGATGCCCACCCCGGGTCTCACGATGCTGGTGTCGCCTGTGCAGGTTGAGTCCATGATGAAGCAGACATCAGAATTGAACTGGTTTGGCATCGCCCTCTACCACGTATGTGGCATGCAGCGCCGCCGCGACCGATGGTGATTGACCAAGAGCTGGACACAACGGCCAGGAGCGCCTCCGGTGCTTCAGACGTCGGAAAGCCAAGCGATGTATTGACGCCTCATTTTGTAGGCGACGAAGCCGGCAATGACGGCAAGTCCGTCCTGCTCCAGTCCCAGTTTGCTGATGATGGTCGTGCTAAAATTCATGTGAATAGAAGTGGCATCAAACTAATTGAACTGGTTCTTTATTTAGCTATACAAAGATAAGATATGAAGATAAGATAAGCAGCATATGAAGGCTCCATATTTAATGGCGGTGGCCAAGTTCTATCGGTGACTCAGCAGAAGGACTTTGGTGTTATTCTGAACACAAGATTAGGGGCATCAGAAGAGACGAAAGAATCCAGGAAGAAGGCACTGAGAATGCTTGGGGCAATATATAGGAATGTATCATACAGAAGTCAGGAAGTCATCAGGAAGCTTTACTGTGCATGTCAGGCCACATTTGGAATACTGTGTCCAAGCTTTGGCTCCTAATTATGAAAAAGATTGTTCCCTTTTAGAGAGTACAAAATATGGCTACAAAAATGGTTAATGACATAAGCAACCTGGCATATGAGGAACGATTGAAGAAATTGAACACGTTTTCACTTAGATATAGAAAGTTGAGAGGAGCACTCATTGAGGTCTTTAAATTTGTTCATGGTCAGGAGGATGGATATATTAGGTAAATATTTGAATCTAACAGAAATGGTGCACTTGAAGGTCATCAATTCAAAATTAAAGTTAACCACAGCAGAACAAGGTTAAGACAGTCTTTCTTCACCAACAGGGTAATAGAATATTGGAACCAGATGCCAAAAACCATTGTCAGTAGCAGCACATTGAACATCTTTAAAAACACCATAGGTAATTATTAGAAGAATAGAGGGCTTGCTTTTCAGTATTCCAGGGAGGGCTGATCGACGGATTTGGTGGGCAACTGGCTGAGTGTTCAGAGTGCAACCAAGAAGGGCTCATGTGGTTCATAGTCACAATGATATTTTGTGTCTTGATGTCTAAGATGCTCCAAAATGTAGTTAGCATTCCAGACAAGCATGATGCAACACTCCATACCATACAGATCTGATAGGCAGGCTAATTCATGGAATGACACCAGAAAAGACAGGTGTTGACACTGACATTATTTTCAGCTGCATCCGTGGCTATGATCATAATCATCAGAGGTAAAGTGGTTGGAACAAATGGATGGGCTGGTTGGATGAACTCCATCAGATCCTTTTCACTGTCAACCGGGTCTAATATGCATTTTCATCTCTTGGAAACATAAGCATGTTGGGTGACAATCTATTCTTTCCATACCTTTCTTCCAGATGATAAAGACACACCACAACAGAACACTATACAATACAACTAAAACTAAAACGCACGTACATCGAACACAAGGCGCGACAAACATAAAACCAAGCACAAAACAAACCTACGAGGGAGCTATGTCAACAACTGGGCTATTTATGACTCAACTGCGCCATCTAAGAATTTGAGAAAATGAGTGCCCCTAAAACGCTGCATTCGTGATGGTGGTCGCCTAATTCGCAGCCTAACTGAGAATGATAAAATAATAGCTCAACACGATTCCAAAAGCACAGACGTGATATTATAGGATTTAAAAAGTGAGTTGAATTGAAAATATTTCCATTTTAACATGCATGAAACCATTAAAACGGCCCAAAAGTGGTACCCCATATGACGTCATTTGTACCATTCGAGCCGACACGCAGGAAGGCATGGGGATGACAGGGGCCTGCAGGAACCTACCTGTTTTCTTTCTTTTACTGGAGATCCCCGATGTCCGAGTTACCATCGCGTCTGACGCCTAAGGCGTAAATGAAAGGCGTTGGGCTCCGTAGGATCTGATTTTCTATGGTTTATTTCTTGAATTGTTGTCTAATTTGGTGTTTATATGGTACTCGCAAATTCAACCAACTTTTCAATAAAAATGCATCCTTCTACAGGGGTGTCTATTTTTGAAGAAAAAAACATTGTGGAACCGAAGTACTGGAACCCCTCCCCAACCAAACACTTTTCTGATTTCGGCCACTGTGTTTTCTGACCTTAATAATTCTTATTTATATTTGACTATTTGTATGTTTATGTCTATTCAGCATCCTGGCAAACGGGAAAAGTCGTCCAGTAACAGGTGAAGTCACATAAGCAAAAGAGCAGTGCACCGTGCATGTCAACATTAAAACTGTGAGTCGTAGCACGCGACTAGTGCCATACAGTGTACTCGGGTCCATCGTCATCGTCAACGTCATCGTCATCGTTGACGTCATCGTCGTCGTCGTCGTCATTGTCACCGTCACCCTCCCCTCACTCCACCAAGCACCAACAAACACACAACGGCTTAAATAAAATATTTCTGCGCCCATATGCAGGTTGAAACACACCGGCCTTGACGGAGCATTGGAGCACAGCCGGCCTGAGCTGAGATGACGGTGGATGAAGATACTTCTATGGTGCCTAACATTAGGGAGGGACGAAGCCAACGTTTTGGTGGGGCAAGTTCAGTTTCGGGAAGTCCACTATCTAAACCTAATGGTTTTGCAGTACAAAATATGCCGGTTAACATTCACTAAGTTTTTTTAAGTAGCATGGTGTTTCTCTTTTTTCTTCCCTCAGCTTTCTTATCAGCATAAAACAGCATAGATTATTGGGGGCCCAAATCAACATGGGGGCAAGATCAACATTGGTAGGGCCATTTCCCTCACAAAGGTAAACAAATCGACACCCCTTTCATTCTGTAAATATTAATGCATATCAATAGATACTACCGGATATCAATTCATGTTATGCAAGCTTAGCAACACCAATGTTCCAATGCAACACCAATAATTTATCAATTGAACATTGCAACGTGATGTTGGCCCAGGGTAATGCATGGAAGGAATAAACTCAAAATTCGGTTAACAACATGTATCATTTTGAGGAATACCCATCTGTTTCATGTAGGTTTTATGCACCTACGTACCTACAAACTCACCGAATCGTTTTTCTGCAGCAAAAGCTAAATAAAGCTTATTAGCTTTTAATAAGCAGAAGTTAAAAAAAAAACTGAGTTTGTAAATTAAACTGTCAATTTCTAGCGGCATCGGATCAATATAGACCTCGGAAAATTGGTGATCGGATGAGATCAGCTCCCACTTTATCCAGACCACACATTATTGAATTCAAATCTGAAGTTGAAGAAGTTGAGAGGCCTTTTAGTACTTGATTCACCAGAGCAATGTTTACAGCGGCAATTTGTTCACTTTAAGGTCGCAGCACACCTCCGGTTCCTAGAGGTGAGTAAAATCCCCACAGAGACTGATAAGCTGATCGATAGTAGCTAGTGCCTGTATGTTCAACTCAGGTTGCGGAATACTTATACCTCAACCTGGCGGGCATCGCAGGGAATCGAACCCCATACCTTTGGCATGCCAGACGCCCAGCCTAACCACTGAGCCGCCGACGCCCCGTGATCTCGCGGGACGATCTCCTCTCCTCTCGCCGACGCGGAACCATCTCCCGACCACGAAACCACCTCCCAACTAAAGAACCACCCCGACTACGGAACCATCTCCCGAACACTGAACCACCTCCCGACTACGGAAATACCTCCCGACTAAAGAACCACCTCCCGACTAGGGAACCACCTCCCGACTACGGAAACACCTCCCGACTACGGAACCACCTCCCGACTACGGAACCACCTCCAGACTACGGAAACATCTCCCGACTAAAGAACCACCCCTAGACTACGGAACCATCTCCCGACTAAAGAACCACCTCCCGACTAAAGAACCACCTCCCGACTAAAGAACCACCTCCCGACTACGGAACCACCTCCAGACTACGGAAACATCTCCCGACTAAAGAACCACCCCTAGACTACGGAACCATCTCCCGACTAATGAACCACTTCCCGACTAAAGAACCACCTTCAAACTACGTGACCACCTCCCGACTACGGAACCATCTCCCGACTACGGAACCATCTCCCGACAACGGAACCACCTCCAGACCACGGAACCACCTCCATACCACGAAACCATCTCCCGACTAAAGAACCACCTCTCGAATAAAGAACCACCTCCCGACTACGTCACCACCTCCCGACTACGTGACCACCTCCCGACTACGTGACTACCTCCCGACTACGTGACCACCTCCCGACTACGGAACCACCTCCCGACTACGTAACCACCTCCCGACTACGTGACCACCTCCCGACTACGTGACCACCTCCCGACCACGTGACCACCTCCCGACTACGGAACCACCTCCCGACCACGTGACCACCTCCCGACTACGGAACCGTCTCCCGACTACGTGACCACCTCCCGACTACGTGACCACCTCCCGACTACGTGACTACCTCCCGACTACGTGACCATCTCCCGACTACGGAACCATCTCCCGACTACGTGACCACCTCCCGACTACGTGACCACCTCCCGACTGCATCCGCCTCCCAACGGTACAACGTCCAATTACCAAAGTCAATTATGGCCTTGTGCGCATCCGTAGAAACTCGGAATCGTAGCACGGTAGCCTTGGTTGCCGGCATGCTATTGTGACGAGAAAAGTGGTTGTTTTGTTTGTAATTGTGGAGTCTGGGCATGGAAAGCATCCCCTGCTGCCAGCATGCACGCTGGCGTTGAAATTGGATCTGCTTGCCTCCAGTTTGGACATCACCGATCCAGTCGATGCACTCCAATAACCAGCCAACCAACCAACCTCCAGTTTGGAGGAACAATTTACATGCGTCTCGCTGTGTTTCTCGCTGTGTGTGTCTCGGTGTGACTGACGGTGTGGAGTACAGTGGGGTACAGTGCCTCATCGGCAATGTGGCTGAGGTCGTGAGGTACAGTGCCTCATCGGCGATGTGGCTGAGGACGTGGGGTACAGTGCCTCATCGGTGATGTGGCTGAGGTCGTGGGTACAGTGCCTCATCGGCGATGTGACTGAGGTCGTGAGGTACAGTGCCTCATCGGCGATGTGGCTGAGGACGTGGGGTACAGTGCCTCATCGGCGATGTGACTGAGGACGTGGGGTACAGTGCCTCATCGGCGATGTGACTGAGGACGTGGGGTACAGTTCCTCATCGGCAACGTGACTTAGGGCGTCGGGTATAGCTCCTCATCGGCTACGAAGAGAGCCTCTCAGAATGAGCCCGAATTGAGTGGCTCGATAAGTATTATGTAGAAAAGCGTGCTACTTCTACTGCATTGCACCACAGCATTCTTCACGAGCATGCTGGTGCATGCGATCACTGCACTCTCTCCACCGTTGAGCAAGGCGACATTCGCATGCACAGCCAGTAGTAACGTCCACGCAAGATATTGCAGGCGGCAGCACACGCGTATGAATCTGGCCTTTCACTTTCCCACTACGCTTCATGAATATATCCTGGAATTGAAAAAGAGGTTAGTGATAATGTGCGGAGAATATGCGGGACTGTGCCATGTATGCCGGTTGAGGACGTACGTACACCACAAACATGAAAATGAGAGCTCCCAAGTTCCATTGTGCATCATGTAGGCATTGATGATTGAGTGCAACTATTACAATGAGACAAAATGAATCAATGAACAACGGCATACTTGGAACAAATATGAAACGAATCAGAACTTATTATACGCCTAGTTCCATATAAGGAAGTATATATTTTTCAGCAATCTTTTCTTAAGCTGACAATACGTTGTGGATGTTGTGATATTATGTTGATATTTTATGTTTTAGCAAGTAGATGCACGTATGGAACCAACGGTGAATGGTTCAGATTGACTGGAAGAAAGTAAGAGATGCGAATGATTTAGAAATTATTATTTGACTGCTTGTATGCGTGCGGGTAATCTGATCCAATAACTGCACTGCTTTTGCAAGAAATATTCGACTTGTAATGATTGCACGGCATGTGAGATTAGTAGGAAATTTGGGAATTGATTACACACGCCTTTGGGTCATGCAAGTTGTTAGTGACACGACAAATACGGGCGCCGCACGGCCCAACCTTGTGACCAATTTCACGATCCAGCCTCATAATCAAACCTTCTACCAAACCTTACGAACAAACCTCACGACCCAGCCTCACAATCAAACCTTCTGACAAACCTCACGACCAAACTTCACGACCAAACCACACGACCCACCCTCACGATCCAACCTTGTGCTAACCCACACGACCATCAAACTTCACGACCTAACATCATGACACACTCTCATGATCCAACACCACTATCAATCCTCACGACTCAACCTCACGCTCCAACCTCACGCTCCAACCTCACACTCCAACCTCACGCTCCAACCTCACGCTCCAACCTCACGCTCCAACCTCACGCTCCAACCTCACGCTCCAACCTCACGCTCCAACCTCACGACACAACGTCGCGCGACCAAGCGTCACGACACAACGTCGCGCGACCGAGCGTCACGACCCAATCCCACGACCCAACTCTGTGTCAACCATCATGAACAAACCCATGACCAAACTCACGACCAAACCTCATATCCAACCCCCATAACCGAACCTCACGATCCGACCTTATGCAAAACTTCTTCGGATGTATGGAAGAGCTCTACTTAGAACATAGAAATGTGGGGAATTGCTGTTGATGTGGAAATGCAGCATCAAACTGACTCCTGCCGTTGCTTAGCTTGAGCGAAGGACACATGATTCTGCCAGGTTGTGTTCCCAAGGAAAATATCGATGCAGGAAGACGTATTCCGTTGTATCTATGGATATTGACCATGTCCGACTATTACATTTCGGCAGCGTACGTAGCCAGATGGGTCAAAATATTGATCTCATCTTATACATTATCGAGATAGAGCCAGAAGAACACCATTTTCTAGTATCAAAGGATAACAGTTGATATCACCTTCAGGTTAAGGGTGCAATTCAACTTTCGGGTAAATATGGCCAGAAAAATGCCCATCGGCCCTAAGATCACCTTCGAAAGGTCAATGACCTACTCCAAGTTAGCTGAGTTTCCTACGACCCCAGCATTGGTGGCTTGGAGGCACCAAGTGACGTTCATTACCAACAATTCGAGTTTTGGGTGATAAACTGACTGACATGCTCCCTCTTATGATATCATGGCAGGGGCGAATCATCGAATCCAATCGCGACCAATGGGCGTGAGCGATTGGTGACACTATATGACTTAGCAGTTGAATGCGTCGTAAAGGAACCGAAGATCAGCAAAGGTGCCTCATAGGCTATGCCAAGCGGAGGCGTGCTAAATGGCTCATGTGTCTTCAGATGCTAGACACATGCGGTGTGCGGATTCCAGCCAGGACTGGCGGATTCCCAACAAGACAGGATCTGCAGGTGTGGCACGCGCAGCGTGCGGATTCCCACCAAACGGAGGTAGCAAGGCGGGGCAGGGCAGCGCAGCTGCGGATTCCCACCAAAGCGAGGCCAGGTTCAGCCATCAGGGCGGGTCTGCATGTGGCACGCGCGGTGCGCGGATTCCCACCAAAGCGGGCCGAGGTTCATGCCATCAGGGCTGTGGTCGCAGGTGTGGCACGCGCGGTGCGGATTCCCACCAAGCGAGGCCGAGGTTCATGTCCATCAGGGCGTGGTCGCAGGGCACGCGCGGTGCGGGATTCCCACCAAAGCGAGGCCAGGTTCATGTCCACAGGGCTGTGGTCGCAGGTGTGGCACGCGCAGTGTGCGGATTCCCACCAAAGCTGAGGCCTGAGGTCCATGTCCATCAGGGCTGTGGTCTGCAGGTGCGAGGCTCGCGCGGTGTGCGGATTCCCACCAAAGCTGAGGCCTGCGGTCCATGTCCATCAGGGCTGTGGTCTGCAGGTGCGACGCACGCGCAGCGTGCGGATTCCCACCAAAGCTGAGGCCTGAGGTTCATGTCCATCAGGGCTGTGGCCTGCAGGTGCGAGGCACGCGCGGTGTGCGGATGATGTGCCGGGGTCGAGTGTGTTGCAAAGCGATACGTAGTTTCCAGGGGTGCGGAAACCGGGAGAATTGAGAGGGCAACGGTCCCCAACTTTGAACGATTTTAACACTGACCCATAGGCGTTGCATGTAAATTGCTTCAAAATAGCTCTTCCTCAACATTGGATCGCACCACTGGTATCACCATTGGTGCCACCACTGGTATTGTACCACTGGTGTCGTCCGTCCAGCCGGGGACTCCCCAGACGATCGGCAAACTGTGCTGTGTTAAAATTGAATTGGTAGTCAAATCATTTAACATTTGCAGTCATACCAACTGTTCTGCTAATTTTGAGACCACGTTCAGTGCGCTCAGCGGCCGGAAATTGACTGGTGACGTCATGTCCCGCCATTGGTGAACGCGCATGTTCCCAGGCGGATGGAACCATACCATGCCAGTGCGATGCCAGTGCGATGCCAGTGCGCTGCCAGTGCGCTGCCAGTGACAGGCGAATGGCTGGGAATCTGCACAGCAATCGGGCGGCCACCTCGGAACGCTGACTATGCGTCTGCATCGAAACAATGGTGCAACTATGCATCACCAATGCTCTCCTTGACTGGCAGTTAGTCGGCAAATTCCCGCCGGAAAGCCGTACTTTCCTGCAGTGATGCGGCGAACGTGCGGACGCGCCGTCCATTGCAGTGTGACAGTGCTGCAGGCGGTATCAGGCGCGTTGCCGGCACCCTGCACACAATAGCAACACTAGCGCTGGTGTCAGGTCACACGGTCACTGACCCATCGTGTGAGGTCTGCCGTCGGCTGGAGCTGCTCGTGCTCCAGTACAGACACTCACTGACCCACCGGAGGAGGTTGGCTGAGACTGAGTCTGCCTGCTCCCCAGTACAGATAATGGGTCACTGACCCACCGGAGGAGGTCGGCTGAGACTGAGGTTACCCGCTCCCCAGTACAGACAATGGGTCACTGGCCCACCGGAGGAGGTCGGCTGAGGCTGAGGTTACCCGCTCCCCAGTACAGACAATGGGTCACTGACCCACCGGAGGAGGTCGGCTGAGGCTGAGGTTACCCGCTCCCCAGTGCAGACAATGGGTCACTGGCCCACCGGAGGAGGTCGGCTGAGACTGAGGTTACCCGCTCCCCAGTGCAGACAATGGGTCACTGGCCCACCGGAGGAGGTTGGCTGAGACTGAGTCTGCCTGCTCCCCAGTACAGATAATGGGTCACTGACCCACCGGAGGAGGTCGGCTGAGGCTGAGGCTGCCTGCTCCCCAGTACAGACAATGGGTCACTGACCCACAGGAGGAGGTCGGCTGAGGCTGAGGTTACCCGCTCCCCAGTACAGACAATGGGTCACTGACCCACCGGAGGAGGTCGGCTGAGACTGAGGTTACCCGCTCCCCAGTACAGACAATGGGTCACTGACCCACCGGAGGAGGTCGGCTGAGACTGAGGCTGCCCGCTCCCCAGTACAGACAATGGGTCACTGACCCACCGGAGGAGGTCGGCTGAGACTGAGGTTACCCGCTCCCCAGTACAGACAATGGGTCACTGACCCACCGGAGGAGGTCGGCTGAGACTGAGGTTACCCGCCCCCAGTACAGACAATGGGTCACTGATCAACCGGAGGAGGTCGGCTGAGACTGAGGTTACCCGCTCCCCAGTACAGACACTCAGTCACTGACCCACCGGAGGAGGTCGGCTGAGACTGAGGTTACCCGCTCCCCAGTACAGACAATGGGTCACTGACCCACCGGAGGAGGTCGGCTGAGACTGAGGTTACCCGCTCCCCAGTACAGACAATGGGTCACTGACCCACCGGAGGAGGTCGGCTGAGACTGAGGTTACCCGCTCCCCAGTACAGACAATGGGTCACTGATCAACCGGAGGTGGTCGGCTGAGACTGAGGTTACCCGCTCCCCAGTACAGACAATGGGTCACTGACCCACCGGAGGAGGTCGGCTGAGGCTGAGGCTGCCTGCTCCCCAGTACAGACAATGGGTCACTGACCCACAGGAGGAGGTCGGCTGAGGCTGAGGCTGCCTGCTCCCCAGTACAGACAATGGGTCACTGATCAACCGGAGGACAACCGACGACTGGAGCTGTCCTTTCACGACCACTACGTGCACCGCAGTCAGGACAGTCAGGACCGACGGCGACTTGCCGCTGTCCGAGTCGCACATGGCGCTGACGGACACGCAACGCGACGGCCGCCAGGCCTCCCCATCTGTAGGCGGAGCGGGTAAAGTTCGTCATCAGCGCCATGGCCAGCAGGCCTCCCATCTGTAGACGGCGCGGGTGAAGTTCGTCATCAGCGCTCCGGCCACCAAGCCTCCTCCATCTGTACGCAGCGTGGGCTAATTTTCTCATCAGCGTGTCGGCGCTGGTCGGCCGCACTGCCTTTCGGCACTAGGTGGCGCCACCTGTATCACCTCCATCACCAGAGTGGCGCCACCTGCATCATACTCCAGCACTAGGGTGGCGCCACCTGCATCGCCTCCAGCATCAGTGGCGCCACCTGCATAACCTTCCAGCACCAGAGTGGCGCCACCTGCATCACACTCCGGTAATGGAATGGCGCCACCTGCATCACCCTCCAGCATCAGTTGCGCCACCTGCATCACGCTCAGCTGTGTGGCCGAGGGCTCGTCCGAGAACCACTTCTGGCTTCATCAAGTCGAACGGCTGCCGGCCGAACGGCTGCTGGTCGAACGGCTTCTAGTCGTACGTTCGTGATTCAGGCAGCTCAAGCGTGCAGCCTTTCAACATCGGCAACGACTGTCGCGAACTTGAGACGGCGACGCACGAGATCGGGCACGCCATGGGCCTCTCCCACCAGCAGTCAGCCCTCGATCGCTACACTAATGCTGTGGCGGATTCGCCATTAGTCAGCAAATAAGGTTAGTGAAATTAATTCTGGTAACAACATGATGAAGATTTTCTAACATGCTGATGATCCAATTAATGATTGATGCATTCCAAAGCCATTCATCAAATTGGTTTTCGGTTATTCACGCAAGTGACAAGGACAAAAGCACGACACAAATAAAATACACATTGACAAAGCACGTAAAACAGGTTGCGGCTTAAGCCATTTCCCGGGTATCTAGATATTGTCAAACTGCCGACTTTTTAACGAATAAGAAATAGGCGCCTTTTTCACATCAGGTGACAATCAGTATCACGCTCTTACCGATGGTCACACGAATCACTAATGACAGTCTCGAGAATTCAGTTAGCATGCTTGGCCAGAACGTAGGATGAATATGAACCACGATTTCGTGGGAACCGAGGCATGCATTAATAACTCAAGGCGAAAAATGTTGTCATTACATGTATGGGCGAAAGTGCGAGAGTCTGCTCCAGTGTGTATAGTATATACCAGCATAGGGGTCTATATGGGCGCTGGACGAGCCAGGTAAGGTGTTAAAAGGCGCTATAGGGGCGCCTGACGAGCGAGGGCAACTGTTAAGAATGCCGTGCAGTCGGAACTCCATGAACATCAATCATAGGCACATTGTCGTGAACGTCATGCAGGCACGAGCCTTGACACATACTTGCAGAAATAAAGTGACCCCGGATGTAATGCTTTCGCCAAACCTCACTAATAAATTCAAAGAGCATCATCTCTCCTCGGCAACTGAACTAGAAACTCGTGAAGCAAGTCAACCACGTTATCTACTCTTGCTATCAGGGATAAAGAAGGAACAGGGGCGGGGCACGAGCGGCGGCAAGAACCGCGGCTACTGCTGCCACTCCTACTGCCGCTCCTGCTGCCGCTCCTGCTGCCGCTCCTGTCGCCGCTCCTGCCGCCGCTCCTGCTGCCGCTCCTGCTGCCGCTCCTGCTGCCGCTCCTGCCGGCCATGGGTCACACCAATGCAGTCACATTGCATGTTTAGCCAGACATATCTCCTCCTTTGACTTTCTGCATCAGACTGACTGCATGATGCATCACTGGCGCCACTCGCTGTCCATTATGTGACGTCACAATCCGCCGCATGACGTCGCCACCCGACGAGTCACCAGGGGATGAACGATGGGTAGGACATCAGGTCATCGTGGCCGGTTGGGCAGCAGACACTGGATGAGGTCGCCAGGCCCTCTGGCTCGTGGTCGGACCAGCGCGGCAAACACAACGTGCTTGTTTGGCGCCAGGCGAGTTCACGTCTGATTACGGGTTCAGCTGGTGGAATCCTGTGTTCAAGACAGCTACGTTCGGTTATGTCGAGCATAATCAAACATAAATAATATGCAGATACGATCAGGTGCACAATATTGTAGAATGCGTATGTTCAGCGTCGACCACCGGCAACTGCAACACTAGACCACTTCGGCGGCTTGTTTTGCTGCAAAAGGTTGCCGCGGGTCCAGGTCCAGGCCAGTCGGACAGTGTGACTGTCTGGCGCCCAGCCGGACAGGACAGTGCCGGTCGGCTGGCGCTCGTTGTGGGGCGTCTCCAGACAGAGCAGCGGCCGTGCCTGGCGTCCACCCGGGCCCGTCAGCGGGAAGCGAAGCACATCTGGTCAGGCGACGTCCCGCCGAACAAAAACAAACACAGTGTCGAGGCGGCACCGGTATGCCAATCGCAGTGGCAGGCTGACTGTGCCAGCTGGGCGGTGTAACTCTGATAACGCGGACGGGGACTACACTGCAGATCTGGGTGCTGGACCAACGGATGGATGACGTGGCCGAGGCGATGAGCAATCGACCGCAAAGCATGCGTTCTGGTTCTCCAAACGGGAGGCAGCCGCAGGGTGCGGCAGACAGCTTCGGCGCTTGCATTTCTTATTCCGGGTAAACGTCGGTGGTGTTTGCGGGGAATAGAGAAATGACGACCAAAAGGGAAGGCCAGAACTGTTTCATGGAAAATATGAACCAGGTCCGACGTTCCCCGTCCCCAACGTCCTCTCTTTCTCTCCCTTTCCCACTCCCTCTCCCTATCACTCTCATTCTCACTCTCACTCTCACTCTCACTCATTATCTGGGCGCTACATGACCAAAGTAGTCAATGCGCATTAAAACCCTAATAACTAACTCACTCTCCCTCTCTCTCTCCCCTTCACTCTCTCTCTCTCTCTCTCTCTCTCTCTCTCTCTCACGCGCGACTCTGCTACGAGCTATCATTATCATGTCGACTAAAGGGAAATACGTCTAGATTGTCTCCAAGTTCAAAGATATGACTTCCTTCTCGTTGTAGCTAGCCTGTGGGTGGATATGACCCATCGGAACAGGAGATGCTCGGTCACTACTCGCCCTCCCTCCTCAGGGGAGTGGATAGTGCTACTATTATGGCGGTGGTGGTCAATTTTCTGTGCCTAAGCTTCAGCTATCTGAATGTACATATACACTGGGCGTATTGTACAGAAAACTGTTTACTGTATTCTGTATTGGCTGTGTAGGTGTCACGTACTATACTGTATTTCAATTGGCTGCGTATGTGTCAGGGTGGAAGCACGTCAGTTTGGAGCTCCAGCTTTCCAGATAAGTCGTTGAAGAACAGGGCAGTACACTAGTCTAAGCTGTGGATAGGTGTTTAGCAATTACTTCTGTGATTATATTTCATTATTTTTCATCTGATAAGCACTTTCGTAGCACGCAAATTATACTATATCAACCTAGCGAGGCTGCCGAGCGTCATCTTGTTTTTAGGCGCTACCTCATGGCTTCGATTTCTGTAGTATAGAGGACAAAATTTTTGTCTTTTTGGCGTGAAAATTTAGGTTAGGATTTAAATAGTTAGCTTCAATTACACTAGTTATATTTTCATATACCGGGTGATTGTAGAGGCATATGGGCTTCTTCATGTTTAGAGTATTTTAGTATTTAGTTTTTTTTTCAGTTGGAGATATTACAAGTGTGTAAATATCATAAGTACATTAGAAACCACTAATACATTCCTAACATACTTTATTTAGTTTTGTGGTGCATAGTGTTCTGCCGTTGAACTGGAGCTCATGGATCGGGTGGTGGGGCCAGGGTTCACGCAACAAGCTCTGCTTAGCAATAGAACCCTGGCTCCTCAAGCCACCCCAGCAACAATTCGGATGGAATTTTTTTTTTTTAAATAGTGTGTTTGGTGTTTAAGTTTAAAATTGAGTTTAATTTGTACTAAGTTGGTCGTATTCATAAGTGCTGTGTGACTGTTCATTTTTCTGCCTAGCCATAAGTGATATCAAAAGGGATATTCATATAGTTATCTACTTGTCTAGAAGACAATTAGATTAGACATTTAATTTATTAAAGAACAACAGCAACAAAAAACAATTATTTAATAGCTTCTCCTTAGTGTGTTGGCATTCTTGAGGTACCTAGATCATTAACTTACAGTATAGGAGGTAGCGATTTATAGTGAATAATAGTTGGCTTTTTTGTCGGTTGTTTAGCGAGTTCATTTTAATCTAAATCTAGGCATAAGCTGCAGCCTGTAGGATGGTTTCGATCAGGATGCAGGCACTAGAGGAAGAGATTAGGACCATTAAGGCAGAGCTTTCCAAGCTCAAGGCTGCCCTTGTTGCACATGGTAGGCAAGAAAAAGGAACAAGGGGTCACTCCGTAGCAGGGACATCATATGCCCAGGTGGTCGCAGACCACCAGGTAGCTGAGGTTTCCCCTACTGTGGAGGTGGCTGGGATTTCTCGAGAGGGGAGTGTTAATAGTGAACAGAGGAGGGGTAGTTCTGGTAGGTCACAGGAGGGGAAGTGGCATGAGGTCAGGGGTGGGGGATTTGGAGACGCGAGCCTAAGGAAAGGGTCAGTGAGTGGCAGGTGGCAGGTGGTTGGAGCGGGAGGAAGCCTAGTCGAACGGCCCAGCGGGAAGGCATATTAACATCGAATAGGTTCCAGGCATTGGAGGACTGTCCCCAGGATAGTATTAGGAAGAAGACAGTGCTGGTCGTAGGCGACTCTCGTGTGCGACATTTAGATCGGGTATTCTGTAAAGGTAGAAAGGACAGGAGGTGCATCACCAGGCCTGGTGCCAAGGTGAAGGGCCTGGTACCAGCGGTGGCACAGGTCACCAGTGATCACCAGTTTAGTACAGTGATAGTACAGGTAGGGGTAAACAACATAGGTCCTGCTAGGAGTGAGGAACTGCTGCGGGACTACAGGGCCCTTCTGGCCACCCTGAAGGGTAACAATAGGAGAGTCATTGAAACTGCAATTTTGCCTAGGGCTGGAGCCTCCACTGAGTGGAGCTCTAGGGCACTGGCAGCCAATGCCAGGGTAGGTAAGCTCTGCCATGAGTTAGGTTTCACCTTTGCAGACGAGTGGTGCGGGTTTTATGCATCGTGGGACCTCTATCAGAGGGATGGCCTGCACTTCTCCGAGAAGGGGGTCCATGTGTTAGGCAAAGTGTATGAGCATGTCCTTCAGGGAAACTAGGAAATGGGGTGGGGAGGGATGAAATTGCATTGCCAACTCAGGAATATTACAATAGTGTCAGTCAAGGCAATATACCCTCAAAGTCAACAAATAGGGACAGCAGTTGTTCAAGGAGGCAGAGTGATAGTTCATCTAGTGATAAAAGAACTCCTCAGCATGAAAAAGACAAAGGTGGTTATGGAGCATTTGTTAAGTGTATGATGTTTAATGCCCAGAGTATCTGGTCCAAATTTGATGAGTTTAAATGTTATGTTGCTGAGGAGGAACCAGATTTTGTTTGCACTAACGAGGCATGGGTCAGTGAAGGGTATTTTGGAGATAACTTGCAGGACTATGAGATCCAGCGATACCATATTTGTTTCGTGCAATAGGGGTCCAGCAGTGAAAGGGGGTGGTGTAATGGTCTATGTGAATAGCTTATTCAGTTCTCAAAAAGTAGCAGGTGGGGATAAAAATGTGTCTGTGGAGTTCATTTGGCTTGATGTCACCGCGGGAAAAGGCAACAGCAATACACTGAGGATAGGATATTTCTACCGATCAGGAACCCTGCACATTCTCAGCAACTAGAGCTTGATAAGGTGATTTGTGAGGAAATCAGTAGAAACTTTCAGAGGAAGTGCCTTATTCTTGGTGACTTTAATCTAAAAGGATATGAAAATGCTGGTGTTGGCTCCCATCATGCAAAATGTTTAGGAAATGCCTTGAAGAGGACCTGTTCTTACACCAGTTTGCATCGGAACCTACGAGGCATGGTTCATTCTTGGATCTTGTATTCTCGGATATAAGTGACTTGGTTCAAAACTTGACTGTAGGAGAAACTCTGGGAAGAAGTGACCATAACATAGTTAGATTCGAGGCACATGTAGGGGAAATTATTAAGGATAATTTGGTAAATTCAGTTTGCCGCCAGCTCTCAAGGTGGAAGGACGCGCCCCCGAGCTCCAGGTTTCCAGATAAGTCGCTGCAGAACAGGGCAGTACTCTAGTCTAAGCTGTGGATAGGTGCTTAGCAATTACTTCTCTTATTATATTTCATTAGGTTTTATCTTATAAGCATTTTCGTAGCACGCAAACTATACTATATTAACCTAGCGACGCCGCAGGACGCCATCTTTGGCTTCGGCGTGTTCTCGACTCTTCGATTTCTGTAGTAGGAGATATTACAAGTGTGTAGATTTGATAAGTACATTAGACAACATTCATACTATCCTAACATACTTTATTTATTTTTGGTGTGCATAGTGTGTTTGGTGTTGAAGTTTAAGATAGTTTAATTAGTAGTAAGTTGGGGGTATTCATAAGTGCTGTGTGACTGTTCATTTTTCTGTCTAGCCATAAGTGATATCAAAGGGATATTTATATAGTTGTCTACTTGTGAGGAAGACAATTAGATTAGACATCTTGTTTAGTTATTTAATTTATTTAAAAAAAAAAACAAAAAAAAAAAAAAAACAAACAATTGTTTAATAGTTTCTGCTTTTCTTGAGGCACTCAGATATTTAACTGACAGTATAGGAGGTAGCGCTTTATAGTGAATGATAGTTAGCTTTTTTGTCGGTTGTTTAGCAAGTGTGTTTGGTGTTGAAGTTTAAGATAGTTTAATTAGTAGTAAGTTGGGGGTATTCATAAGTGCTGTGTGACAGTTCATTTTTCTGTCTAGCCATAAGTGATATCAAAGGGATATTTATATAGTTGTCTACTTGTGTGGAAGACAATTAGATTAGACATCTTGTTTAGTTATTTAATTTATTTAAAAAGAAAAAAAAAAAAAAAAAAACAAACAATTGTTTAATAGTTTCTGCTTTTCTTGAGGCACTCAGATATTTAACTGACAGTATAGGAGGTAGCGATTTATAGTGAATGATAGTTAGCTTTTTTGTCGGTTGTTTAGCAAGTTAATTTAGCAAGTTAATTTGAATCTAAATCTAGGCATAAGCTGCAGCGTTTAGGATGGTTTCGACCAGGATGCAGGCACTAGAGGAAGAAATTAGGACCCTTAAGGCAGAGGTTTCCAACCTCAAGGCTGCCCTTGTTGCACAGGGTAGGCAAGATAAAGCAACAAGGGGTCAATCCGTAGCAGGGACATCATATGCCCAGGTGGTCGCAGGCCACCAGGTAGCTGAGGTTTCCCCTACTGTGGAGGTGGCTGGGATCTCTCAAGAGGGGAGTGTTAATAGTGTTAATAGTGAACAGAGGAGGGGTAGTTCTGGTAGGTCACAGGAGGGGAAGTGGCATGAGGTCAGGGGGTGGAGGATTTGGAGACGCGAACCTAAGGAAAGGGTCAGTGAGTGGCAGGTGGCAGGCGGTAGGAGCGGGAGGAAGTGTAGCCGACCGGCCCAGCGGGCAGGCATAGTAACAGCAAATATGTTCCAGGCATTAGATGACTGCCCCCAGGATAGCAGTAGTAAGGAGTCAGTGCTGGTCATAGGAGACTCTCGTGTGCGTCATTTAGAGCGGGTATTTTGTAAAGGTAGGAGGGACAGGAGGTGCATCACCAGGCCTGGTGCCAAGGTGAAGGACCTGGTAACTGCGGTGGCACAGGTCACCAGTGATCACCAGTTTAACACAGTCATAGTGCATGTAGGGGTAAATAACATAGGTCATACTAGGAGCGAGGAGCTTCTGCGGGAGTACAGGGCCCTTCTGGCCACCCTGAAGGGTACCAATAGAGTGCTTGTAACAGGAATTTTGCCTAGGGCTAGAGCCTCCCCTGAGTGGAGCTCTAGGGCACTGGCAGCTAACACCAGGGTAGGAAAGCTCTGCCAGGAGCTAGGTTTTACATTTGTAGACGAGTGGAGCAGGTTTTATGCATCGTGGGACCTCTATCATAAGGATGGCCTGCATTTTTCTGAGAAGGGGGTCCATGTGTTAGGCAAAGTATATGAGCATGTCCTTCAGGGAAACTAGGAAATGGGGTGGGGGAGGGATGAAATTGCATTGCCAACTCAGGAATATTCCAATAGTGTCAGCCAAGGCAATAGAACCTCAAAGTCTGCAAATAGGGACAGCAGCAACTCAAGGGGACAGAGTTATAGTTCATCTAGTGATAAAAGAACTCCTCAATATGAAAAAGCCAAAGGTGGTTATGGAGCATTTGTTAAGTGTATGATGTTTAATGCTCAGAGTATCCGTTCCAAATTTGATGAGTTCAAGTGTTATGTTGCTGAGGAGGAACCGGATTTTGTTTGCATTACGGAGGCATGGGTCAGTGAAGGATATTTTGGAGATAACTTACAGGACTATGAGATCCAGGGATACAATATGTTTTCGTGCAATAGGGGTCCAGCAATGAAAGGGGGTGGTGTAATGCTCTATGTGAATAGCTTATTCAGTTCTCAAAAAGTAGCAGGTGGGGATAAAAATGTGTCTGTGGAGTCCATTTGGCTTGATGTCACTGTGGGAAAAGGCAACAGCAATACTCTTAGGATAGGAGCTTTCTACCGATCAGGAACCCTGCCACATTCTCAGCAACTGGAGCTTGACAAGGTGATTTGTGAGGAAATCAGTAGAAACTTTAAGAGGAAGTGCCTTATTCTCGGTGACTTTAATCTAAAAGGTTATGAAAATGCTGGTGTTGGCTCCCCATCATGCAAAATGTTCAGGAAATGCCTTGAAGAGGACCTGTTCTTACACCAGTTTGTATCGGAACCTACCAGGCATGGTTCATTCTTGGACCTTGTATTCTCGGATTTAAGTGACTTGGTTCAAGACTTGACTGTAGGCGAAACTCTGGGAAAAAGTGACCATAACATAGTTAGATTCAAGGCACATGTAGGGGAAACTATCAAGGATAATTTGGTAAAGGTTCCAAATTTCAACAAAGCAGACTTTAACGGCATGAGAGCGGCTTTAAGTGCCATCAGATGGGAAGAAGAATTCTCCAATTTAAATGCCTGTGAAATGTGGGAAAAGTTCAAATCTTACTTAAAGGAAACTCAGATTAGACATGTCCCCCAAAAGCAAAGACGCAAAAGAAGGGTAGGAAAGCCAGCATGGCTTACACCAGACGTGATAAAAGCAATTAGGGCTAAGAAAACTGCATTTAGAGTTTTTAAAGAAGCCTCAAATGTCATTAATCTAAAGGCGTATCGAAAAGCTAGAGACACTGTGAAGCAAAAAACCAGAGCAGCAAAGCGAGCTAAGGAACTGGATTTAGCTAGAAACTGTAATGGGGACAGTAAAAAGTTCTTTAGTTTCTACAAGCTGAGTAAAGTTTCTAACACAATTGGTCCACTGGAAGTAAACGGGACTACATTGGGTGAGGATAGTGAGATGGTTGAGGAGCTGAGCAAGCACTTCAAATCAGTGTTTACATTGGAAGATATGACCAATCTGCCGACCGTACACCATAGTTCAGATACATGGGATCTGACAAATGATGTTGATTTCATTGGTAGTGATGTTGTTTACAATCATATCAGGAAAATAAAGCCAAATAAGGCAGCAGGACCTGATGATATTTATGCTAGGGTGTTGCGGGAAACTGAAAAGGAACTGGCATTTCCATTTAGTATAATATTTTGTAGATCAGTTTCACATAATGAAATTCCAACCGATTGGAAAAGGGCAAATGTAGTTCCTATTTTCAAGAAAGGAGAAAGAGGGAAAGTTGAAAACTATAGGCCAATAAGTCTCACATCCCTAGTCTGCAAGGTACTCGAATCAATTATCAAGGATAGAATAGTTAGTTATCTGGAAGGTAGCAGATTGATTCAAGATACTCAACATGGATTTAGAAAAGGACGATCGTGTCTCACAAACCTCTTGGACTTTTTGAACTTCGCCACAGAACAATTTGATCAGGGAAATCAGGTTGATGTAGCATATCTTGACTTTAGTAAGGCCTTTGACAAGGTACCCCATAAACGGTTAATGATACAGCTTCAGTCCCATGGTATTGCAGGTAGCATCTTAAAATGGATAGAGTTGTGGCTTTCAGATAGACAGCAAAGAGTGATGCTAAATGGTACAAAGTCATCATGGCAAAATGTTCTTAGTGGAGTCCCCCAGGGGTCAGTACTAGGGCCATTACTGTTCATTATATTTGTAAATAACATTGAAAGTGGCCTAAGCAGTAAAGTTTTGAAATTTGCAGATGATTTGCAGGTCTTTAGGGCAATAACAGGTCAGGATGAGCATATCTCGCTGCAAAAAGACTTAGACGAACTTGTGAAGTGGTCCGAAGAATGGCAAATGAAATTTAACTTTGATAAGTGCAAAATCATGCATGTAGGTAAGCAGCATATGAAGGCTCCATACTTGATGGGTGGCCAAGTGCTATCAGTGACTCAACAGGAGAAGGATTTAGGTGTTATTCTAAACACAAAATTGGGGGCATCAGAACAGACCAAGGAAGCCAGGAAGAAGGCACTGAGAATGCTCGGGGCAATAAATAGGAATGTATCATACAGAAGTGAGGAAGTGATCAGGAAGCTTTACTGTGCATACGTCAGGCCACATTTGGAATACTGCATCCAAGCTTGGTCTCCTAGCTATGAAAAAGATTGTTGGCTTTTAGAGAGAGTACAAAAGAGGGCTACAAAAATGGTTAATGGCATAAGCAACCTGGCATATGAGGAAAGATTGAAGAAATTGAATATGTTTTCACTTAGATATAGAAGGCTGAGAGGAGATCTCATCGAGGTCTTTAAATTTGTCAATGGTCTGGAGAGGGGATACCTTGGGGAAATGTTTGAATTTAACAGAAATGATGCAATTAGAGGTCATAAATTCAAAATTAAAATTAACCACAGCAGAACAAGGTTAAGGCAAACTTTCTTCACCAACAGGGTAGTGGAACACTGGAACCAGCTGCCAGAAAACATCGTCAGTAGCAGAACATTGAACATCTTTAAAAACAGCATAGACAATCATTATAAGAATAGAGGGCTTGCTTTTCAGTATTACAGGGAGGGCTGATTGGCAGATTTGGTGGGCAACTGGTTCAGTGTACAGAGTGCAACCAAGAAGGGCCCTTGTGGCTCAGAGTTGCACTGATCTTTATGTCTTTATGTCTTTATGTCTTTAAAGGTTCCAAATTTCAACAGAGCAGACTTTGACTGCATGAGAGCGGCTTTAAGTGCCATCAGATGGGAATAAGAATTCTCCAATTTAAATGCCTGTGAAATGTGGGAAAAGTTCAAACCTTACTTGAAGGAAATTCAGATTAGACATGTCCCCCAAAAGCAAAGACGCAAAGGAAGGGTAGGAAAGCCAGCAGGGCTTACACGTGTATGGCTTACACCAGACTTGATAACAGCAATTAAGGCTAAGAAAGCTGCATTTAGAGTGTTTAAAGAAGCTTCAAATATCGTTACTCTAAAGGCGTATCGAAAAGCTAGACACTGCGAAGCAAAAAACCAGAGCAGCAAAGCGAGCAAAAGAACGGGATTTAGCTAGGAACTGTAATGGGGACAGTAAAAAGTTCTTTAGTTTCTACAAGCTGAGTAAAGTTTCTAGCACAATTGGTCCACTGGAAGTAAATGAGACTACATTGGGTGAGGATGGTGAGATGGTTGAGGAGCTGAGCATGTAGTATAAATCAGTGTTTACATTGGAACATATGACCAATCTGCCGATCGTACACCATAGTTCAGTGACACGTGATCTGATAAATAATGTTGGTTTCATTGATAGTGATGTTTACAATCATATCAGGAAAATAAAGCCAAATAAGGCAGCAGGACCTAATGTCTTACTGTAATCTCTGGCAAAGGGTGCATTTATGAACACCTAAATAATACTGCAAGACGGACAATTTTATGTCATGTGTACGTTTCTAACAATTGAACAAGTCCGATTCCTGTGTTCCAGCTTGTGAACAACTTCGAGAACGTTGGAGGGATCCGGTGGTGAATGATGCTGGAAATAATCTACAGTATTATGTAATATACCTGGTCTGCATGCCATTGATGACTGCAACCAATCAGGCCTTAGCTATTTTGCATTTTTGAAAGTGGATCTGATGATGGACGGAGATCTGTATCTGATACAGATATGGGTGCGGATTGGCTTGGACCGGATTTGAAACTGCGAATCCGTGTTATCATCTACCTATGGTATTGCCAAGGTCAGGAGACCCAAGTTCGCCAAGACGTCCAAGCACATCACAGCAAACCCTATGATGTTGGCCCGTATAAACCTAGAAAGCAAGAAAGCCTCCCCCAGGCTTGAGGAGATCCCCATAGATCACCAATTGCCCATTCCCTTGCAAAAATTATTGCGCCGTCTCTGCATCCCATTGGTACCAGATGTTCCCACGGACGCATTTTGTTCGGAAGCATCTGAAACTTTCCTAATATTTAGATGCTTGGTGGACAGTGCAAGTAATCGAGGCTCACTTGAAGTTATTATATATTAATCAAGTATTCAATGCTGTTACATGGGTGCACTACCATTTTCCAATTCAGCGTGTTGATATCAGATACACTTGAAATTGCTCGTCCTGGTTGAACTTCCATCCATCATATGAAAATACCTACATACAAAGGAGCGGTGGTCCAACTCCAATCGACACATGACGCATTCGCTGCGGTGCACGTCAGCCCTTGGTGCGGCACAGATGGAGACAAACTCATCATGAAAACCCGCCTGGAGACTAACTCATGTAGAACCCACCGAGAGGCTAACCAATCGTGCAAAACCCGCCTAGAGACCCATCATGCAAGACCAGAGTAGAAAGTAATACGTCATATGAGACCCGCCTAAAGACTAATATATAGTGTAAAGGTCGTCTGGAGACTAATCTACTATGTAAAACCCGTCTACAGTGCATAAACAAAGTGTAGCGTTATGTAAATGTCGAAACCTAAGAAATCACCGTGCAGTAGTCATGAACGGGAATGGATCGACCAACCGCGGGACTGCGAAGGCGGCTGCGAATGGTGATGCTCAGATTTGACGTTCAGTTCATTTGACATTCTGCATGCCATAGACATCACGGTTATGTGTATATATTACTGAGTCTTTAATAAGTATAATGATGGCCTTCTAGCATCCTTAAATAGCTGAGAAACACGCTCTGTTGTTAGATGCTTACACTGTGACGATTCATTTCGGAGAATCTTCTAAAGCTGCTTCCAGTCGGTCCAGCTGTGCAGAACCCTAGTAGTGGCTATCACAGGTGAACGCGTATGTCATCGGTGTCATGTACTGCATCTTGAGGGTAGTTCCTTGGTGCTTGAGGTGAGTTGTGCAGCGTGTAGTCCACAGCGGCAGGCTGGACACTGGACACTGACACAGCGGCGCCCAGTCGTGTGTACCGAGGACGGCCGAGCGCCCAGTCGTGTGTACCGAGGACGGCCGAGCGCCCAATCGTGGGTACCGAGGACGACCGAGTGCCCAGTCGTGTGTACCGAGGACGACCGAGCGCCCAGTCGTGTGTACCGAGGACGGCCGAGCGCCCAGTCGTGTGTACCGAGGACGGCCGAGCGCCCAGTCGTGTGTACCGAGGACGGCCGAGCGCCCAATCGTGGGTACCGAGGACGACCGAGCGCCCAGTCGTGTGTACCGAGGACGGCCGAGCGCCCAGTCGTGGGTGCCGAGGACGACCGAGCGCCCAGTCGCGGGTACCGAGGACGACCGAGTGCCCAGTCGTGTGTACCGAGGACGACCGAGCGCCCAGTCGTGTGTACCGAGGACGGCCGAGCGCCCAGTCGTGTGTACCGAGGACGGCCGAGCGCCCAGTCGTGGGTGCCGAGGACGACCGAGCGCCCAGTCGCGGGTACCGAGGACGACCGAGCGCCCAGTCGTGGGTACCGAGGACGTCCGAGCGCCAACCATGCGGTCAATAGTCTCCACGCTCATCACCAGCCGGCCAACACCTTCCACGCCCATCACCAGCCCAGTCCAGGTGAGCTGAGCCAAGTCGAAGTGGTAGTTTTCAGCACCGACACAAAGTTGAGCGATATCGAAGTAGTAGTTTTCAGTACGAGTGGTAGCCTTCGCTCAACTCTCGACATCGCGAGATTGAGCGGCGTCGGACGCCGAGTGTCCGAGTGAAGAGTGTCTGGCGTCGCCCGTCCTGTAGAGGATGTTCGGCATCGAGTGCGGGAGCGATGCCAGTTGGTCGGGACAGCCCTTCAGTGGGCAGCTACCCGTCAAGGTCGGCACGCAGCCGACTGAAAGGCTGCCCCTCGTCGAGACGTCACCACCTTCTTCGCGATCGCAGCCGGAACCACCGACACCGCTGTCAGCAGCAGCGTCTCCAGCTTCACAATCATGGGGTCTTCACCGCCCCCGCTGGCACCCCCGCCGTCGCCTCAGGCACTGCTGACCAACATTGGGCGCGATGTAACGGAACGCGTCACGTGTCGGTAAACAGTGCTGTTGGCTCTGAGCCGTACTCAGGTGCGTGGGGCGACGGATAGGAATGTAAATGAAATTCGCTGGTGTTATGATGCAGGAATATAGATGCAGTGTGCAGGCCAGGGCAATATTTGGTCGATGTGATGATCGACAGTAGCGTGCGGTGTCAGTATCCCTAAGGATGGCGTACGTCGTATGGGTTCCCTAGACTGTTCTTCCCTCTGTCCGTCCCTTTCCTCACACCAAATCGGTCGTGCGATTTTCAGCGCACTATCCTCAGAAAACCTCTTCGTAGCTAGCCCCAACATGGCTGAAAACACAATGACGTTTTTATGGAGTTTTGAGAAGTTGCATGCTGAAAGCAATCCGAGCGGTATCCGGCTGTTTGGAGCGAAGTATCCGGCCAGATACAAACATTTGACTGGTAGCCACCAACGTCTGAGCACGGGAAACCGGAACGCCCACCGGAAATGCACCATTTTCTCACAACAGACGAAAGAGAGAGAGAGAGAGAGAGAGAGAGAGAGAGAGAGAGAGAGAGAGAGAGAGAGAGAGAGAGAGAGAGAGAGAGAGAGAGAGAGAGAGAGAGAGAGAGAGAGAGAGAGAGAGAGAGAGAGAGAGAGAGAGAGGGGGGGGGGAGAGAGAGAGAGGGAGCCGGAGCCACGGTCTCGCTGTCGATTAAACAATGAGCTCTGTCAGCGATAACAAACATAGAGTAAACATGGCGCAGTCCTGTTCTCTTTCTCCTCGGTTTTGTGGAAGGAGATTGGGTCACTTAGATCATTTGCAGGCATGGGACGAATGCTGACCCTCTGACTAACGCCTCCTTCAGAGTAAAGCACTACACTGAATAAATAAACGGTCTACACTGACTCATGTATTGCCTAAAATGGGGGTAGCGGCGTCGTGAACCACCGCTCTCCGGACAAAGCGAAGTAATGTTGTGGTGGAGGTTCTGGGTTCAAGACCTGACTGCCGACTTAAACAATGTTACACTTACATCCTTCATCGCTTCAGTTATCGATTGGCATAATTCTGGATTTGGGATCAAATCAAATTCTGAATCTGCAATGCCTAGCACGCATGAACTAAGTCGCCTGGCCTATTGCCATGTCATATGCGACACAGAATGCAACTTCCTATGCATGCGTTATGTAAGGATAGCTGGGCTGTTGCGAAGCTTCCCGAAATGAGTGCAAAACGCTCCAATGGATCAGACAAATCACACGACTTCAGCAGTTGGCAGTGGTCGACATGCAACTCATACACATGGAAGACAACACACCGACAGCAACGGAGCAAAAGCTCTGAGCAAGCGTTGTGTCATGCTAGCGCACACCCACTATACCAGGCACGGTGTGAGCACCGCCTAAATACAGCGTGAACGCAACAAGCACTGGTCGCTTTAGTCCAATCCGGACAGCCGTCAGAGCAAACGATGCCAGGTCAGAAACCCTGCACAACACCAACATTACCAACCACAACCAGAACATCATCGACATACACCTTCACCAACTAAAGTATATTCCTGTAGGCAACCGTGGTCTATGGTGAGCAGTGGACAACCGTAGGCTGGCCTCGGGTTACTTCACTGTGCATTTTTCATAGCGCGAGTGCTGGCAGCAGCTGGCCTAGACACGTTCGGTCGACAGTAACTGATCTGCAGAGGTAGAGGACTGACCTGATGCGGTGGAGGACTGACCTGGTGCGGTAGAGAACTGACCTGCTGTGGTAAAGTACTGACCTGATTCGATAGAGAACCGACCTTGTGCGGTACAGCTGGCAGCAGCTGACCTGCTGCAGTAGAAAGCTGACCTGGTGTGGTACAGCTGGCACCAGCTGACCTGCCGCTGGTGGTGGCACAGCCACCGTCGGCAGCAGTCGGCGAGTCAGGCGGTCCCAGCTCGGACTGAGGACTGAGACCGGCGCCGACCGCCCGGCACACTACGCCGGCCGAACGAGGCGACTGACACTGTCGCCAGCTCCGGCAGGCACCCGCCGGTGGTCGGCTTATCACCAGCACATCCGGACCGGGGGCAGGCGACGGGTCTCCCGGAACTTCCGGACCCGCGGACAGGTCCCCCGAAGAGTCTGGACCAGCGGACAGGTCCCCCGGAGAGTCGGGACCGGCGGACAGGTCCCCCGGAGAGTCGGGACCGGCGGACAGGTCCCCCGGAGAGTCAGGACCGGCGGACAGGTCCCCCGGAGAGTCGAGACCAGCGGACAGGTCCCCCGGAGAGTCGGGACCGGCGGACAGGTCCCCCGGAGAGTCGAGACCAGCGGACAGGTCCCCCGGAGAGTCGGGACCGGCGGACAGGTCCCCCAGAGAGTCGGGACCGGCGGACAGGTCCCCCGGAGAGTCGAGACCGGCGGACAGGTCCCCCGGAGAGTCGGGACCAGCGGACAGGTCCCCCGAAGAGTCGGGACCGACGGACGGGTCCCCCGGAGAGTCAGGACCGGCGGACAGGTCCCCCGGAGAGTCGAGACCAGCGGACAGGTCCCCAGGAGAGTCGGGACCGGCGGACAGGTCCCCCGGAGAGTCGGAACCGGCGGACAGGTCCCCCGAAGAGTCTGGACCAGCGGACAGGTCCCCCGGAGAGTCGAGACCAGCGGACAGGTCCCCGGAGAGGACGGAGAGTCGGGACCGGCGGACAGGTCCCCCGGAGAGTCAGGACCGGCGGACAGGTCCCCCGGAGAGTCGAGACCAGCGGACAGGTCCCCCGGAGAGTCGGGACCGGCGGACAGGTCCCCCGAAGAGTCAGGACCGGCGGACAGGTCCCCCGAAGAGTCAGGACCGGCGGACAGGTCCCCCGAAGAGTCGGGACAGGCGGACAGGTCCCCCGGAGAGTCAGGACCGGCGGACAGGTCCCCCGGAGAGTCGGGACCGGCGGACAGGTCCCCCGGAGAGTCGAGACCGGCGGACAGGTCTCCCGGAGAGTCGGGACCGGCGGACAGGTCCCCGGGAGAGTCAGGACCAGCGGACAGGTCCCTCGAAGAGTCGGGACAGGCGGACAGGTCCCCCGAAGAGTCGGGACCGGCGGACAGGTCCCCCGAAGAGTCGGGACCGGGGGACATGTCCCCCGAAGTGTCTGGACTGGCGGACAGGTCCCCCGGAGAGTCAGTACCGGCAGACAGGTCCCGCGGAGAGTTGGGACCGGCGACGGGCGACGGGTCTGAAGCACCAGTTTTCCTAAAGTCACATCGTTCAGTTCATGGATCTGCAGTCCAGCTGTTCAGCATGGACCCAGCTGGGTCACGTAGTCGGCCAGCCGGGCACGGAGACGGAAGGCCGGTGCTGATAATGGTCATTGTATGTGAACGGCATGCTTGGTGCCGTACACCAGCGGCGTTTTGTTAGGCATCGTGCTGGGCGTACGTTAAGTTGTTGAATGAAGGCAATCATCTCGGATCAGGCACATTATCAAGATTATTTGTCCATCAGCACTGGCATTGCCGACTGCGGAATTCATAATCTAGTAGAAACGTAACCACCGACTGTTCCACCATTGACGGCTTGCTCACTACAGCGCAAGCGTGTACTTACAGCACCCGTATATGTAAATTGGTTTGCTGAATTTGCCTGGTAACTTAGCATTAGCAGTGTACTAATCCAGTGGGTTCAGCCCCCACCAACCCACGTGGGATCTCCAGCCATGGACGAATCATATTTTAATATGGGAGAAAGAGGGAGAGAGAGGGAGAGAGAGAGGGAGAGAGAGGGAGATAGAGAGAGAGAGAGAGAGAGAGAAAAGAGAAAAAAAAAAAAAAAAAATATATATATATATATATATATATATATATATATATATATATATATATATATATATATATATATATATATATATATATATATATATATATATATATATATATATATATATATATATATATATATATATATATATATATATATATATATATATATATATATATATATATATATATATATATATATATATATATATATATATATATATATATATATATATATATATATATATATATATATATATATATATATATATATATATATATATATATATATATATATATATATATATATATATATATATATATATATATATATATATATATATATATATATATATATATATATATATATATATATATATATATATATATATATATATATATATATATATATATATATATATATATATATAAGAAAAAAAAAAAAAAAAAAAAAAAAAAAAAAAAAAAAAAAAAAAAAAGAGAGAGAGAGAGAGAGAGAGAGAGAGAGAGAGAGAGAGAGAGAGAGAGAGAGAGAGAGAGAGAGAGAGAGAGAGAGAGAGAGAGAGAGAGAGAGAGAGAGAGAGAGAGAGAGAGAGAGAGAGAGGATGGACAAAAACAAAACAATATTTTTGACTATGTATTTCATCACCCAAACGCTCACAGGGGAAGGGTGGATTCTTAGCTGGACCCCACGCGCGCTATATAAAAATAATCTGTTGCTATCGACGAAGGAACCTGATCAACGAGTAAGACGAACAGTTATATGTGGCATCTTTCCCTTATTGAAACACGTATCTAGTAACACGTACCATGCAATGCTGGAAATGTTCTTGTCTAGGCATTATTCAATTGCATTAGTTCGATCAATTGTATGGTGTTACCGATACTTGCAACACCAATAGCGGTTTCCGTCTTATGAAATTTGGTGCGGTGCAAGAGCATGCTGGGCTAAACCTGCACTACGCACATCGAAATGCATACAAATTAGTTATTCACGTCATCTCTAAATATTGAGATGGTGTTCCCAAATTATTTCTCTGAGTTATTTCTGTTTTGGTTATCTGCAGAAAATCAGCTCCCCGGTCAGATCGCTTGACACTTGTTCTAAATCGATAATCCTCCTGTGTCCTAACGTAGTGGTAACCAGAATATTCTGGTTACCTATATCGCACACAGCACTTTCTCTTTATCTCGAGTTCCAACAGCGTGAATGTCCCTCCGGATATGCAGATTATCACCAAGTTAACGGCTGAATCACACAAAGTCAAATGCAATTTATCTCGACATGCGTTGCTGCCACCACAACTCCAACGGCAGGCTTGAGTTGTGGCAGCCGGTCCTTTGCATTGGATATTCGGCGAGCAGACCAAGTTATAGAAACGAGCTGTGTCCCTGTGGACGAGCCGAGTAATCGTAACCCTGCGGCGATGTCAATTAAGCAACGTGTTTTCGTCATGCACTGAAAATATGTTGAGCTTGCTTGGACGCTAAGCCATTTGGACGGCATGCCAAGCGGATGACCTCCTCACATATTTTCAAACTAGCAAATTACCAGAGACAAGGAGTGATGCAAGACTGCGATGTTGTCTCGCCCCAGTACGACAGTGTGAGTCATGTGCTGCCGGTCTGGCACCACTTCTGTGAGGAAATGTCCCACAGCGGCGGCGAGCTACACCGCGCGCAGCACACCGCCAGCATGGCCCTTCCACCGTCATCGTGGCCCTTCCACCGCCAGCATAGCCCTTCCACCGCCGGACCGTCCATGCCGCGCCGCCGAATGTTCCGTGTGTCCGTGAGTAGAGCCATTGTCATCGCAGCGGTGTACTGGCCACTGAACTGATCACCCAACTGGTCACTGGACCGGTCACTGGACCGGTCACTGGACTGGTCACTGGACTGGTCACTGGACTGGTCACTGGACTGGTCAGTGAAGTGAACAACGGACACGACAGCCCCCGGATGGCGGATCACCGGTTGACACCACACTGAGTACTGACCCACCACACTGAGTAGTGACCCACAACACTAGAGTACTGACTAACCACACTGAGTACTGACCCACCACACTGAGTACTGACCCACCACACTGAGTACTGACCCACCACACTGAGTAGTGACCCACAACACTAGAGTACTGACTAACCACACTGAGTACTGACCCAGCACACTGAGTACTGACCCACCACACTGAGTAGTGACCCACAACACTAGAGTACTGACTAACCACACTGAGTACTGACCCACCACACTGAGTACTGACCCACCACACTGAGTACTGACCCACCACACTGAATACTGACCCACCACACTGAGTACTGACCCACCACACTGAATACTGACCCACCACACTGAGTACTGACCCACCACACTGAGTACTGACCCACCACACTGAATACTGACTAACCACACTGAATACTGACACACCACACTGAGTACTGACCCACCACACTGAGTACTGACCCACCACACTGAGTACTGACTAACCACATTGAGTACTGACCCAGCACACTGAGTACTGACCCACCACACTGAGTACTGAACCACCACACTGGGTACTTGGCCACCACACTGAGTACTGAACCACCACACTGAGTACTGACCCACCACACTGGGTACTTGGCCACCACATTGGGTACTGATCCATCGCATTGGGTACTGACCCACAACACTAGAGTACTGACTAACCACACTGAATGCTGACCCACCACACTGAGTACTGACCCACCACACTGGGTACTTGGCCACCACACTGGGTACTGATCCATTGCATTGGGTACTGACCCACAACACTAGAGTACTGACTAACCACACTGAATACTGACCCACCACACTGAGTACTGACCCACCACACTGGGTACTTGGCCACCACACTGAGTACTGATCCATTGCACTGGGTACTGACCCACAACACTAGAGTACTGACTAACCACACTGAATACTGACCCACCACACTGAGTACTGATCCACCACACTGGGTACTGACCCATTACACTGAGCACTGACCAACCACACTGTGCACTGACCCACAACACTAGAGTACTGACTAACCACACTGAGCACTGACCCACCACACTGAGTACTGACCCACCACACTTAATACTGATCTACCATGCTGAGTACTGACCCATTACACTGGGTACTCACCCATCACACTGAGTACTGGCCAACCACACTGGGTACTGACACACACTGGGTACCGACCCACCACACTGAGTACTGGCTAACCACACTGAGTACTGACCCACTACACTGAGTACTGACCAACCACACTGGGTACTGACCCATCACATTCAGTACTGACCCACCACACTGGGTACTGATTCACCACACTCAGCAATCATCCACCACACTCAGTACTCATCCACTACACTCAGTACTCCTCCACCACACTGAGGACTGACCCACCACACATAGTACTGGCCCACTACACTTGGTACTGACCCACTACACTGGGTACTGACCCACTACACTGGGTACTGACCCACTACACTGGGTACTGACCCACTACACTGGGTACTGACCCACCACACTGGGTACTGACCCACTACACTGGGTATTGACCCACCACACTGGGTACTGACCCACTACACTGGGTACTGACCCACCACACTGGGTACTGACCCATTACACTGGGTACTGTCCCACCACACTGTCGTGGGACGTCGGTCGCGACCGGCCCGGTCTCGGCGATGTCGCGCTGACGACACAGCCGCGAGGTGGGTGACCGTCACCGCCGACATGGCCTTCAAGTGTCGGTCATGTCACTCAACGGTGCACGTCGTCCCCTCCCCCTCCCCTACCCCCCACCTCCCCGTCGGCAAGCCAACGCTGCCGAGCACGCCCTACCTCACCCACACACCTGTCCCTTACCGCCGCCGGCAGAGTACAGACCAGCAGGCCCCACCTTGCCCACACCTGCCACCAACCCCCGTCCCCAGGGTGCAACCGAGCTTCATTGATTTATTGCACGAGTGAATTTTAGGTCAGGTATGTGACCCGAGATCACGGCCATGTTCTGGCGCATTTTGGGCTAATTTTCCTTCTTTTATCAAGCCCATTTCTACATGATCTACTAACATCACTGTACAACTTGTTTTACCTCAGTCACGTGGCCTGACGTCAGGTCACGATAAAGTGTGCATTGTGGGCTAAGCCTGTGACCCTCCTGTTCCTATGGTTTATTTCAATTTATAATGGTGTAAATAGTGTCAAAATTGCATTGCACGAAGTAAGGTATCCTAATATTCCGATATTAAATTTGCTTGAAAACTCAGTTTTTTTAATCGACATTATGTCTTTCAAAAACGACACAAAAAGAAACAAAGACCATTTTGGGATCCTATTCGTCGAGGTCTTTCTGATAGTATCCCGCTCATTTTCCTGTGCCCCCTAGTTTGGATGTTAAGTCTCTAAAGATCCTTCCTCGATACGGGGTGTTAAGATTTGACCGGAAAGACGGCGCGAGTTAAAATCACAGGTTTGTTGAGGTTTCACAGGGTGTAATGCTTGACCTTGGTCAAGGCTTGAAAATGTGATTTATTGGAATATGCGACTCTTTCCACAACGTATTCGATTCAAAGGTTAATTTCATAGTGAGAAATAATTGGGCACAGATTAAGCATGCTGCATAAGGAGGTACTCGATCTCAGGTGTGCCGTACCAGGTCGCAGATCAAGGTCAAGTACAGTACAAATGAGAGCTGAAGCATCGGCCATTGTGTTTCATATTTGAACCATGCAAACGTGAAATGGGAGTGCTTAGCCTTCATATCAAGTATTAGACACGTGAGCAAGCGTCTTTGCTTGTTCAGGAGCCATGTAAAGTCAAGGTTAAATGGATGATCTTGGTGGTGAACAAGCGGATTGATGCATTATCATAGTTTGTACTGGAATGTCCGACTCTTATGCTTATTTACATGTGTTGTAGGCATCTTCTATGCGTGCAGCTTTGCATGTTCCACCTGATTAGGTGAAGGGAAGGGGCAGGAAAGCCAAGATCGTATCAGTCCGACCCCGCCAAAAGTGCCTATGTCAAAAAGTAGTCGGTCGACGTGAATGAACTCAACGGCATCCAACAGCACTGGGACATGCGATCTTGCAAAATCTGCAGCGATAGTAATAACATGACATTCCTTTTTACACCAGATATCCATGCAAGTGCATATCATTCCACACCATGCAGTACCGAGTATATAATGCATACACACAGCAAGCAACAAATATATGACACCACAAAAAGTAGTTTAATGGACTACGGTATCAGTGTTCGAAGCGCGTCAATAATTTATGGTTTGGTGTGGTGCCAATCCCACCATCTTTTGCTTTACTTAGTGCTATCCCCTCCCCTTCCCCTGGCAGCGCATCTTCATCCGAGTCGCTTGTACAAACCGCACACATGAGAACAGATGCGCCTGCAGTCGGGCTGGCTAATCAGCTGCGTTAGGCAGGCTGTTCAGCGACCCCTGGAGCAGGTGCAGCAGCTGGAGCAGCTGGACCCATGCCGCTGATGCCAAGGACACTGCCATCACTGTTACTACCACCACTGACACTACCATCGCTGACGCCGACGACAAAACTGACACCACTGACATCACAGCCGCACCGCAGCACGGCGGTGCTGCCGACACCGTGCCGCAGCGGCGGCGGCCGGAGGCTGGGAAGCGCGCTACGTAACCCCGACCTGGTATGCACTGTGGTACATTTCAAGCCATAACTCACTCATTTTGTGTGGATAATTGCCCACAATCTTTCACAGGCGTCCTTCATAGTCATGTCTGGGACGTAATGTTTCACTTTTTCGAAACTTTGTATGGAAGGGTGTAAATGTTGAAAGTACTTTTCTATAAATATATCTTTACTTTGATGTGCCTAGGCAGAGGCATGTCAAAGGGGGGTGGCGCGGGGAACGACTCCTTCCATTTGCCACCAGAAGTGCACTTGATCAAGGAGGAAATTTTGAGATTTTTCCACGCAAAGCCCCCCCAAAAAAAAAAATCGGTGCTCTTTGTGCGCCAGAAGCGTTCGCTGCTTTCGATACATTTTCGGGTTGGTCTTCCTTTTTTTATAAAAAATCCTGACCATCCCACTGTGCGTACATTTAAAGGTGAAGCATTAAAGCAAAGAAACAACATCGCATGTTACCTACCTACGAATCATCACATGATTGCCGTTTACCAACTTCAAATATCTCAATCCGTTCGGATTGTACGTCAATTTGTGTACATCGATATCCATGCGTTTTCTAGAAATTGGGCAAACATGACGTCAGTGACGCCTGACCTCTCACGATCTCAGTTTTTACCTCGGCAAGAGGCGTATAATTGATCGTTTGACAGCTTTGAACATTCTTTGAAGAGGCCACGACGTGTTTTCAATATCGCGAATAATCGAGATGGAGCAAATTTGACCCCCCCCCCCCTCCCGCTCCATGCCGGGCTAGAGAACTGAGGCCATACTTGGTAAAATTAGCCACAACGGTTCTGCTTCGCCGTCTTTTAAGGTGAATGGAAGATGTAAAGATGCATGCATAAAGACATGCACGCATGTGTTAACACCACCGCGATATGATTGCAATATGCCTACAGCCTAAATGCAAACTTCCACAGTAATGGAAGGAAGCTTGAAATGAGAACGCAATTGTTGCAAAGATTTATCGGCTCCTTGAAGGAATGCCATGGTTCGTCGTAAAAATGTCACGGTTCTTTGTAGAAAACTCACGGACCAATATAGAAATATCACGATCCGTTGTCAATATAGTACCGTACATTTTAAAACTGCGACGGTCCATCGTATAAATGTCACGATCCGTCGTAAAATGTGAGAACATTTCCCCGTTTGTAAAAAGGAAGCCCCCGGATCTCCAAAATCTGCATGATTCATCGTCCCATTGCTGAAAATTCGATGATTCTAAAATTTCCACACCTTATAAGCTTTTTTCCTTTCATAGAATCAGGTTCGTGCAGTTGTGGTCTACGGCCGCACAGTGACAAGACGGACACGAAACTAACGCGAATTCTGGATTTATCCTGACGGTGCACGCACATTTCTTGACCGAGACGCCCAAGTGCCAAGTTTCCGCGACGCTGTCGCCATCGACGACTGGTCGCCGAGCTGACGTCACCAGTGCGGTGCGCCAGCCTGAGCCGGTCGTGGCGGGCGTGCAGCCGGCCGGCAACTGGACCTGCCGGCAACTGGACCGGCCGGCCGGCCGCTGACCACCGACCACATTTATTTACACAGAACGAGCGGCGACGGGCACCGCCGCTCCGCCCGCCGCTGCACGCCTGCATCGGCCGCGGCGCAACCGGCCCGCCGCGCCGCGGCCCAAGACGCTCCCGCGAAAACAAATATTTATGCGTTTGTGCCGGCTCGGCGCCGGTCGGGCGGGCGGCTCTGCGGCGTCTTCAGCCGATGTCACGTCTTGGGCTGGCCGGCGGCACCGGACTGCGGGGCGAGGGTTCGCTCACTGTCGGCCGCCGGGACCCGCCGGGACCCGTCGGGACCCGTCGGGACCCGTCGGCGACATGGCTCTCGAAAGCCGCGGCCACGGGCCCCAATCGGAGACACCATGTCCGAATGTGTCTGTAGTCCTGGTCGTCGTGATTGGTGGGCTGAAGTTGAAGCGTTTCCACCGCGCCATGTTGCGATTTGTATTGCCCAGGTTGCCAGAGATTTGTGTTGTCCAGGCTGCCATGTCCAGGCTGCCATAGATTTGTGTTGTCCAGGCTGCCATGTCCACGCTGCCATAGGAGCTTCCGTTGAAGGTGCTCCATCCACCGCCCCTCGCCAACAGTTGGCAGGGTACCTCCAATAATTACAAATTGAATAATGGGACCCTGTTAAACGAGCTCCTTCAACACCTTTTGAAATCAACAGCTTTAGCATTCCTGGGCTCTCTCGGTTATTTCTTGAAAGCTCCACCTCAAGAGGTCAGGTTCGGGTGCTGACGGACAAGCGACTGTTGTGCATGCTCAGAGGTACGTCCTGATCCATGCAGTCGGAAAATTGGCAGTGTCAAACCTCCGCGACGATATTTATCTGATAAACTTTTGATATTGAGCGGTCTTCATAGTTCCAAATCCGAACCACATCATCCGTGAATGTTCACCACTGGTCCGATGATGTTTGTCACAGTGCCACGCCACAGTGCCAGTGACACAGTGCCACAGTGTCAGTGCCACAGTGTCAGTGCTACAGTGTCAGTGCCACAGTGTCAGTGTCACAGTGTCAGTGGTTACTGGTGGGGGAGAGGCAGACATCCTCCCAGCCCACAGTAGTACTGGTGAGGGAGAGGGACACATTTCCAGCCCACAATGGCTACTGGTTGAGTTTATGGGTGGGTATCGTGGCACTGTGACATCGGACTAGTGACGATGTTATCATCGGACTAGTGACAAAGGTTCACGGATGATGTGGTTCGGATTCGGAATCATCACGACCGCTCAGTGTCAAGAATCTATCGGATAAATATCGCCGCACTGGTTTGACGTTGTGCCCACCTTCAGACTGAATGGATCAGGACGTACTAACTCCGAACAGAACAACGGTCGCGCGTCCGACAGAACCTGAAGCTAGCTTAGGCGGAGCTTTTAACAAATTTCTGGGAAAGCCCAGCAGTACTAAAGCTGTTGATTTCAAAATGCATCCGATTTTAATTAGGCCCTTGCACCGACTGACATCCCCTCCGGCCGAACCAGTCACGGACTGCCACACGAAGCGGCATTCGACTGCCACACGCGACTGCCACACCAGGCTAACCGCCGACAGACCCCCTTCGCTCGTGTCGCCGATAATGAGCCATTCCGGGACCAAATGGCGGCCATCCGGGCTGGAGCGTCACAGTCACGTTAGTCGACGCCGGCGCCGCGAGGTCGGCAGCAGAGGCGGTGACCAACGGAGACCGCCAGAGACCGCCAGAGACCGCTAGATACCACCATACCGTCAGAGACCACCGGAGACTATCGGAGACCGCCGGAGACCGCTGGAAACCACAAGAGACCGCCGGAGACCGCCGGAGACCACTGGAGACCGCCTGACACCACCGGAGACCACCAGAGACCACCAGAGACCACCGGAGACTACCTGAGACCGCCAGAGACCGCCGGAGACCACCGGAGACCGCCAGAGACCACCGGATACAGCTAGAGCGTCTGCTGGCCGCCGCATGTGTCGAGCCGCCGACAGGGTCCGCTTGTCGCAGGCGCCACCATACCCAGCGGGAGTGGTGGGGGAGGGGAGACGAGACAGACCGTTGGGGCACCTGCTGGCCGCCGCATGTTACCGAGCCGACGAGATGAACCACTGGTCACAGATACCAAGGGGAGGGGTGAGGGGATGGAGACGAGGGGTATCAAGAAGGACCGCGTGAGTGTGTGGAGAGCGAATGGCACTGCTGGCTCGCACGGGACGAAACCAGCCCGGCCGGCAGAGCATTGGGCAGAGCGTGGCCAGAGGCAACCCGGAAACCCGATCAGCACGTGTACAGAGCGTGACCGGTGGCAAACCGCCACTCACATCTTCGATTCAAAACAGGACCGAGGAGCCGCGTGCTTGACAGGCTCGGAAATTCAGAGCGTGCCGTTGTGTAGAACATGCAGCAGAGTGGTCTCAGAGCACCCGCAGCTGGTAATGTCGCAACAGATGAACTCCCCCTCCCCTCGCCCCGCCCCCCGCCCACCCAGCCCCCCGTCGGACGCCCGGAGCGGCACGGCACGCCGAGCTGGATTAATTTCCAACGGCTCCGGGTGACCGGCCATCGCGGAGCGAGCGTCCGAGCACCGTCGGCCGCTGCAGAGGTGGCGCCACAACCAACCAGCCACCGCCAACCGGCCACCACCAACCAGACACCGCCAACCGGCCACAACCAACCAGCCACCGCCAACCGGCCACAACCAACCAGCCACCACCAGTGAGCGTGCGGGTGGCGTCCGACCACCACCGCACACGAGACGAGCCCAGCTGGCGTCGGGTGCCCTCCACCCTCCCCGAGAGGCGGCTGCGGAGATGACATGCTGGCCAGACGACGCAGCGTCACTAACAGGTGCCCGTCGACGGGGCGATGACGGGGTAGGGACGTCGAACGGAGCAGCGGGAACAACTGACCGTGGCGACGGACGATGGCAATATGTCAGTCGGGGAGAGAATGACTAACGTGACGATGGACGATGGCAAGAAGTCAGCCGGAGAGAGAATGACTGACGTGACGACAGACGATGGCAAGATGTCAGTCGGGGAGAGAATGACTAACGTGACGATGGACGATGGCAAGATGTCAGTCGGAGCGGGAACAACTGACCGTGACGACGGACGATGACAAGATGTTTGTCGGAGCGGCGACCACGGGCAGACGAGGCAGTTAGTTAGTTATTAGGGCTTTAGGGCGCATCGACTACATTGGGACGAGGCAGTGATGGGGGACGACAGACTGAATGATCGCGAAATGCCACAGACGTGGTGGTGGGTGGAGATGACTGAGCGATGACGGAGATGATAAACACACTAGTGACGAGGTGGCGGCCAGGGTGGTGCCGAGACTCCCGACCGGCCAAACGACGCACACAACAGACGAAGCTGTGGCGCACGAAGGCAGTCCACGCCGCCCAACTGGCCGCGGTTTCAGTGCGCCACGCCGGCGAGCTGACGTATCTGCGGACGGCAGCTATCGGGGAGAGCGGCTGGAATCGGCAGCGCCAGCGTTTAGACGAAAAACGGGCTTTGAAACATAACCAGACCGAACCAAACATAAACAGAGGAGGCGTCTGCGTCCTGTCGGGCAGAGGATGGACGTGACCGGCCTGGCCGGCCCGCTGCCCCGCGTCAGAGCTGACCGGTCGCCTCACGGCCGTCACCGACAGGTCACAGGTCACGGCCTGACCCACAGGTCACAGGTCACTGCTGTCACCCGCAGGCTTCAGGTCACGGCCTGACCTGAGTTCGCCCACCAACTGTCGCTGTCGATTGCCCAGTACTTGCATACAAAAGCGAGTTTCGCTGGGCACGGCTCGTTTTGTGTTTGTGGTGATGATAGGCATGCGTTCAGTTTAAGCACGACAAGAGATTCGAACTGATCAGTCGGGTAATTAGCGAGGCCAGTCATCGACAAAGTGCCGCCCGAGGGCGCTACGGAGTACCATGGTAAGCGCCAGCACACAATGTCAGCTGACGACGAGAACAGCACCCAACGAGTCACTCGTCTACGCACTGCTCATAAATGTAATATTGACATGTCGAAATGATAGCAAAGCGTCGGTGAACAACCTCTGTAGGGATTAGCCAGAGTTGGAATTAAAACACTTTTAATGGGTTGAATCTCTGATTACACTTTTGCTCACTCCAGATTCAAATTAGATTGGATCGGCTTCACGCATGCTTCCAACACAAATCCGCAGAAGGTACGCAAAAATCACTAAAAGCAAACGTAAAACGACACCAGCAAAATAATGCGTTGCTCTACTCACCGTCGCCACTCAAATTGCTCGTCTTTCCCAGTCACTAGCACCAGACAATACACCTCACTCTTTTAACCACCGAACACCGCACACTGAACACACGGCCAAGTGAGCTTCGGCACGAACACGAGCTCTTCCTGCGAGTGGGGAGAGTGATCGGGGGCTTGCTTCCTTTTTACGTTTGAGATTTTACTCTCTCTCTCTCCTTCTGCCGATTGGCATCTAGAGATGACAGCTTGAATTTTTAGATCAGTCTGGACGCAAAATGCAAATGTAGTCAGGAGTGGTGCACGATGTCAACTGTCTCTGCGTGTACTAAATGCAATCCGGCTAAGGCTTAACCTGAATGGGCACTTGTAACTCTTATTACGTCTGAACAATTTGTGACTTCATGAGTAAGACACCGAAAAGACTCAGACTCCGAGCTTCAAAAGCTCGGAGTCCCACCCCAGTATCAACCGTAGACATTTGCGGCATTTGTGGAATAGGTCTGCGTAGATGCATTTTAACCTGATGTCGCGAGAAGAGCACCAATCATATTATTGGAACCTCATTCGGTTACGTGCACTGAATGCCTATACTACAAATACTATTTGGCAGTTTCGGCATTTTTGGAATCGTTTTGTTTTTGTTGGAAAACCAGTTGGTTGAGCATTTGAGTCGTAGTGTGGTCGTGACTGTAGTGTTGTATTTGAGCCGTAGTGCAGGACCGTACAGAGGAACGTCACAGATGTGAGGACTAGGGCATGTCACCTTTTAATCTGTGCTCTTTGCATGCACTGCACATGAGGTTAGTGACTAAAGTTCCAAAAATGTGGAACCATGGTCTTATTCCCTTTCTCCTGTTCCTGCGCCGGTTCTCATCCAACATTGTAGACCAGAGCTGAGTTTGCGCATAATATATGGGTAGAAGAATGGCTTTGATTAAAAATAAACATTGCAACATAACACACCATGCATCCCAAAATGCACGAATCTCAGAAGGAAAAAGTTCACGCCTCAACACAAGCTTAAAGTTGGCATGCAGTGAGCACGCAATATCTTAGGCATCCAAGTGGTTAAGAGTGGCGTGAACCGGACACTTGGTGAATATCATCCTGCAGACGAGCGCGGATGCACGCCGGGAGCACAAGGTCTCGTGAGACGGCGCGGAGTTCCCCTCTTGCCTCGTGCAGCGGGGACGAAGACGCCACGTGCAGGCGCAGCCTCTCGTTGGTCGGCGGCGCCGGACGCTGTCGCCGGATGTTCGCCAGATAGGAGCCGGACACGGCCACCACTTCCTGCCGCGAGGACGCTGCCGGTCCGGCCGGGGCCGGCCACGCCACCGGCGACCCGGTCCGGGTCACGTCAGGTCACGGCTACGCCGACCCGGTCCGGGTCACGTCAGGTCACGGCTACGCCGACCCGGGCCGGCTGCGCCGAACGCCCACGGCGGGACGGCCGGCGTCGCGCGCCAACTGGAGACTGGGCAGCCGCAGATGTGGCCACCGCCGACGCCGCCGCCGCCGCTGCTCAGTGAGCGACGCGACATCTCACGGCTGGCCGCAGAACTAACAGACGCAGCCGGGCCACGCGCAGAGAGACTGTGCCTCCAGCTGTCGACCACTTCTGCCGAATTGTGACTCTGGGATATACAGCGGCATTTTTTGCGCATCCGCCATCTCCCGGGAGCGCATGATATACAGAGGAGCGTGATTAATCACCCTCGTGTATAAGCTCACATCAGGAATGGGCAGAACCCGTTTTGTTTTGTTGTTGTTGGGTAGCTGGTGTTTTCGGAACACGCATTTAGCCATTTCATGTAAATCAATTTGACCTCCTATTGCCCAGCCTGTGGACTCTAAATTATGGGTTTCTCCAAAGGCAACTTCACGAATTTTCATCTAAATTTGAATTCGAGTTGCATTAAATTCCACACACCTCAACGCCTCGCATTTCCCTCTCACAAGCTTCTTGACCTCTCCTGTTGTGCCGCTGTTATGCTGGGCGTGTGGCCTGAGCTTCGCTAAGCCCTTCAAATTCCACTTGCAACTGAACTACGTTCCCTGTGCACTATATCTTGTGCACCCGGGTACTTCATCCCTGCCTTCCGCAGCGTTCGCCCAAGCCTCTCCGGCCTTTTTGGCGCGCACTTCGGGCGCCGAAAGCGAGCATTATTTTACAACATTGTGTTTTTGGTTGCGCCCTCCCCTCCGTTGGAAAATCCTGACTGCGCCCCTGTTTGCCGCGCATCATTGTAGGCGATTTTCACGAGCGCCACCGATGTTGAGAGTGCTCATCTACAGACTTGTGAGCTCTCTTTATGGGAACAGTATTTGCTGCCGATACAATTTGCTAGTTTCAATTGTGCCGATCTGGACGTCGTAACACCTATCGACATATGCCACTAATTTTCATCAATGATTACGGGATGAAGATATCACGGTCGCGTCGTCTCGTATTATTTCCTGCGTTCTATTCCAAATACAAAATTATGGAACAAGACTCATTTAGTTTCCATTTGACATTACCTTAAATATACCCTCTGTGGAAACAGATTGGCATCATGTTCCTCAATTAAATACTGGAAAAGCAAATGGTAAACAGTCTACCAATGAGACTGATATCATCCGCGCTACATGATCTTCCCTTCATCTTCATAACTCCCTAAACACGATAATCTTATCAACAAGTTGAAATAGCCCCAGAACTCGTGAAATCACTGGCTGGCGAGTTGATTCATAGTACTTCGATGAATGCCAGCGTGCCGCTACAATAAGGAATTGTAGTCCAGTAAATGCCGGCGTGATGTTGCAATACGACGTTGTGGTAGTACGCCGCGTGAGGCGTGCGCTCAGGGAATTCGTCGCTCATGAAGAGACGGCTGTACCACGAGCACAGCATCAATGCGAGGTAATTATTTTATATGCAAAGCTGTCTTCTTTCGAAAGGTTCGCAGATCATTTCAACCGATTTACCTCCGAATCAAAATTTTCCTTTTTGATGTGAACATTCACTTGTCAGGCAAGACGACTATATGCGTCACTAAAAAAATTAATTGAAGGTGTAAATTTATCGACAATGGTGAAGGTTATGGGATAGCTTGCTGTTCGTTTGTGAAGGTTGTGAGATCGTTTGCTGTTCATTTGTGAAGGTCGTGAAATAGCCTGCTGTCCGTTGACAAAGGCTGCGGTATATGGAGAATGATGTTCATTGGTGAAGATTGTGGGATGGCTTGCTGTCCATTGCGCTTATTAATGATGGCAGCACAGTACTCCCCAACGACAGCCGCCCTTTATTACAAATACACTTCTGACCAGCTGCTCCGGATCTCAAAATCCATAAAAATGCAGCATAACTTGTACGCCGTGTCACCTACAGTTTGCAGGCAACACATGTGTCAAGAGGTCCGCTGGACCCGATCCGATATCTTAGCTTTATTTCTTTTTGTTTCACAGCAAGACTCGATAATAATCTCTTAGTGTCTAAACATCTTCGGTTGAATGTGGCCCTTCCTAGCTTACTGATATCAACTTCATGTTATTCCTACTTTCCTGATACCCACCTGATACCCTTCCTCCCTCCCTGATGCCTACTTGATATCCTTCCCACCTTCCTGAGTGATACATATCTGATGTCCTTCCTATGACCTTCTTGCCCATCAGATCCTTATATCTGCCGGTAATGTCAGATCCGTTGTGCAATCCAAATTATTGGAACGCGCTGTCAGCTAACGAGATATCTGGAGTAGACGAAATTGCATCAGCATTCTATGGCATGCTGCCAGAAGTCACGAAATATGCCATGAGGCTTGCATCAGTGGCCGTTCATCTCGTAACGGCATGTTCACAAATGAAGGCTGCATTTCACTGGATTCCGTCGTCACGTTACGCTTTCTGTAAACGGATGCAGCCGGAGGGACGTTCGCAGTGTACAGTTCGCAAGTTCTGCACTGTTGTTCATCGTTATGATCGACTCCATGGGTCGGATGCCCTTGTCAATGCTTATTTGGGTGATTTTGAAATACCAATCGTAGAGTAAGGAAGCATTGTAGCGAAATTTAACTACAATGCCAAACAACCAGAGCTTTGCAACAATTTATTTAGCAAATTATACAGCCGTGATGTAACGCGCCCCTGTCCTGCATCGCAACAGTCTTTCCTCGAACATGCTCCTATGACGTTGAACGATGTTCTTAGCACAAAAAACAAAGCAAAATAAAACCAGCCTGTATGTCTTGTATGCATCATGTATTCGAAGAACGCCTACACCCAAAAAGCATCCTCGTTCTAAGCATCGACTGGGGGGTCAACGGTCCTTTCATCTGTGCGCAGGCTGTGCACAGCCTGCGTACGCGCACACATCTGCGCACAGACACAGCTATGTGCACAGCCACCCTCTCTTCGAGTGGCACCCAGTCTGTTGTGACCCAGTGACGGCCGATACGGGTCACCGGCCTGAGTTACGGGCGCTTCGGACCGCTCTCCAGCATCGAGCCTGTGGGTCACCGGCCTGGGTCAGCGCGGCAAGCTGGCTCGCTCTCCAGCATCGAGCCTGTGGGTCACCGGCCTGGGTCAGCGCGGCAGGCCGGCTCGCTCTCCAGCGCCGTGCCTGTGGGTCACCGGCCTGGGTCAGCGCGGCAGGCCGGCTCGCTCTCCAGCGCCGTGCCTGTGGGTTACCGGCCTGGGTCAGCGCGGCAGGCCGGCTCACTCTCCAGCGCCGTGCCTGTGGGTCACCGGCCTGGGTCAGCGCGGCAGGCCGGCTCGCTCTCCAGCGCCGTGCCTGTGGGTTACCGGCCTGGGTCAGCGCGGCAGGCCGGCTCGCTCTCCAGCGCCGTGCCTGTGGGTCACCGGCCTGGGTCAGCGCGGCAGGCCGGCTCGCTCTCCAGCGCCGTGCCTGTGGGTTACCGGCCTGGGTCAGCGCGGCAGGCCGGCTCGCTCTCCAGCGCCGTGCCTGTGGGTTACCGGCCTGGGTCAGCGCGGTAGGCCGGCTCGCTCTCCAGCGCCGTGCCTGTGGGTTACCGGCCTGGGTCAGCGCGGCAGGCCGGCTCACTCTCCAGCGCCGTGCCTGTGGGTTACCGGCCTGGGTCAGCGCGGCAGGCCGGCTCGCTCTCCAGCGCCGTGCCTGTAGGTTACCGGCCTGGGTCAGCGCGGCAGGCCGGCTCACTCTCCAGCGCCGTGCCTGTAGGTTACCGGCCTGGGTCAGCGCGGCAGGCCGGCTCACTCTCCAGCGCCGTGCCTGTGGGTTACCGGCCTGGTCAGCGCGGCAGGCCGGCTCACTCTCCAGCGCCGTGCCTGTGGGTTACCGGCCTGGGTCAGCGCGGCAGGCCGGCTCACTCTCCAGCGCCGTGCCTGTGGGTTACCGGCCTGGGTCAGCGCGGCAGGCCGGCTCACTCTCCAGCGCCGTGCCTGTGGGTTACCGGCCTGGGTCAGCGCGGCAGGCCGGCTCGCTCTCCAGCGCCGTGCCTGTGGGTTACCGGCCTGGGTCAGCGCGGCAGGCCGGCTCGCTCTCCAGCACCGGGCCTGTGGGTTACCGGCCTGGGTCAGCGCGGCAGGCCGGCTCGCTCTCCAGCGCCGTGCCTGTGGGTTACCGGCCTGGGTCAGCGCGGCAGGCCGGCTCGCTCTCCAGCGCCGTGCCTGTAGGTTACCGGCCTGGGTCAGCGCGGCAGGCCGGCTCACTCTCCAGCGCCGTGCCTGTAGGTTACCGGCCTGGGTCAGCGCGGCAGGCCGGCTCACTCTCCAGCGCCGTGCCTGCGCACAGCCACGTGAGCCCCGCTGCCATTGAGGCGGGTGTTTATACAGCTGTTGGTGACACGGCCTCAGTGACGGATGGTACGGTCGCCTGTGGCCGCTGGTCGGGAGAGGGCGTGGTGCTGTCGACACGTCAGTGCCGAGTCCAGCCAGCGGCGCGGCCCAGACTCAGCCCGGCCCAGCGGACCGGCACAGTTCAGGCCCATGGCCCAGCCCACGGCCCGGACCAGACTCAGTGTCAGTCCGGCCCAGCACATCGTCCCAGGTCAGGCCCATGGCCCAGCCCACGGCCCGGACCAGACTCAGTGTCAGCCCGGCCCAGCGGACCGGCCCAGTTCAGGCCCATGGCCCAGCCCACGGCCCGGACCAGACTCAGTGTCAGTCCGGCCCAGCACACCGTCCCAGTTCAGGCCCATGGCCCAGCCCATGGCCCGGACCAGACTCAGTGTCAGTCCGGCCCAGCACACCGTCCCAGCTCAGGCCCATGGCCCAGCCGGGGGCCCGGCTCAGACTCGGTCCGGCCCAGCACACCGTTCCAGTTCAGGCCCATGGCCCAGCCGGCGGCCTGGGGCAGACTCGGTCCGGCCCAGGACACCGTTCCAGTTCAGGCCCATGGCCCAGCCGGCGGCCTGGGGCAGACTCAGCCCGGCTCAGCGAACAGACCCAGTAAAGGCCTACGACCCAGCCCATGGCCCGGCCCAGACTCGGTCCGGCCCAGCAGACCGGCCCAGCTCAGGCATACGGCCCAGCCGGCGGCCCGAGGCAGACTCAGCCGGGCCCAGCGGCCCGTCCAGTTCAGGTCCACAGCCCAGCTCAGACATAGTCCGTGATGCACTTAGCCCAGCCCGAGCCGAGTCTAGCACGGACTTGTGTCTATATGGGGCCTGTCCAAATCCAGGGCTATTGATCGTCCCTGGTCTATAGTCCAGCCCATGCAAGCCAAGCTCAGGCTAAACCTGGAATGCGTAGCTCAGGACTTGCATGAGCCCGGCCAAACCCAGGCTTATAATCCAACTCGGACATAGCGCAGACTAAGCCTATTTCTCATATCCCAGTTCAGACCAGGCTCCGATACCTATTGTTCTATTCAATAACCCATCGGCGGACTTATTTTCCCCCAAAACCTATCGCAGGGTATAAGGCATGCCAAAATTTGACGAACACGATCGATGCTGATGTCGAATTTTCCCATTCTGAGTCCCATAGCTGATGTTAAAATTTAGGCGAGGGAAGCTGTTGCTGTGAAGGAAAGATGTCCAAACAGCAACTCTCTTGTGTACAAATCGCTGATGGACATATTTCCCTCCAGACATGCCAGTTGCGTTTGATATTTACGCACCAAATTCCTTTGTGCAACAAAAGACACAAATAACAGCATAGGTATATGCGCGCACACTTGCATGGACTACCATTATGCGCACTGAAGTTGCAACTAATGACCTAAACGCACTGAAATTGCATGCAGAGCAGCCAGCGTCCGCGACATACAGAGCAGCGTGTGCGGCATGCAGAGCAGCGTCGGTTACATACAGAACAGCGTCGGTGACATGCAGAGCAGCATCGGCGACATTCAGAGCAGCGTCGGCAATATGCAGAGCAGCGTTAGTGGCATGCAGAGCAGCGTCGGTGACATACAGAACAGCGTCGGCGACATGCAGAGCAGCGTCGGCGACATTCAGAGCAGCGTCGGCAATATGCAGAGCAGCGTTAGTGACATTCAGAGCAGCGTCGGCGACATTCAGAGCAGCGTCGGCAATATGCAGAGCAGCGTTAGTGGCATGCAGAGCAGCGTGGGCGGCAGGCCGGCGGTGAAGGCGGCCAGATAGCGTCCTCGCGCGCTATCTACCCGTCCGGCGCCGGCCGCGCCGCAGCCGGACGCGGTCGTCGGCGACGGCGCGCCTATCAGGCCGCCTTCCGTCCGGCAGCGGCCGCCCTCCGACGGCCGGGCAGGAGGGGGTGGCGGGGGGGGTGCTCACGACTCCAGTTACCGTCGGAATGTGGCGCGCGGCGAGGGGAGCGGCACGCCACATGTGGCCGGCCTGGCCGCCGACGCCCGGCCGCCGGCGACCCCCGCCGACGCGCGCCTGTTTACATTAGGGCCGCGTGAGCAGGGCCGGGGTCGCCGCCGGCGCAACAGCATGTCGCGTGCGGTGGGCAGAACACGACGACACGGACCGGACCGCCTCTCCGCCACGCCCGACCGGCTGCAACTGTGCAGTCGCCGGCAGAGTTGCTGTTGGAGAGGAATGAAGCTACCTTGTTCTAGCATCAGACACGGCCTGTAGAGCGATGGCGGATCCAGGACGATTGTTCGAGGGGAGTGCCGCGAGAGATAACAATCAGTTGTTGCCGTGGTTATCATCAGATTTCGTGCACTTTAGGGTCCCGTGTGCCTATCCAGAGATTATTTATGACTCCTGAGCAGCAGCGTAGCTAAGGCCGAGGAGAGGAGAAGGGGCAGCCGCCCCTACCCTTTCGAGGGTCAGAGTGGGCCCTCCAGGGAACCGGACCCCGCGATGTGTCCGTGCAGGGATACCGTAAGGACACCTGGGTCGATATGTAGGGCCCTTGGGTCTACATTTAGGGTCCCTGGACCGACTAAAGGGGTTCCGGTTTGACCTAAATGGTTCCGGGACGGTGAAGAGGGCCCCAAGTAAATGGAGAGTGCTGGGCTAATGTGAAGTGTTTCTAGATCGACAGAGGAGGGACCGGACAGTTGGAAGGGTCCCCGTACTGACAAAGAAGGTCCCGAGCCAATATGAAGGGTACCTGGACTTTCGGCGGAGCCCAAACCGAAGAAAGCCCCCCCCCCCCCAACGACTGGATGGACAGGCTAAAAGCGTTTGCCTCCGGCTTGCCAGAAAAGGCCCTGGGTCTTTAAAGAGGTTCACTGATACAATGGAAAAGGACCTAGTTGCTGGATTTGAGGGCAGGGAAAGGACTAGCAACATGTCTGACCAGCTATAGTCATGTTGCAATAGGTTCAACATGCATTATCCTGCACACTATTTATTTCTTTCTTTTTGTTTAACCGGTGTCACCCAGGTCCAAGGCGAAGCAACTGGCACCGCCGGAGTGGCCGTCATCACAGCTATTGCTGAGCTGCTGGAGCAGTTGTGGCCAATGAGCTGCTGGAGCACAGCAGGCCACTGGGCCAGCTGTGGCCGCTTGGGCGGCCGTTATATACCACCAGGAAGACTGCAGCCGTTGTGGCGGCCGTGGCCACAGGGGCAGCCGGCAATGCTGATATGGCTGCGGCTGAACTTCACAGTTCTTGGCAGCAACTGTGGCTCTCAAGGATAGCTTATTTCTGAGGCTGACCCTCAGTATTCTTCGAACACATCACCACTTCACAGTTCTTGGCAGCAACTGTGCTCTCAAGGATATCTTATCTCTGAGGCTGACCCTCAGTATTCTTCGCACACATCACCACTTTTCAAGGACTCTCTTAGATCTCATGCACCCGGTCCCTCAGGCGTCCATCCTAGAGCTCAGGAACATCCCAATCCGGTTTTCTCTGGCTTTCAATGGACCTATGAATCCGTCAGGAGCACTCTCCAACTTGCATGGGTCATTCCAAATCCTCGAGAAACCTGCTTAGCTTACAGGGGAATCCTGCAGCTCCGAGATAAGCCTCACAATTTCTAACAAACGTCGCTAGCTCTCGGAATTCTCCTTAGCTATTAGGTCGCTCTGTTCATCCTTCAGTGTTCATCCCAAGGCTCAGGAGGAGCATTACAGTCAGGGCCGCTTTTGCTCTCATTGGATCTCCCCAGTTGTCGATAAACATTTGGGCTAGCAAAGGTATTCTACCTCTGAAACTGGCTCTCAATATTCCTCACAATAATCGCTTGCACTTAGCGACTCCTTGCATCTCATGGAGGCCTGTTCGGCTCATAGTGACCCATTCCAAGCCTCTTGGCATCCCAGTCCAGTCTTCTAGCGCTCAATGACCACGTTTAATTGTCAGGGGTCCTCTCCAGCCGTTAGGGTATTTTTCCAGTTCTTCACAGTCTTTCTAGCTACAAGGGCTTTCTAGCTCTGACACTGGCACTCAGTGTTCACTTACAACCATCGTTAGCCTTCGGGACTCTCCTTAGCTTTTAAGCTCTCAGGGGGCTCTCTTAGCTCTCTCCCCATGGGCCTCTCAAGTTGCTCGTGGCCCTTCCTAGTTGTCGAAACCTCCTGTGGTTTCATGAATATTCTAGCTCTTTCTCTGGGGCTTGCCCTCGGTCTTCCTAACATCAATTGCGGCCAAGAAGGATTAAAAAAATATATCATGGGACTCTTGCCTATCTTGCCTATCTCTCATCTCGGGGCATTTCAGATCTGGGATCTGTTCTCACTAGTCCTCTTCAGCTCTTATGGGTGCTATTTATCTGCCAGGGGCCATTTCAAATCCAAAGAACTTCACAACCCTCTCGGGCTCTCAGTGGCCCAGCTTTTTCTTCAGTTGTTAGGAACCCTTCCAGCTGAGACTGCTCTTTCAAGCTGGCATGGGCATTACGGCTCTCGGCGGTCCCTATCTTGTCTTCACGGTCTCTGCCAGCCTTCAGGGTGGACGTCTTCAAGTATCAAGGTCAATTCCACACAAACTGTTGGATGCGCTAATTTTTTTCCTGGGCTATACCTCTGCCTCTCAGAGCGGGCGCCTGGAGGTCCAAATTTGACAGGCCTGAGAGGGACGGGTGTCCATCAACTGTTGGAAAGGCCATTGTTTTTCAACATCGCGGGCCCATCCATTGGCTTACGTAGCACCGGAAACTCTCCGCTTTGGCATGGATCGTCTCCGTAGCTCGACAGCCTCCTTTTCGGTGCGAGGCTCGTTGTCATATTTTATCCATTTTTCCTGAGCGTGAGCCATTTGTCCTGAGCGTGAGCCATTGACCTTGCACGTTCGGCTCGGGACCCGTATCCGTCGGCTCAGGAACCCTTTTTCACGGCCCAGGACACTTTCAGTCCGGCTGGAGCACTTCAAACGTTTAGGCCTCCTCTATCACGCAAAGGGCCCCTGTGCGGTGTCGGTCCCCATCGGCCTGGGGGTCGTTCATACCGACTCTATTCCCCTCTCACGGTCCGGGGTCCGCTCGTAGCTAAGGGTCCCCTCTGTAGATGCAGGGGCGCCCGTTGGCGATTCAGGGCATTCTCTGTTAGGTCAGAAGCGCTCTTTCAACAGGTTGGCCCTCTCCATCAGGCCAGAGGTTTTGGTGCGGCTTGATCTTCATCCGTCAGCCCAATGTCCTTTCTGACGGCCCGGGGTCATTTCTGGTAACTAATGCCCTCTCCGTCGTCTCAGGCGCCCTCTGATGATGTCTTTTCAGCCAAACCAGAGGAATTTTTAAAACACTTGTGCCCTGTCCATCTGGTCAGATGCCCTTTCTTCAGCTTTAACTCTGCTGACAGCTCAGAGGCCCTTCACATTGGCAAGGTGCCCTCTCCGTCAACCCGAGCACCCTTCCAACTATCCTCGGGCCCCTCCGTCGATCTAGAAGCTCTTCACATTGACTCAGCCAATAACAATAAAAATCTTCTGGATGGCACTCACCGTTGACACTGGGCCCTCTTCATCGGCCCGGGACCCTTTTCGTTAGCCAGGGGCTCTTTTTGTCGATGAAGAGGCCTTTCACGTCGGTTCAGGGGCCCTTACAGCTATCTGCATTGACGCTTCCTTCGCTCCTGACTACGCCATTGCTAGACAAAATGGCTTTGGGGCAGATTTTGCCATCAAAGAGGTCATTTGTGTACGTATGCGCAGCAGTACGTAAGCGTGAATGTACGTAAGCGCAAATGTACGTATGCGCAAAAGTACGTATGCCCAAATGTACGTAAGCGCAAATGTACGTAAGCGCAAATGTATGCATGCGCAAATGTACGTATGCGCCTACGTACTTTTGCGCTTACGTACATTTGCGCTTACGTACATTTGCGCTTACATACATTTGCGCATACGTACATTTTCGCATACGTACATTTGCGCTTACGTACATTTGCGCATACGTACATTTGCACATACGTACCTTTGCCATACGTACATTTGCGCTTACGTACATTAGCCATACGTACATCTGCGCTTACGTACAAATGCCATACGTACATCTACGCGTACGTACATTTCCTTACGTACATTTGCGTACTACATCTGGCATACGTACATTTGCTTTACGTACATTTGTCCGATTACCCAAAACTGCGCCAAATTAGTGTAAAAAACTAATGACGTCATGAGAATTAATCTATCCCGACATGCGGGTCGTTTTAATCGATCGCATTTACCTTGATTACGTATATTGAGGCGCGCTACACACAAACGCCCCGGTGTAAATACTTCTCCAATGTGGTTTGTTGTGTCTGTGGAGTGTATAATAATATAATTCCGAGCAAATTTTGGTTTCGAGTGGGTAGGTATGCTAGAAAAAAATGGTGGTGATTGTTTATAACAGTAGGTAGTTACTCGTATGCCTGTGGAGCGTAGGCTGATAACGTGAATGCTAGGTTTGTATCACATGCGTGGTGGGATAAAGGGCGGGATTTTAGTAAGTTTGCAGATCAAGGTAGAACTTGATTCGTTTTATTTTTAATGAGGTGTATTCTAACGTGAAAAATACTATACGACCACTCATTTTCTCCTCAAGTGAGTGCTTTTAAGTTAATGGTGGTCGATACAATTGTTGACATCATATGCATGATACAGATACAATTTGCTATGATGTGAACAGTATTTTGTGAGTTAACGTTGCAAATATTTACTTTCCTTAGTGGGATTGTCCAGGCTGTGCCTCATCCATTTGTACCATGATGGTGTCAGACTGGCCAGCACAGCACTTGGAATGCTGCATATATAGCATTCAATGCTTCAAGAAGGAAATTATGTATATTGTGGCTGTTTAATTCCTTAAAAACAAATACTGGCAAACCTTGGAAGAATTTCATCATATAACTTCACTTTGAATAGCCCTGTGTTGTAGGACAAATTATATAAGAAGCTGAATAATTATTGCCCTGAAGAGGAAGCTGAATAATTATTTAAAATACTGGAGCACAACAGGTACACAGCAAGGCTAACTTATGTTGACATGCATGGCTGTGTGTGGTTTGTCTCATTTATCTTTACTGTTCAATCAATCAAGAATTGATGAGTCATGGAAGAAGTAGAATAACTCAACCTAGACTAAGATAATGCAGACATAAAGACATAAAAGATTAGTGCAACTATGAGCCACAAGGGCCCTTCTTGGTTGCACTCTGTACACTGAACCAGTTGCCCACCAAATCTGTCAATCGGCCCTCCCTGTAATACTGAAAAGCAAGCCCTCTATTCATATAATGATTGTCTATGCTGTTTTTAAAGATGTTCAATGTGCTGCTACTGACAATGTTTTCTGGCAGCTGGTTCCAGTGTTCTACTACCCTGTTGGTGAAGAAAGTCTGCCTTAACCTTGTTCTGCTGTGGTTAAATTTTGAATTTATTACCTCTAATTGCATCATTTCTGTTCAATTCAAACATTTCCACAAGATATCCCCTCTCCAGACCATGGACAAATTTAAAGACCTTGATGAGATCTCCTCTCAGCCTTCTATATCTAAGTGAAAACATTCAATTTCTTCAATCTTTCCTCATATGCCAGGTTGCTGATGCCATTAACCATTTTTGTAGCCTTCTTTTGTACTCTCTCTAAAAGCCAACAATCTTTTTCATAGCTAGGAGACCAGGCTTGGATGCAGTATTCCAAATGTGCCCTTACATATGCACATTCAACTTCCTGATCACTTCCTCACTTCTGTATGATACAAACCTATTTATTTCCCCAAGCATTCTTCCTGGCTTCCTTGGTCTGTTCTGATGCCCATAATTTTGTGTTTAGAATATCACCTAAATCCTTCTCCTGTTGAGTCACTGACAGCACTTGGCCACCCATCAAGTATGGAGCCTTCATATGCTGCTTACCTACATGCATGATTTTGCACTTATCAAAATTAAATTTCATTTGCCATTCTTCGGACCACTTCACAAGTTTGTCTAAGTCTTTTTGCAGCAAGATATGCTCATCTTGACCTGTTATTGCCCTAAAGACCTTAAAATAATCTGCAAATTACAAAATTGTACTACTTAGGCCACTTTCAATGTTATTTATAAATATAATGAACAGTAGTGGCCCAAGTACTGACCCCTGGGGGACTCCACTAAGAACATTTTGCCATGATGACTGCACCATTTAGCATCACTCTTTGCTGTCTATCTGAAAGCCACAACTATCCATTTTAAGATGCTACCTGCAATACCACTGGACTGAAACTGTATCATTAACCGTTTATGGGGTACCTTGTCAAAGGCCTTACTAAAGTCAAGGTATACTGCATCAACCTGATTTCCCTGATCAAATTGTTCTGTGCCAAAGTTCAAAAAGTCCAAGAGGTTTGTGAGACATGATTGTCCTTTTCTAAACCCATGTTGAGTATCTTGAATCAATCTGCTACCTTCCAGATAACTAACTATTCTATCCTTGATAATTGATTTGAGTACCTTGCAGACTAGGGATGTGAGACTTACTGGCCTATAGTTTTCAACTTTCCCTCTTTCTCCTTTCTTGAAAATAGGAACTACATTTGCACTTTTCCAATTGGTTGGAATTTCATTTTGTGAAACTGATCTACAAAATATTATACTAAGTGGAAATGCCAGTTCCTTTTCAGTTTCCCACAACACCCTAGCATAAATATCATCAGGTCCTGCTGCCTAAATAACATAATATACAAAATATATTATAGCATAATATAACCTAACCTAACTGGAAAACCAGAATTGTCACAAACAAATGTTTTCCTCAGTATCATCAAATGTTGTGAACATTGCTAGTGCTGCCATTAACATTAAGAGCATCACAAGGAACCTCTACCCCCAATCAAAGGCTACAGAAGCATGTGACCACAAATGTTTCCTAATGTGAATTAAAATGGAATTAAGTGAGAAACGTAAGGTTTTCATTGTCAAAGAGCATTGAATCGAGTACATTAAGTGTTGAACTTCTTCTTTAGCATGTCTGTGACACACCAGGTATGAACAATTATACATGATTAACTATATTTGTAGAGTGAAGATTATGATTGTGAATTTCTTTACTAACTAAAAGTAATCATTTGCAGAGAAAATAAGTGGTCACATCATCTTTCTCACCTTAAAGTACACCATGTTAAAAGATAAATTTCAAAGAATAAAAGGTGAAATCTAAAAAAATCACCTTGAACTGCAATAGTACTGGTGTTTTTATGTTAGCATCCCTCAAGAGGTACATTGAGAGGCTCTAAAATATTCCCTCAGATTAATGTCAAATTAAAATCATTGAGATATAGCCACCAATTCACAGCATCCAGAGGTATCACAAAATATCTGTAGGCAGGCAGGCAGGCTTCATTGGACCAGTTTAGGCTTCTGTGAAGTAGATTGTAGGCAGCTTTAAAGCACCCTTTTTCTCATTATGTTTAAGTGAATGAACTAATATTTTCATAGCCTTCAGAACTGACCATGTTAAACAACTGTCTGATACTCCTGGTGAAACAACATATAAAATTGTGTGAAAATATTTTATCAGATTTACAGCACCTGTAAATTTTTCAATTCCTGATAAATATTATTCATTTTCAGTTGCATGAGATGCCTTGGTTTGCCAGAATGTGTTTGCCCATCTAAACTAAGCTGAATCTGCCAGTTGAAGCAATTCAAAATGAAAATGACCAATTATTGACTTGTGAAATAGTTGTATTAATTATTTACATTTCCTATTTCAGGATCCATCTGGATGGTTTCCTCCATATATTTGTATTGCATATTTATATCTTCATTCCAAGGTAGACATTATCACCAGCTAAATGGTAAGTTTCATGGGAATTGAAAAACATTTTGTGGATTAATGTCACTCATTGAGATCTGCTGCTGGTTTTGTATATTGCTTTGCTCATTGAAGTCTGTGGCTGGTTGTGTAGCATTTATTTGAGAGGATGTCAATCCAAATAAATATGGCTATAAGATGTGAAATGAGTATGAATGTCATTGGGTATGTCACTGCCCATCTGCAATGACCATGGGTGCTATATAATGTAAGCAAAAAATATACATTGGCAGTGTACATCTGGGAATGATATTATTTTTGTGGAAGTGAGGGGCACTTGTAGCTTGCAGAAGAATGAATCCACAAGCTTTCCTATGTAATTTTAGCATCCTTCTTGCATATGTCTCTTTAGACAGTCCATTTTGTGCTTAAAGTAGTGTTATGTTTCTAACTTCAGAGCTGTCATGTCCGTGCTCACTATTATGGGCAGTGAAACATTCACATCTGATACAATTCCAAATAGTGGTACTACCTGTAGTGCAGTATTTTGTACAATTTCCCATTGACAGCCAAAACCTCTTCATAGAAGTTTCCATTTGTTTTCTGATACAGTTCACAATGGCTGAAAATATTATAAATGATGTAGTTCATGGCAGATTTGGACACCTTGCTTTCTGTATCTTTCTACATACCCTTTCTGACATTGCAGGCCTAATGAACACCCCCTACTTTCACTTTTTTGACATGTTATTATAGGGAAGGCTCAATTCTGGTAATATTCAGACAGGAACATTATATAGCTCATATATCCATCATATTTTAGTTTGATGGAACAATCAATGAAAAGCTCAATGAGGGAAGGTGTGGTCCATCTGGTTGCTTCTCCAGAATGGGTAGTTTGCATTAGCCCATGCCATCTTTCTGGTCAAAACCTCACACCCCATCTTGGGGGGGGGGGGGCAGTTGAAGACCCCCATCAAAAATCCAAACTAAGCATCGCACGAAAACGAAAAAGGTGTCATCGGAAAGCGCTCCACGAGTAGGGCCCAGTTCCACTCTCCAAAGCAAATTCCCCCCAAAAGTGACATCACCAAGGGGCTGGATTTTTACAACTTTTTACAACTTACATTACGTTTTTGACTGGGAAGTTTATTTTGGGGATATATGAAAAAAATTGGATTGAGAAAAGGACAGCGAAATCGACCAGGATTATAATTTTTTGTCCCCCTAAAAAATTAAAACAATTTTTGTTGAAATTTCAAAATTTTGTATTTTCAAGTTTTCTTTACTTTTCCTTTTCCAATGGGTACAGCAGACCACGAAGCGTTGTTGGAAGTCAACTTGCCCTAATAAAAAAATGCTTCCTTTAGCCAGAATCCTGTATTTGAACTGCACACAATTCCTATGTAGTCAAAAACGGCGAAAAGTTAAAAATTCCTCTCATACGTTTTGTTGCATCCCTAAAGATAAGCAAACGCTGAAAGTTTCATTAAAATATCTGTATCCGTTAAAGTGTGACGACTGGTTACACTTTTTTGGAGATGACCTCACTTGACGTTGACTAATTCGTTGACCCTAGATGACCTGACTTCAAAATTTTGAAACAACATTCCAAATTGATGTGGGAAAAGGTGTGCCAAATTTGGGCGCGCTGCCGCGCGCCGTTCGTCGGCCATCTGCGAAAAACCTGAGGGGGGCGGTTGAAGACCCCCGAGACGGGACGGGTTAAGATCTCCCGTAATGAAGACTGGCACTGCAGCACCTATGCTAGCTCGACAATTTGGTATACTGCATTTAAGCTTGAAATTCTTGCCATATTCGCGAATGGGTCGATTTATGTTGAAGCTGATTTGTCTTCAATGTGCTGAGATTGAAATGAGATTTTCCGAAATTAGGGTCCCCTGCTGAAGATTGTGCATGCATACAAAATTTGAATGCACCATGTGTTATTTCTGAAATTCCAGTGCTGACACCAGTAGTGAATGCAAAAGTACTTTTGTGTTGATGGGCTGCCAGGAGATGGTGGTCACGATCGGGTTGCAGGCTGCCTGACTCATCCTCACCCCCCGAGAGAGGGTGTGAGGATCTGGCCAGAGAGATGGCGTGGGTTAATGGTAGTGTCTTTTGTCATTGAAATGCTCTGTATTTGTTCCAAGTGTATGTTTTGTGGATGCACTTTCATTGCAAGACTATTTTGATTTACTTGTTTGCTTCAGGCTTAATTTAGATGTTAGTGTCACTGAGAATCCAGATTATTCTCCATGGTTATATTCATATGTTCTTATATGCAATGTGTTCTGAGAAGACATGGCAACCTGTATGCAGTTACAGTTCCCTGTTATTTTCCAGCTGTGTATTTCATCTCCCATGCTCAGGTTTTTGTGTTTTTCAGTATTCACTACAGTATAAGAAAGAGGCTGCCCATGATGACTGCATCTGGAGCTGTGCGTGGGGGAAGTACAAGCCAAAGCCAACGGGGGAAAAATCTGCTGAGTAAGTTGTGCAGAGGAAGCTCGTGCTCCTATCACGAATTTATATTCCTATTTGTTTGCATCAGGTGGCATGACAGATGAGCATGGACATTCATTGAATAGGCCCGACAATTGTCTTGTACAATAGCATTTATTGCGATGAAGTCAGCTTATGACGTAATGGCATTGCATGTTGTGTTTTGTATGTGACCAGGGAGAGGGTTTTCAGTGTATGTTGTCAATAGCCCCGTGGTCGGCGGGAAGTTTCGTTTTTGTATGTGTTCGGGGAGCTTTGAGGGTGTTCAGTGTACTTGGTCAATAGCTGCCTGATCGGCATGAAGTTGTGTTTTGTATGCGTCCGGGAGGGAGAGGGGTCATTATACGTTGGCAATAGCCACGTGGTTGGCTGGAAGTTGAATTCGTACGGCCGCTTGTACATGCTGGAGTAGACGGTTTGATTTTTTGTGACGTACTAATGATGCCATGTGGTGTGGTGTGCCACTTATGCAGGTGGGAGGGTATTTTATAATGGTATATACCACTTCATCAGCACTGAATAGACCTGTTTCCCAAAGAAGTATCAACGTCGTGCTATTCTATGTGTGTTTATGAAGTATGCATTCCCTTCTTCTAACAGTAAGCTGTATATAAGTGTTATGCTTTTTCCTCACCAATATGGATTGTGATGCACACATGCCTGAACACAATTTCAAGTAATTGTATTGCCTATGATGTGATCTCCTATGCTATGTCATGTGTCAATGGTATGCTGCTTGGTATCGTTATTGTTAATATAGATAGCTTTATGATAGGTGTCTAAAAATATACGAAAAACGACAGTTATGTGCGCAGAATGACCCTTGATGTCGACGCGCCCCTAATCTCCAATCCACCACCACAAAAACGACAATTATAAGTACCATATTGGCTCAAAATTGGGGTTGAATTACTTGACGAAGCATTGCAAGTCTTTGAGCTACATCTGCTCCTTTCAGCTCGATGTTTCACTACATTTTCGTTTGTCAAAGCGTTGCAAGTCTTTGAGCTAAATCCGCTTTTTCAGCTCGATGTTTTACCAACTTTAATCAAATTTATTGGTTCGAGCTGCTGGGAACTTGTATGCAAGGGCACGGCTTTGTTGCTGCTCTTGATGCACAGGCACAAATAGCCGTGTGGTTTCAGCCTGCCCTTGCTCAGGCTCAGGTTTCCGTGTGGTTTCCACCTGCCCTCGCTCTGGCTCAAATAGCCATGTGGTTTTAGCCTGCCCTTGCTCAGGCTCAAGTGGCCATGTGGTTTGGGCCTACGCTCGCTCCGGCTCAAGTAGCCATGTGGTTTCAGCCTGCCATTGCTCCAACTCAAGTAGCCGCATGGTTTCAGCCTGCCCTCGCTGCTCCGGCTCGAGTGCTCATGTGGTTTCAGCCTGCCACCGGTGTATTGAATCGTCAAGAGAAGTTGTAATTGTCTGGGGAAATTCCTGTGCTATCCCTGTACTCGGAAGCAGGTGTATGTCTTGGTTTGTGGATCTAGGTGCATGTATCCCAGCGAGTGCAGCTACTGTCAGTTGACAGGCTGTCTACCGTGGTGGCGTGGTCTGGTCCTGTGCCGCCGCACTGAAGCTTCACAGTCCGGTTCTGACCCCGCTCGTCCAGCACCTCTGACGGTGCCCTTTCCAGTGGGACATATGGAAAACATACACTCATATAATGGTTAATTCGGTTTGTGATTTTTGCTAGCATTTTGCACCCTTACTTTACCGAATGCTTCGCTACGTCCCTAACTTCCGCGTTGAAAGTGTTCTGCTGCAGTGATGCACCGGTGGCTATGTGAGCACGCTGGCCGCTGTCATTTGGCCGTGGTGTGCATCGGTCGTATGGGCTGACCGACACCGCAGTCAGTCGTGTGGGCTGACCGACACCGCTCGACAGTCGTGTGGGCTGACCGACACCGCAGTCAGTCGTGTGGGCTGACCGACACCGCAGTCAGTCGTGTGGGCTGACCGACACCGCTCGACAGTGACGCGGCTGGCGGCGACAGCGAGACCGCACCTCAGCCAGAGCCGACGCCGCACGCGCTGCCCGCCGACTACGTGCTGACCGGCTCGCTGGACGACACGGTCAAGGTGTGGGAGTGGACCGACGACCAGCTGGTGCAGCGACACACTCTCGAAGGCCATGCGCTCGGCGTCATGTCGGTGGACATATCTGCCGACGGCGCAGGTGGGTCCGTCGTGGCGCCGCCCAGGGTGCGGCGGTCCCGCCCAGTCGTGACTGCTGTCCGCGGCGGAAACGGTCGAGGGTTGCGCGGCACGTGGATTGAGACTCGTGGCTTGCATGTGACTGCACGGAGACGCAGAGGTACCATGCTGGGCGTAGGGGACCTTGGAGCCACTGCGATGATCATGCAGTGTCTCGTTGATGATTCAGTTGTGTTGTTGCAGTGTGATTATGTCGGTTCCCCATGTGAAAACCTTACATCGGGTGTGGAAATTTGATAAGAACAGGTCAGACACCCATCTACAATTTATTTTATAGTGGCGTATCTCCCTCCGTCTGTCGACACTCAATCGGAAAATCCGTTTTAACATACTGTCACTGTGTCATTGTTGCATTGTGGCACATGTCCCCTGACCTCGGTACTATCTGTAGCGGGCGTTCTACCGTCTCTCAGTGACCTCACTGTTCCATGCTGGTGTGCGTCACCTGACCTCGGTGCTCCCTGTGGCGAATGTTCCACCACCTCTCCGTAACCTCACTATTCCCTGCTGACGCGTGTCCCCTGACCTCGGCGCTTCCTGTGGCGAGTGTTCCACAGTCTCTCTGTGGCCTCACTGTTCCCTGCTGGCGTGCGTCCCCTGACCTCGGTGCTCCCTGTGGCGAATGTTCCACCACCTCTCCGTAACCTCACTATTCCCTGCTGACGCGTGTCCCCTGACCTCGGCGCTTCCTGTGACGAGTGTTCCACTGTCTCTCCGTGACCTCACTATGCTCTGCTGGCGCGGGCCCCCTGACCTCGGCGCTCCCTGTGGCGAGTGTTCCACAGTCTCTCTGTGACCTCACTGTTCCCTGCTGGCGTGCGTCCCCTGACCTCGGTGCTTCCTGTGACGAGTGTTCCACTGTCTCTCCGTGACCTCACTATGCTCTGCTGGCGCAGGCCCCCTGACCTCGGCGCTTCCTGTGGTGAGTGTTCCACAGTCACTGTGACCTCAGTGTTCCCTGCTGGCGTGCGTCCCCTGACCTCGGTGCTCCCTGTGGCGAGTGTTCCACCGTGTCTGTCTGACTGTTGTCAGTGGCGGCCAGCAGCTCGCTCGACTCGACCATCCGGCTGTGGGACCTGGGCACCGGCGGTCTGCTGAAGACCATCGACGCCGGCCCCGTGGAGTCGTGGTCGGTCTGCTTCTCGCCCGACTCCAAGATGGTGGCCACCGGCTCCAACCTGGGCAAGATCGTCGTCTACGGCGTCGAGTCGGGCAAGCAGGAGCAGAGCTACGACACCAGGGGAAAGTTCACCTTCAGCATCGCATACGTGAGTCAGGTGGTGAAGTTTTGAACTTAACTTGGACTGTTGCTGGTGCTTTTCGACAGAATGGCGTTTTTAGTGCTTGCAGCATTCTGTATTTACCATTTGAATACTCTTCTTTACGATAGATTATTGCAATCAACGCTTCCAAACCTTCCCGGGTATACCTGGCGGACAGTTCAACGAACTGCTTTCAGATTTTGCACAACTTTTGGGCTTATTTCACAGCCATTGAGGAAGCACTTAGCGGACATTGACGAATAACTACATAACCATTGAGGCGGCATTGCACAACTGTTGATAAATCATCATACGGTCATTGAGGCAACATTGCACAGCCATTTATAATTTTCGAACGCATCTTGGAAGACTAACTTACCCAGCCTCATCTTGGGAGTCCGTTACTCCCCTCCCCCTAAAGTTTTTTTTCCGTGACGGAAAACGGCTGCGCGCTGCCTTGTGACATTTTCAGTGCCCTTTCCTTCATCGTGTTTGCGTCTGATGTGATAGCTTATAATTCAGGTCGTGTAAGAGGTCACTGACAAAACTCAGGTAAAAAAGAACCACCTACAAAAGTGTAAAGTATACAATAACTTATCTAAATGAAAAGATATTGAAGTGAAACTTGCATCTTGAAAAGAAACCAGCAAGAACTTGGATTTTTTAAAGACAAAATGGTGAGTAGAATTGGGCAGTGCCTAGAAAACGTGTTTATAATTTGTTTGATGTCATTGCAGTGACCTGAGAACGAGCAATTTGGACCGATTTTCCTATTTGTATAATATGCCTGTTCTTAATTTCCCCTTCGTATGCATGTAGAAATAAGTTTTTTCAATGCTGTTTCGGCTCATACAGTCAAAATGTATCGAAATGAAGCTGGCTGCATAATCACAATTTAACAGTGCTTGCAAGACGTGTATCATTGACCTACTTCCGAATCCTTTTTGTGGAGGTTCTTTCAATGATACCCGGTTCGCTTTCATGTGCCGCTTAGTTTGGAAGTTAAAGGGGTTCTTTTACACCCGCACTCCTCCCCGAGACAGGGTATGAGGATCGGAAAGAAAAGACGGGTTAAAGGACTAGGTGCGGTGTGCTACGTGTAATAATTAGAGATCAAGTTTGGAAATTATCTTAAAAGTTCCGCCAATATCTTGTGTCACCACTTAATCCCAAGGAAACACAAATATTCTCGGGCATTGAATTTGATATTGATAACTACTCGGCCAGTATAGTAAGTAGGTCAGTCATCTAGCCACATAGTATGTCCGGTGCATCTCTATGTCCCTGCCAATACATATGTTTTACGTCATTGGCGCCAGATTGTTATATCCGGCCCTTGACAACTCTCGCTTAACCCAAAAAAGTTATCGTCGAAGTAGGCTTACGGGGCAACTTCCATGATTCTTCATCTGCTTCGATTCGTCCACCAAATGCAAGTCGTATCACGCCATGTTCGGCCATTGGTCTGTATCTGCTGACGCCACCCGTGCGGGCAGAGTCCGGACGGCAAGTATCTGGCCAGCGGCGCCATCGACGGCATCATCAACGTGTTCGACATCGAGACCGAGCGACGCGTGCACACACTGGAGGGTCACGCCATGCCGATCCGCTCACTGGCATTCAGTCCCGACTCAAAGCTGCTGCTGACCGCCTCCGACGATGGCCACATCAAGATGTATGACGTGTGAGTAGCCGTGAACAGTTGTGGTGGGGTGTGTACCAGAACGTGTTTGCATATGGGCACTAGTGCCTAGCAGCTCGCTTTCCTGGGATGGAGGCCTGACGATGGGGGATTGCCCGATCTACATCGATTAGCTGTCTCCTGGCATTGGGACGAGATAGTCCTGCCCTGAGCCCGGACGTCCAGTGGTATTTCCACTTGGAACTAAAATAGTGTAGTTTCCCAACTTTTCCCAAATGGTTTTTCTATTCCCATGCCTTCTTTCTTCTGTCATCTGCCTTGTCCCTCTTGTCCCTGCCCAGCCATACCTTTAGCACCGGTGTCCTGTGACCCGTGCTTTCGGCCTTGGGCTGGAACCACGCCGACCTGGCCGGCACGAGTCTTGTGGGCAGTTCGACGGTGGTGCTAATGCCACCTCTGTCGGACAGGAACCACGCCGACCTGGCCGGCACGAGTATTGTGGGCAGTTCGACGGTGCTGCTAATGCCACCTCTGTCGGACAGGAACCACGCCGACCTGGCCGGCACGAGTCTTGTGGACAGTTTGACGGTGGTGCTAATGCCACCTCTGTCGGACAGGAACCACGCCGACCTGGCCGGCACGCTGTCTTGTGGGCAGTTCGACGGTGGTGCTAATGCCACCTCTGTCGGACAGGAACCACGCCGACCTGGCCGGCACGAGTATTGTGGGCAGTTCGACGGTGGTGCTAATGCCACCTCTGTCGGACAGGAACCACGCCGACCTGGCCGGCACGCTGTCGGGCCACTCGTCGTGGGTGTTGTCGGTGCATTTTGCCGACGACCACAAACACTTTGTGTCGAGCAGCACCGACAACACCGTGAAGGTGTGGGAGACTAGCTCCCGCACCTGTCTGCACACCTTCCAGGATCACACGGACCAGGTGAGGCTGACCTGGTGTCAGCGACGTTCACAATGTCTGTATGTGTGCTTTCCAAAATCAGCCTAACCAGGTGTGGCTAACCTAAGGTCAGCCCCCCCCCCCCACGCCTGTCTAAAATGGGCACAAAATGGCCAACGTATTCGATGCACCATAAACACATCCGCCAGGACCGTGCCTGTCTGAATACCTTCAGGACCAATCTGACCTGATCCATCTGACCTGGTGAGGCTGACCTGGTGCGGTATAAGTTCCCCACGTGTGTCTGAATACCTTCTAGACCACTCGAACAAGGTGAGAGGACTTGGGGTTACATGCATCAGCAGTGTCCTAAAATTACTTCACCATTAACTGTGTGGATGAAGAAAGAAGTTGCTCGGGAATGGTGAAAGATTGGAAGAAAATAAAGGATCTCCACTTAAGGATTAAAAAATCAGAATGCTGTTGTAATACACATATTTAACTTCAGTCACATGCATTCTACATCATTTAGCTGCAGTGTGTACAATGACTGTCCACACATCATATGGCAAAATGGTAAAAACCTAAGACAAGGATGAAATAGCACAATTCCATTAACTGTGAATTTCCAGGCCACATTGTCAATTATTTTACACTGTGCATCAGACCTGTTCTCACCGTGTCGGGGGGTACTGACCAAGATGGAAGAGGACCTTAAGCCATGTGTCTTCTACATCCTCCATAATCACTGGAATTCGGTAGGACGACTGTGAAGGTGAGTGATATATCTAATCACAAGCTGCCCAGAACTGCTGACTTCGGGTGGGAACTTGTGATGGATGTGAGTTGTAGCTGGCTAGCTCTTGGAGTTTTGGGCCGTATCGACTGTGGACATGTAGGGCCCTAATTGAGCCGTAGAAAATTTAAACATGCGCCAACATGGTTTTCAATGTAATATATATGACCGTTTACAAGGGAGCACATCTGCCGTTCGAAATAAGGATTCACATCACGCTTTAATGAAAGAGTTTTTATAACCTTAAAAAGCACTTCGTGTGGCGAATCAACTCATGGTGCAGCACATGCTCAAAATATTATTTTTAAAAAACTTACTTTGATGCTAGTGGTTGTAATTTATAAGCAAAACGTCTTATGCTGCGCATATTTACATTACAAATGACATCTGTCTATACCCCTGGCGAATCCGGATATCTGAATAATTTAACACACATGCTTTGAGAGCTTAGCACAAACCGAAAGCTTATTTTTTTTTCAGCCTTCCCGATGATGCAAATATCACTGTCCTATATCTGTTTGATGAGGTGCAAGCAAAACCAGAAAAAGCGCTCTCCTGTGACATTTAGGGATACTATCATGTGAGGGCTTCCCTTTGGATGGCAGATATGTGCAGTATGGTTGTTTTTGCTCCTTGTCCGCTAGCAGTGTAAATGAGTGCACTTTTCGCAGCGTTTTGCCCTCAGACACAGGTTTTCATTTCGACGCTGATTAGTTGTGGATGGGAGATATTGCAGTCACTCCGCTGCAACTTATGACGCGTCAGCTAATGCAAAACGGGTCTCGTTGCTCCATGGTGACGAGATCTTGGTTGTGCTGCCATCTGGCGGGCAGTTATGTGCTGCCACCTGGCTTGTGGTGGTGTGCTGCCACCTGGCTATGAGTGGTGTGCTGCCACCTGGCTTGTGGTGGTGTGCTGCCACCTGGCTATGAGTGGTGTGCTGCCACCTGGCTTGTGGTGGTGTGCTGCCATCTGGCGATCAGTGACTGCTGACTGATGTTATGCATTATTTTTCCACCGCACTGCAGCGCCCCAACTAGCTTATGCTAAAGCAATTTCCTTACTGAAGCATTCGGTTTCATATATCATGGGAACATATAGCTAGATACTAGCACTAGATTCAAAAATGAAGGTTGACCAAGCAACTGCAGCTTTACGAATGACCTTCCTTTATACATTCAGTCAGCGTGCTTCATATATACATAGTCAGCGTGCACACAGTGTCAAAATGTTGCCCCAAGTTATTTCCTCAGCTGACTGGCCGTTCTCGCAGAGCTCTGTTAAAATAACGGCTTTTCGTTAGGTGTGAGATGTCGAAACAAGTGCAGCAGGATGCCGAATTCGCCGTGGAAGCATGTTACTTAAAATGTCGTTTAAATCATTAACTCAACTTTTGTCCAAAAGCATACTATGTTCAACATAAACGCATGATTTTTATTTCTTATTTTGTGCGACACCTAATATAGACACCTATTTTGGTGGAAACGAGAACGATGTCATACTATCAGCATATGGTACTGTATAACGGACCACATCATAGGTAATGCATTTACTTGGATTTGTGCTTCAAGATGCTTGTGTATCGCAATCCGTAATGGTAAGCATAAGCCTGACACTTATCACATCGAGAAACACCATTTCGTCGATGCCGATACTTCTCAAGGAAGTATGTCTATTCAGTGTCCAGTAAGTGGTATATTCCACCTTATTTCACACAATTTATCAATCGCGTGCAGGTGAGGTCTGAAATTAAACCAGTCAAGATACAAATAATTAATGTTGACCCTCAGCCGTGCACCCTTGCGAACAATGCCACGGCTCACGAGTAGCTAGTCTGGCCGGACATTACGTATTTGAGGTAGATTCATCGGGTTCAGGTGTCGAATAATAGGCCAGCTTTTTCCTGTCGCGTGGCGGTCACTGTCGGTGAAGCCGACCGGGCGGCAGGAATGTTCAGATCTTTCCAGACACGCCCACGTCAGAATGTGTCCAGTCGTAGTGCACTTCCAGCAGACTATTTTGTCAACGTGCATTCAGTGTCGTAACATTGCAGGTGTTGTCTGGACTGGTGAACGGCCGGACGTGCGAAGATCCGCGATGTGCGAATTGGTTGGATGCGGTACAAGTGATTTATCGAGTTTTACAGAGCTTGGTCGAAGACCTGCAGTTGACTACAGTGTTCCCGGCACTTCCGTAAAACACCGCCACCAATGGGCAGTGAGTTCAAGTTGTGTTTGTCCGTGCCAGTGTGCCGACTGCCTGCTGCCTGCAGGTGTGGTGCACCCGGTACAGTCCCGGCTCGGAGAAGATCGTCTCCGTGTCGGACGACCGTCGTATACACGTGTACAGCTGTCCCACGTGAGGCCGCCACGGCGCTCCGCCGCCGCGTCGAGGGTCGGCTCGGCTGTCCGGCCCCGACGGCAGCGTCGTGTCGCCACCGGAGCCGAGCTGGACTGTCGCGCCCACCGCCTGCCATCCCCGGCCTGGGCCCAGGGCTGTGATGTGCTGCGAGGTGCTGCCGTGACGCTGGCGGTGTGTCGGCCGCCCAGACATTGGTGGTGTGCCCGGCATCGCCCGGACACTGGTGTGGCGATGCGCCGGCCGCCAATGTACTGGTACGTCAGTCACTCGTGTGATGGTGTGGCGATGCGCCGGCCGCCAATGTACTGGTACGTCAGTCACTCGTGTGATGGTGTGGCGATGCGCCGGCCGCCAATGTACTGGTACGTCAGTCACTCGTGTGATGGTGTGGCGATGCGCCGGCCGCCAATGTACTGGTACGTCAGTCACTCGTGTGATGGTGTGGCGATGCGCCGGCCGCCAATGTACTGGTACGTCAGTCACTCGTGTGATGGTGTGGCGGTGTGTCAGTCGCCACTGCACTGGTGTGTCGGCCTTGCGCCGCGTGCTTCGCTATCGTGATCGCAGCTCCCAGGCTTGTGACGATACCATGTATTACGTAAGTGGGAGAGGTGGGTAATACACAGCTCACTCGTTCGGGTGTGAGCATCGTAACGCAAGATCGGCGCACGACCACCCAAGTTATCAATCGCTAGAAAATGTTGCATGCATCGCTGCCCCCTCGTCTCTGGAGAGAGGAATGGGAGCCGATTGATAGGATCTAATAAAAAGGAATCCAGGAGGTGGGCAGGCAGATTATCACAGACGAGTCGATGTGGAAGTTCATGGGGTCGGCTAGCAAGTGCTCCGAGGTGGACATCCGGTGGTTGGGACAGCCAGCGGCCAGGATGGCCACACTGTCGGCAGCATCGACCTGGGCAGTATAAGGTGCCGATTGTCGGCCCACTCAGGGAAGACCGGGTGGTAAAAGTGCACGATGGGGACGCACGACACACGAATCAATGACTCACGGTGCGCGGAATCGCGATGCCCGCACGTCGTTCGAACATCGCTCCGAGGAGAAACTGGCAAGGCATGTGCTCATCAAATGGTTAAGTAAACACCGCGATCCAGCCGGCGCTAACAAAGAGAACTGGCTGTTCCTCGCTTGCCGACACCAGTCGACCTTGGCTCTGTCGACCGCCTCGGCCACGGACCCTGGACACGGCCGCCGCCGCCGCCGCCCTTCACACAGCGTGCACACGACGTGACCACAGCCGAAGACGGACCGACTCAGGACGTCGCTGAGCCGACGACACAGTCCGGCCGGCCTCAGACGAGCACGTTGCGAGGCCTGGCGCGCCGCTCGTCGGCCTCGGCTCTCCTGGAGTCCCACCAGGAGGCGACCATGTCGAAGCCCTGGCCGACGGTGTCGGTGACCGCCTCCGCCACGCCGGTGGCGCCGACCGACACCTGCGCTCACGGGTGCCGACAGCGCGGGGCAAGGTCAGCTGCCGGGCAGTACCCTGTGTGGGGGGGGGGGGCGCCCCAGTAATCATGTAAATGTCTTATCAAAGTATCCTGACGACTTCCCGCAGGAGAACGTACAAGTGTACTGTTTATGAAACCTTTGCCGGTTTGTTCGGTATTTCGGCCGTCGACAATCTGCGAGAGTGGCCATGTGTCATTGATCATCCTGGTAAGATTGTTTTACTCCTTAGGTTAGTGTGGTAATAACATGATGGCCGCCGTTAATTAGGTACAAAATCATGGTTACCGTTAATTAGATGACACAATTATGGCCATCGTTAATTAGGTGAGAAAATGATAGCTTCAGTTACTTAGGCAATCAAAATCAGAAACGTGCTTGTAAAAAAAGTAGGTACAGGGCATTCAACTAAGCCTCTTGTCTGAGTAATCAGCTATTTGACAATCCAGCCGCACTCACAATACAGTCTGGTGATCGTATCATCGGCATGGCTAGCCTGAACAAACGACGTGAACATTCGCTTCATTCGCCTAATTTCACCACACCAATCGCCAATTTGGCGAGTCGGAAAATAAAACGCATCGGATATTTTCCAGTTTTCAAAAGAACCCGAATATCCTCGCATTTTTATTCGAAGGTATCACGCGGACATTCAATGAGAATTGTCCTTTGTGACCATCCCACTTCCACCATCCAAATTTGCATTCACCCTTTCAAGTACAACTTCTGATGGATTTCGCCCCGGTGCAGGGAACGGTACGATGGCTTTGGCCAGTCCGATATATTTACTTTGTATTCAGCCCAGTGGTGCGCGCGACACAAACAACACTACAGCGTCAGGCTGCTGAACAGGCTGAACAGTACACGACCATACAGTGCTGACCGACGGACCAGGGGACCTCAACACACCACACACGACACGTGACACCTGCTGGACTGGGCCCTCGACCACCCCCCGCACAGGGCCCCGGTGTGTTTATGAGCTGGCCTGGGACCAGATGATCTGAAGTCACCAGTCCGGGACGGCTGATACGGAAATAGATCGGCGTGCGCCACTATCTGCCCAGTCTGACACACTATCTTATCAGCCGACGCGCGGCTCGGACTGGTTTGTCCCGCTCGGTTAGCAAGGCTGCAGGGGTAACCATAGAAGTTACGGTGGTGGCAGTGGCAGTGGCTGGACATAATACGGAACATTTGCATCCCAACACCCAAACTTTCGCTTCTTGTGGGGACAAGGAGAGTACGAGCGCAGTAGGGTTATTTGATTCTGAATACTTATGAACAAACTGAACAGCGAGGACAACCATGAGGGTAACATTTATGAACAACCAATCGCTCGACTAGACAAATGCGTAATCACGAGCTTACTCACGAAAACAGTGCCTGTGAGTGGAATGGAGGGTTCGCATCACGCCAGTTCCCACAATTAAGGGCCCACCCTCCACTGCATCTTGCTGTTCAGGGTCCGCCCTCCACTGAATCTCGCTGTTGAGGGCTCATCTTCCACTGAATCTCGCTGCTGATGGCCCACCCTCCGCTGGATCTCAGTCGAGGGCCCGTCGTCCGCTGGATCTCGACGAGTGGCTCACCTTACGCTGGATCTCCCGGTTGAGGGCCCACCCTCCACTGCATTTCACTGTTGAAGGTTCACCCTCTGCTGTATCTCGGCGAGGGGCTCACGTGACGCCGGATCTCACTGTTGATGGCCCGTCATCCGCTGGATCTCGGCGAGGGGCTCACCTGACGCTGGATCTCACTGTTGATGGCCCGTCATCCGCTGAATCTCGACGAGTGGCTCACCTTGCGCTGGATCTCCCGCCAGCTGTCGGGTGACGTTACTTTGGCCCAGAGCGTGTCCGAGTCTGGCCGCTCCCAGAGCTCGACACGCTGCTGGTCGAGACTCAGCAGTCGCGGGAAGTAGGCCAACACACGGAGCCTGTGAAGCCCAGTGCCCGGTCAGTCTGCGATGTGCGGCTGGTGGCCGGTAAAGCTTGCCGTACAAACTGAACACTGGGCGCAGACGCATAGCTGGTGACACAGGCGGGGCCGAACACACAGACCGGAGCTTCTCGGTGGTATTAACATGCTCACACACGCCTATTTATGGCATTCTGTCTTGAAACGCTTCGCCTTACACCCGTCTGCAGCTGGCTTACATCTACCAGAGTCCGAAATTACATCAGGCTGCTCAGTGGATTGGGTTACTGTCTCTGGTTCAGCGAGAGTATGGAGTGTGGAAGGGTTCGAGGATCCTACGGGACACAGGGCCAACATATCTGGGTCCGTTACGATGCAGCACTCGGAGAATAATTCATCGATTGAAGTATGACAATGGCAGCGCGGTATAGCTGGCAATGGCAGTTTCCGCCGACGTCAACTTCCATCATCTCACTATATTGTCTTGCGTATTGATACACCCGGAACGGTGCCGGTGGGGTACGAGCCAAGACTTCTTGATCTCTGGAGGCCCAGCCCCTCCCCGGAGACGCTACCGCTGCGCACCAGATCGTCTCCGCCCACCGCTTCGTCGCCATCGAACATGAACTCCTGGGCGACCCCTGTTTAGCGACGTACGTATGCACGCCCCAAACATACGGTTAGAAAATGTCTAGTGCACGAGAGCGCACATTTACATCTCTTCATGGGCACACATGTACCCACAAGCTCGTCTTATGCGATTACAGAGCAGCCGTGTATCCACAAGGTTATATTGCAGATGCTTTCCACTTTTGCTATTTCGGAACTTGTTTCAAGGGCAGTGAACGCGCTATTGAATGAAGCTACTCGGAAGCAGCCTAAACCGCTGGATTGATGCACACTTGACAACATTTTGCTGTCATGCTTGGGTGTTTGATGAATGCATCGTGCTGAGATCTACGCAGTGTTTTCTGTTCGCTACCTGGCCAGGTACGTTGGTGGTTTTGTCGGCTGCATTCCGACTAAACTTCGGTGGCGTTCCGACGTGCGCCTCCTGTGGAACTCTGGCGCCACTCATCTCTACATAGGCACACGGATCGTTGTACCCTGCAACCCGATTACTGCTACCCTGGTACTTCACACCCGCCTGAATCAGCTACCTCACTTACAGCATGCTTCATCGCCCGCCTCAATAATCCCACCTCGGTCGTCCCTATCCTGGCATGTCACCCGCCTGCGCCAGTTGCCCCACCAACAGCATGCTTTATCATCCGCTTTTATACCACCACCTCAATTGTCCCTATCCTCCTACTTCAGCCACCTGCACCAGTCACCTCGCCTACATGTTTCACCACCCGCCTGCACACTACCATAACGCTTATCTGTATCTTGTCAGCTAGCTCACCAGCAGTTGTCGCTCGACATGCTTCCTGCTATTTCGCCTGCTTCATATCGTCACACTTCAAGCACTATCTCATCTTACTCTCTGCAATTGCGTAACTTCATTTAACACTGCGTTAAGCCACCCTCTCGTTCTGATGCGTTAATCGCCTCGTGCTCTCAGTTGGCATCTGCGTCCCGCGAATACATTCAGATACGTATGCAAATGCAGATGCATATGCGCATACGGATACGCATATAGATACGCATACAGATACCGATACATATGCGGACGCAGAAGCAGATACATGTGCAGATGCAGATACAGATATATACATACATAAAGGTGCAGCTACAGGCAGACAGACAAGACAGATAAACAACACAAAGACGGACAGGTACAAACACATGAAGACAATACAGATACAAACAGAGCAGACTCAGTGCACGAAGTCTTAAACATAACGGCGATGCAGCGCATGGATGGTCATTGTGGCTGAGGTGATGCACAGAGCTCACTATTCCAATAGTAAATTTACCGGTGTTGCATGACAAAAAAAAAGAAAACGATTGAACTTGAATGATGAAATTTCTTACAAAATGAGAAGAACACAATATCCTGTCCATCTAGACAGCCGTCGCGGAGAGCTTGCCTGTATCTGTAGTAGTCGCCGCGTGAATTACCAGCCACGAGCGACGGCACGGCTGGGTTACCGATCATGCTGAGGTGGCTGATGTTGGGGCAGTTGTAGCGGAGCGCGCGCAGAAACGGCGCCAGATCTATCAGCACGACGGGAAACACTGATCACACGTCACGTGCCAATAGTGATGTCACGAGCCGTGTCATGCACTCCTCCGACACAACGGTGTAGCCGAGGGGTCACTACAGTGTGCTCATAAGATCGTGGTCATCCACTGAAAAAGTCTTATGTATAAGCTTAGCATCTAGAAGCTTAGCCCGCTCCGTCTCTCCGGGCAGATCCTCACACCCCGTCTCGGGGGGGAGCGTATAGTAACTCCCTCTAAGATCCAAACTAAGCGTCGCACGAAAACGAGAGGTGTCATCGGAAAGTGCTCGACGAGTAGGGTCGGGATCCACCCCCAATACAACTTCCCCCCAAAAGTGACGTCACCAGTGGGGCAGGATTTTCACGACTTTTCACGACTTACATTATGTTTTTGGCTCTGGGGAGTGCATTTTGGGGATATATGAAAAACAAAATCTATTTGAAATGAGAAAAGGACGGGTAAATCTACCAGGGCCATACAAATTTTTGGCCCCGCCAAAATTTTTTTTTTTTTGGTAATATCAAAAGTTTTAGTTTTCAAGTTTTCCTTAATTTTCCTTTTCTAATTGGTAGAGCAGACCAAGAAACGTTGTTGGTAGTCAACTTTCCGGAATAAAAAATGCTTACTTTAGCCAGAATCCTCTATTTGAACTGCAATTGACAAATATGCAAAATTTATATGTAGTCAAAAACGGAGAAAATGAAAAATTCCACTAGTACGTTTTCTTTCATCTCTAAGGATAAGCAAACGCTGAAAGTTTCATTAAAATATCTGTATCCGTCAAAGCGTGACGACTGGTTAAACTTCTTTGGGGGTTAAACTTCTTTCACTTGACCTTGACTAACTCGTTGACCCTAGACGGGCTGACTTCAAAATTTGTAAACAGTATGCCAAATTGATGTGGGAAAAGGTATGCCATATCTGGGCGCGAAACCTCGCGCCGTTCGTGTACTATCCGCGAAAAACCTGAGGGGGCGGTTGAAGACACTACCCCCCCCCCACCCCCGAGACGGGACGGGTGCCCGAACATTCAGTCCTTTCTCAGGCAAATCTTGTGGTAACCAAACAGGAACATGAGCCATTTCAATCGATATTCGAAGACAAAAAAAATAGCGGTCCTTTTGGCAAGTCCTTTTGACACCTCAAGTATGCATTTGCCTTCTTCACACGTTCGGAGTATCGCAAAATACCTATCGATTGATTGATTATTGGGGTTTTAGGGTGCGTCAACCCTATTGGGTTATATTGCACACATAACAAGGCTGTCTAAGCGCAGGTCAGTCTGTCACATAAAGACATAAAGACATAAAAGATTAGTGCAACTATGAGCCACAAGGGCCCTTCTTGGTTGCACTCTGTACACTGAACCAGTTGCACACCAAAACTGTTAATCAGCCCTCCCTGTAATACTGAAAAGCAAGCCCTATATTCTTATAATGATTGTCTATGCTGTTTTTAAAGATGTTCAATGTGCTGCTACTGACGGTGTTTTCTGGCAGCTGGTTCCAGTGTTCCACTACCCTGTTGGTGAAGAAAGTTTGCCTTAACCTTGTTCTGCTGTGGTTAACTTTAATTTTGAATTTATGACCTCTAATTGCATCATTTCTGTTAAATTCAAACATTTCCCCAAGGTATCCCCTCTCCAGACCATTGACAAATTTAAAGACCTCGATGAGATCTCCTCTCAGCCTTCTATATCTAAGTGAAAACATATTCAATTTCTTCAATCTTTCCTCATATGCCAGGTTGCCTATGCCATTAACCATTTTTGTAGCCCTCTTTTGTACTCTCTCTAAAAGCCAACAATCTCTTTCATAGCTAGGAGACCAAGCTTGGATGCAGTATTCCAAAGGTGGCCTGACGTATGCACAGTAAAGCTTCCTGATCACTTCCTCACTTCTGTATGATACATTCCTATTTATTGCCCCGAGCATTCTCAGTGCCTTCTTCCTGGCTTCCTTGGTCTGTTCTGATGCCCCCAGTTTTGTGTTTAGAATAACACCTAAATCCTTCTCCTGTTGAGTCACTGATAGCACTTGGCCACCCATCAAGTACGGAGCCTTCATATGCTGCTTACCTACATGCATGATTTTGCACTTATCAAAGTTAAATTTCATTTGCCATTCTTCGGACCACTTCACAAGTTTGTCTAAGTCTTTTTGCAGCGAGATATGCTCATCCTGACCTGTTATTGCTCTAAAGACCTTCAAATCATCCGCAAATTTCAAAACTTTACTGCTTAGGCCACTTTCAATGTTATTTACAAATATAATGAACAGTAATGGCCCTAGTACTGACCCCTGGGGGACTCCACTAAGAACATTTTGCCATGATGACTTTGTACCATTTAGCATCACTCTTTGCTGTCTATCTGAAAGCCACAACTCTATCCATTTTAAGATGCTACCTGCAATACCATGGGACTGAAGCTGTATCATTAACCGTTTATGGGGTACCTTGTCAAAGGCCTTACTAAAGTCAAGATATGCTACATCAACCTGATTTCCCTGATCAAATTGTTCTGTGGCGAAGTTCGAAAAGTCCAAGAGGTTTGTGAGACACGATCGTCCTTTTCTAAACCCATGTTGAGTATTTTGAATCAATCTGCTACCTTCCAGATAACTAACTATTCTATCCTTGATAATTGATTCGAGTACCTTGCATACTAGGGATGTGAGACTTATTGGCCTATAGTTCTCAACTTTCCCTCTTTCTCCTTTCTTGAAAATAGGAACTACATTTGCCCTTTTCCAATCGGTTGGAATTTCATTATGTGAAACTGATCTACAAAATATTATACTAAGTGGAAATGCCAGTTCCTTTTCAGTTTCCCGCAACACCCTAGCATAAATTTCATCAGGTCCTGCTGCCTTATTTTGCTTTATTTTCCTGATATGATTGTAAACAACATCACTATCAATGAAATCAACATCATTTGTCAGATCCCATGTCACTGAACTATGGTGTATGGTCGGCAGATTGGTCATATCTTCCAATGTAAACACTGATTTGAACTGCTTGCTCAGCTCCTCAACCATCTCACTATCCTCACCCAATGTAGTCCCGTTTACTTCCAGTGGACCAATTGTGCTAGAAACTTTACTCAGCTTGTAGAAACTAAAGAACTTTTTACTGTCCCCATTACAGTTTCTAGCTAAATCCAGTTCTTTTGCTCGCTTTGCTGCTCTGGTTTTTTGCTTCACAGTGTCTCTAGCTTTTCGATACGCCTTTAGATTAACGACATTTGAGGCTTCTTTAAAAACTCTAAATGCAGTTTTCTTAGCCTTAATTGTTTTTATGACGTCTGGTGTAAGCCATGCTGGCTTTCCTACCCTTCTTTTGCGTCTTTGCTTTTGGGGGACATGTCTAATCTGAGTTTCCTTCAAGTAAGATTTGAACTTTTCCCACATTTCACAGGCATTTAAATTGGAGAATTCTTCTTCCCATCTGATGGCACTTAAAGCCGCTCTCATGCCGTTAAAGTCTGCTCTGTTGAAATTTGGAACCTTTACCAAATTATCCTTGATAATTTCCCGTACATGTGCCTTGAATCTAACTATGTTATGGTCACTTTTTCCCAGAGTTTCGCCTACAGTCAAGTCTTGAACCAAGTCACTTAAATCCGAGAATACAAGGTCCAAGAATGAACCATGCCTGGTAGGTTCCGATACAAACTGGTGTAAGAACAGGTCCTCTTCAAGGCATTTCCTAAACATTTTGCATGATGGGGTGCCAACACCAGCATTTTCATAACCTTTTAGATTAAAGTCACCGAGAATAAGGCACTTCCTCTTAAAGTTCCTCACATAAGCATATAACACATTGGTGGCCATTAAGGCGCTTCATATAAGATCTGGCGAAACAAATTTAGTTAGGTATGTGCATAAATTACGTCAAATCCTATCTCCGCCAGGAAGCACAAAACTGCTCTATTATGTATGAATCGGCAGTCATCTCCCAGCAATTCCTTCAGCTTCAGAGCATTCGCAACACATCCAAAGTGTCGCCTACGTTCTTCTGTGTATGCTGGGCACGCCACCAACACATGGTGCACAGTCAAAGCGGCATTACACTTAACACATTTCGGCCTGTCGTCCCCGCACAATAAATTCCCATGTGTTGCTAGAGTGTGACCAATTCTGAGACGACAGATGGCTACCTCGTCCCTTCTAGTTTGGCTGAAGGACGAGGCCCACGGAGCTAAGTATGGTTTTGCTTGCTTTAATTTGTTGAACTCCTCTTGGCCCCATCTGCCCTGCCACTGTCTAAGAATAAATGACGAGATAACTGGGTAGTAGGCAAAATACCTATCGCGAGGATTAGGACACTTATCTGGAGAGCTCACTCACCACTGAAAGTTATATGGCAACCAAGTGATGTTGGTTACTTCGCACATTATTAGTGAGCAAAGTAGCACATTGCTCTAAGCTTGTAGGAAGGGCTGACTTTGAAAGATGCTCTGCACAAAGAAAGCCATTAAAATACAATATTATGAGCAGTCCATATTATTCGTCTCCGCTGATCAGATATATTCAGACGCTTTTCTGGCTGATACCCGCAGCGCTTCATCAGTACATATGGAAAATAATTGGTAAATTGATGCAAGTGGATATGGGAGCACAGTTGACAAGAGTAATTTTACATACTCTTTACGCGCGACTAAATGTCTTCAGCTACAAGGAAGTGTCTTATGTACGAAAACAATGTAAGTTTAATTCAATCTCGAGCCTGAGGTGTGTGATGCCTGATCTACTACGGCTTGCACCAGAACCATGCAGCGTGAATGGGGAAAGTTTTGTTAGCATAAGTAAGTGCATACGGCCTTGATGTGTGTACAGTTGATGGCGTGTATGCACGCCATCAACAAAATTGATGATAGTGTCCATCATCTGCTAACTTTAAGGCCAGCCTTCCGGATCCGCCACTGTGCGTGCGTGCGTGTGTGCGTGCGTGCTGTGTGCGTGTGTGCGTGCGTGCGTGTGTGCGTGCGTGCGTGTGTGCGTGTGTGCGTGTGTGCGTGCGTGCGTGTGTGCGTGCGTGCGTGCGTGCGTGCGTGCGTGCGTGCGTGCGTGCGTGGAAAGTCGCCTCCGAGAGGTGTGGGTCGTAACTGACGAACGGTCAGTGGTTGACGCGCTTCTCCCACTGACCGATGACCGCCGCCACCTACCGGTGACCACCGCCACCTACCGGTGACCACCGCCACCTACCGGTGACCACCGCCACCTACCGGTGACCACCGCCACCTACCGGTGACCACCGCCACCAACAGGTGACCACCGCCACTGACCGGTGACCGCCACCACTGACCGGTGACCACCGCCACTGACCGGTGACCACCGCCACTGACCGGTGACCACCGCCACTGACCGGTGACCACCGCCACCTACCGGTGACCACCGCCACCTACTGGTGATGTTGTTGTGGTTGATCCAGACGGTGTCGAGGTGCGGTAGCGGCGGCGGGATGCTGCCAGACGTTAGCCGGTTGTGGTCCAACACCAGCGTGGCCAGTCGGTCGAACCGAACCAGGAACTGCAGGCTGCTGCAACCGTCGAACAGCACCATTTGGAACACAGAGACAACGGGAAACCACAAGTCACCAGTCAGTCACCCGCAGACATCCGTGGACAGCACGAGAAACCTCAACTTACCAGTCAGTCACCGGCCAGTCATCCGTCAGTCACCGGCCAGTCATCCGTCAGTCACCGGCCAGTCACCCGTCAATCACCCGTCAGTCACCCGTCAGTCACCCGTCAGTCACCCGTCAGTCACCCGTCAGTCACCCGTCAGTCACCCGTCAGTCATTCGTCAGTCATTCGTCAGTCATTCGTCAGTCATTCGTCAGTCATTCGTCAGTCATTCGTCAGTCATTCGTCAGTCATTAGTCAGTCATTAGTCAGTCATTCGTCAGTCATTCGTCAGTCATTCGTCAGTCATTCGTCAGTCATTCGTCAGTCACCCGTCCAGTCACCCGTCCAGTCACCCGTCCAGTCACCCGTCCAGTCACCCGTCCAGTCACCCGTCCAGTCACCCGTCCAGTCACCCGTCCAGTCACCCGTCCAGTCACCCGTCCAGTCACCCGTCCAGTCACCCGTCCAGTCACCCGTCCAGTCACCCGTCCAGTCACCCGTCCAGTCACCCGTCAGTCACCCACCATTCACTCACAGTTAGTTAGTTATTGGGGTTTAGGGGCGCATCGACTGCAGAGGTCATGCAGCGCCCCCATTCACTCACAGACAACGGGAACTTTGCACTGGTCACGCGACAACCAGCAGCAACAGCAAAAACACGGTCCTGGGAGCAGTCACACGGTCAGACGGACAGCCAGGTAGGGGAGATAATTCTCAGCAAAAACGCGATCTTGAAGTTAAGGTGTGCAACGGATGCAACATTTTTTTATTAATGCATGTCAATACGGCTTTGAAATGTCGACAATTGTCCCGACATGTGTAGATGCGCATCACTATACATAACACGAAACGCAGCATTTCTCCCTCGCGGAATGGTCGCAGAAAAGCCGAAACTCCGAGCATCCAGCGCGGTTTGAGCAGAGGCCCTCGTCTCACGATTAGCAGGCAATCGCACTGTAACAAGTGTGTCGAAGACATTCAGCCCTAACTTAACCTGAAGTTCCCTGTATAAGCCGAGCCGGCGCTCCAGTCGCGTTCTACGAGCAAACGTATATTTGGTCACCACATTTGTCCGCGTTAGATGCTACACCACGTTCGGCTCAATATAAACGAAGATAAAATCATAATTAACTTAGCGCATTTTTTCACAAACTGGATCTAGGGTTTCGAATATCCCCTCATATCTAACCTCAAGCCAGTTTGTTGTATTCGAGACCAAACCCGTTTGCAGGAAACATCTCGTTCGCACAGAGTCAAAAAATTAAATGTCATCTGTTGTAAATTACCCTGGCAGGAGCTAGTGAAGACCGCACCCCTTCTGCAGCCAGCTCAGTGGGGAAGCGCCTTTCTGCCGGACGGATGTTTGCGCCGGAGGGGAGTTGGCTTCCTGCACGTGTGCGCTGGTTACGGCGACGTCCACCCAGAGGGCAGATTATACATGTCTGGTCAGGGGGCAGATCCAGACAATCAGATGGGTAGCACGTTGCCCGATCCGCTCGTTCCGGAGACCGATTACTGGGCTGAGTGACATCTCATGGAAAATAATATAAGCAAACGTGGCACAATCAGGCCTGTTTCACCGTGAGTTCTGTGCCAGTACTCTATATGTACGCATACCACCCTACAGTGTTCGCTTGGTTGTTTCACTTGGCATAAATACGTACTTTTGCATTTGTATTGCATGTTTTATAAATTTACAGCATATATGCATAAGGTATATATATATATATATATATATATATATATATATATATATATATATATATATATAATCAAATTATAAAACAAAATAAAAATGTAAAAAAGGATATTTATGGCAAGTGAAACAACCAAGCTAACACTGGGGTGGTATGTGTACAGACGGAGTACTGGCATAGAACTCACTCATTTCGCAATCCTTTCGCGAGTTCCTTCCGGATTCATTGCTTCCGGGTTCTTCACGCGGCCAAGGGTCCTCTCAGTCGGTGCAGGGGGCCCTTAGCTATCCAGGACCTCCAGAAACAGCAACAACTTTCAACAGCTTGGCTCTTTCGATTAGGCTAGGGGTCCAGGGGGTAGTGACACGTGGCCCTGGTGATGGTTATTGGTTTTGCGACACGTCGACCGTTGAGTCATGTAGCGTCGCCAATCTCGCGCTGATTGGTTGCGGACGAAGAATAGCGAGGCACGTGGCCCTCTGGCAACTAAGGCCCCCTTCGTCGTCTCCGAGATCCTCAGTGATAATCTATGACCTTTCCGGAGAAACCGGAGATCTCTTTTTAAAACGCTTTGGGCCTGCTTATCACGTCAGGGACCCTTTCTTCGGCTTTGGCTCCGCTGAAAGACCAAGAGCCCTTCATATTGGTTCGGGCCCCATTGGTCAGCCCGGAGGTCCTCTCCGTCGATCTAGAGCCTCTCAGGTAAGTTCAGCTGAGGGCACTCTACTTCTTCCTGAGAGCATCCTCCGACGACTGAGCCCTCTTCATCGGTACGGAAGCCTTCCCGTTGGAACGGGACTGCACGACGGCCCAGGGGGCCCTTACGATCCCCGTGCACAGACGTCTTGAGGGATTTTTGTAGACACCTCAAGGCGACCGCCTGGAGGACCCATCGGACAATCCAGGGGGCGGCTGCCCTCCCCCGAGCTCCCTTGGCTACGCCACTGGCAGTATCATTGAACTTAAAATGTATAATTTCGTTGCAAAAACTCAAAACAGCATTTTAAGATAGCGGAAGGCTTTGTTCGAGGAAAGCGTGTGCATTCCAGTCAGGGACTTTCCACAAAGGATGCCACCCATTGGCTACATCAGCCGGCGACACTCGGACCTGATCCGCATTTCCATGGTTGCCGAAGCAGGGCATTTCACACCTCACGGCTGCGATCACTGTTACTTCTTCACCATACTCAATTTCTGGCACTTGTGCCTAGACAGCCTTGTCAACAACCTGGCCAGCGGACACAGATGCAGCCGGTTCATTTGTCAACATCATCTCTTGCCTGTACGTTGTTAGCCTGCACGTATGTCTATGAAAATGCGCACTTGTTTTGACATTATAACTGGTTTTGTTTTCGTGTGCTGTCCACTCTACGACAGCATAGCAGCACGACAAGAATCAATTACGGTGAATACCCAGGAAACGAACAGCCTCGCATTGTTTGCCACAGTATATGTGCCTAGTTACGCTATATTTATCCGTCCTCTGTCCATTTAACCCCATCGGTGCAACAAAATGTGGAAAAGGAAAGGTCCACTTTACACCAGCGCACAGTGTGATATCTGAAGGGAAAAACTGACCATAAATGCATTTCTCGACTATTTTTTAAAGCCATATCTCTGACGCCATTGTATCAGCAAATAATTGAAGCAGACGAAGTCACAGTTTTTACGAAAATTTTCACAAGACTTGATATAGAAATAAGTCAATGAACATGGACAACATTACGTGTGGAAAAAAGCGAGGCACACGTGCACAAATGTTGTCGCAGTTTGACGATTCATAAATGTAAGCTGCATTCTAATTTACCTGGGAAAGTGAGTTATGAAATGATAGCTGAGAACATTCTCATTGCGTTAAGCAATTCAAAAAGGCATACACAAATTAGCAATATGTTATTTGTTGTCAAACAATCAGTAATTGCAATATTCGTTCGACTTTTTAGTGCCTCGAAGTTTAAGTAAGGTTTAAAAGCACACAACAGCGCACAGCCAGAGACCAAACCCAACGAAATCAGCGATCTTTTGACTACATGTGCCGCAAGTTTCAGCTGCACCTAGCTGCTCTAACACCGATAATGATCAATTGTGTCCAGACAGGCCGCGGCGCTGTGGCCAGCTCCGGCGGCATGGGAAGCCAGAGTCGGACACCGCGACGCGTCGTCTGGACCGGGCAACCTGATTCAGTGGTTTCTATGCCAAAAGTCCCCTAACTGACGAGGCGACTGAGTCGATAGGTCACGGACAGCGTCTCCCACGGCAGGGAAGCTGTCTTTGCCTGTAGGGTTCGGGTCATTGTGGTTGGATTTTGCGTACAGTAGTGAACATGGACGTGCGCGTCAGTAGAGGAATTGGTGGACTTTTTAGCCAATACAAAAGCGTCTGGGCATGGGAACTATTATTTTCATGTGTTTAATTGCTTTTAAAAAATGCTCCTCAAGCCACCCCAGCAACAACTCTGATCAATTTTTTTTTTAAATATTAAAAAAATTATAGTTTGCAGTTGATCATGGAGAAAATCCCTCAGGGATGCCTCCGAAGTGAGTCGTCGATTGTGGACTTGAGAAAGGCGACCGACTTATCGCCAAGAACTTAAAGAGAAAGTGGGTTAAGTGCATGCGAGCCCAGAACAAATTCAGAAATCAGTTCGCGACTAATCTTTCGGGAGACTAGGTGTTCTCCGTGTCCCTGAAGCGTGGTGACCACGTCGTGAGTAATGATGAAGCCAGGACCCGCCTTGATGACGAGACCGTGAAAAGAACGCGAGGGCGACCAACCAAGATATACGATCACCTTAGCGCCCGTTCTCAGCGTCGGACATCCTCAAGAGTTACTGAACAGCACAGTTATCTGCAGCTCGTGGAGGTTGCTGGGCAAAGTGCTCGTGCTGAGGGCATGCAGGACGCAGCTTTCGTGTTGCGACAGGCTGGGTCATCACCGAATCGGCCCAGCAAGATTCGCGGGGCTCTTAGCTCTGAAGTGAGCCAACCTGAGTGGATATCTTAGTGATGTATTTTGGCCTAATTTCAGCCACTTAGGACAAGATCTTGGATTTATTCTGCGTAGCAATTATAAAGTCACATTTACACTGCAGAATACTCGCATAACACACGCTCACCAGTAATCATTCAATATATTAGCGCCAACGGACTTCACTTATGACGTCATGTTGTCATCATGGATGACCGGACGTCGATAATTTAATAAAATGTACACTAGATACTCATGTAGGTGTGTGCACAATTTGAGCTGTCTATCTCACTTAGTTCCCGATATATTTCGTGGAAGCAAAATGTGTGGAGCGGAATGCTCCCTTCCCTGTAGCAGGTATAAGCCCTTACATTACTGGGTTAGGCAATATTTAAGGCAATAAATCTTCCCCATATGATCCAAATTTTAAGCTCTTTCGACCAAGACAAAAATCGTCACGGTAACTAGCATACTTTGTCCGCTATGATTTATGGCCAGTTATTTCTCTCGAGTTATTAGTGTGCAGCGCTGAGGTGAAGCAGAATTTTGTAGGTGCTTCAATGCGCTACACGATGAGACTAGAAGCTCCAAAGTTCAGTTTCAAGGCTACGGTTTGAATAGGTTCCGATGTTGTTATGTCGGAAGCCATAGAGCGCTAAGGTTTCCGTATTTACCACTTTCCCCCGCAACCCATGCGAGAGCGACGGAAATGGGCGGGGCAGAGGGGTGGGGCAGAGGGAATGTGTCCCTATCCCAAACGTCGTGACATTTAACATTACGTCTACGAGCGTTGCATGAAAGGAACGTGGCCATAATGCATGACAGGGCTGCCGCCGAGCTGACGCCGATAGCCGGCGGCCGAACACGGCGGCTCACCTGAGCTGGTTGTGACTGAGGTCCAGGTACTCGACCCGAGAGCCGTGCTCATCGGCCACACAGTTGGACACCTCCGTCAGGTCCTGGTACGCCAAACTGAGCGTCGTCGGGCCGGCGTCGGCGTCGTCGGGCTGCCGTCTGACCCTGGCCACGTCTGCCATCTCCGGCCGTCGGGCCGGGCGTGCTGCGGCGCCCGCTGCTCCACCACCAGTGGCAGCTGCGGCGCTCAAGTCCCGCGCGGCCGGCAGCAGTCCGCACGTAAACACGGCGATCGGCCGTCAACATGGCGGCCGGCGGCCCGCGCATGGGCGGAGACAGGAGCTGCCGGGCGGGCAGCCGTCAGCACTTAAACACAGCGCTCGGCCGTCGATATGGCGGCCGGCGGCCCGCGCATGGGCGGAGACAGGAGCTGCCGGGCGGGCAGCCGTCAGCACTTAAACACAGCGCTCGGCCGTCGATATGGCGGCCGGCGGCCCGCGCATGGGCGGAGACAGGAGCTGCCGGGCGGGCAGCCGTCAGTACTTAAACACAGCGCTCGGCCGTCGATATGGCGGCCGGCGGCCCGCGCATGGGCGGAGACAGGAGCTGCCGGGCGGGCAGCCGTCAGCACTTAAACACAGCGCTCGGCCGTCAACATGGCGGCCGGCGGCCCGCGCATGGGCGGAGACAGGAGCTGCCGAGCGGGCAGCCGCCGCCAGCACATAAACATAGTTGTCTGCAGTCGACATGGCGGCTGGCGGCCCGGAGACAGGAGCTGCCAGGCGGGCAGCAGCCGCCAGCATGCAAACATATGAGGGAAGTAAGTGACTAAAAAAGATCGACATGTATTTTGCCTGCTTAATGTATTGTTTCTTCGCAGTCCCACACGGTCGAGTGAGTGACCTATGAACCTCACGTTCATGAGGTCGTTTATCTGACGGATCATAGTGAGACGAAATGTCACCGAATATACTGTGTCCTTACCTTGTGTTTATAGTTTATGTCTCCAGAAGTTAATACAACTGACGAAACGATACACAACTCGGAAAATATACACACGATTCTACATCATGTTCTCACACGTAATAAAACGATCTTTTGCTGTTTGCAAATATATATATATATATATATATATATATATATATATATATATATATATATATATATATATAGAAGTTTGTGTTTGTGATTCATCCAGTGTACGTATTCCTTCCATTTACATTTATTTTTCCACTTATACCATCTTGTGCCAGGAAAAAGACGAATGTGTCCAGCCACCTGACACGAAGTGGCCTTCGTACAGGGTTTGGAGCTGAGTTATGTCTTTTATCAGAAAACAGATAATTTTGTATGAAATACGGTAAGGATATATCAACTACAAATACAGTCAAAGTGAAATAGATCATTGAGAACAAACGCGAGTAGTTCCAGCCCCTGTCGAAACAAGATAAATAAACACACCGGCGACAGTCGCTGGACAATGGACAGCAGACTCGTCACGGTGCTACACTGTAGGCGGGGCTGCCTGTACAGACCCGTCACCGGTGGCAGCCGCTGGACGGTGGACAGCAGACCGTCCCCAGTGCTGTACTGGAGGCGGGGCTGCCTGTACAGACTCGTCACGGTGCTACACTGTAGGCGGGGCTGCCTGTACAGATTCGTCACGGTGCTACACTGTAGGCGGGGCTGCCTGTACAGACTCGTCACGGTGCTACACTGTAGGCGGGGCTGCCAGTACAGATACGTCACCGGTGCTGCTCTGGAGGCGGGGCTGCTAGTACAGACCCGTCACCGGTGGCAGCCGCTGGGTGGTGGACAGCAGACCGTTCCCAGTGCTGTGCTGGAGACGGAGCTGCCAGTACAGACCCGTCACCGGTGGCAGCCGCTGGAAGGTGGACGGGTCTGTACAGACCGCTCCCAGTGCTGCACTACAGGCGGGGCTGCCAGTACAGACCCGTCACCGGTGGCAGCCGCTGGAAGGTGGACGGGTCTGTACAGACCGCTCCCAGTGCTGTACTGGAGGCGGGGCTGCCAGTACAGATCCGTCACCGGTGGCAGCCGCTGGACGGTGGACGGGTCTGTACAGACCGCTCCCAGTGCTACACTGTAGGCGGGGCTGCCAGTACAGACCCGTCACCGGTGGCAGCCGCTGGACGGTGGACAGCAGACCGTTCCCAGCGCTGTACTGGAGGCGGGGCTGCGCGGCTACACCAGTACCGGCGAAGGTCAGATGGTGACCAGATAGCCTGGCGCCACCAGGCCCCCGTCCAGCCAGGCCAGTTTAGGGGATCTGGTCGAGGCGAGTGCGCGCTTCTCATCCTTGGACGTGCAGTGTGTGATCGTTTCTCCGTTTTGTTTCGGCTAGTTGACAGAGTTGCCATCTGTATTTGATCTTCGTCACCAGGTCGGTAGACATTTGCCATGTGACGTGTTGGTAGTCATGTATGTTTTGCGAGATTCAGATTCAGACAGACTCAGAGACACTAAAACATACCGACGACAACATGAATCACTTTGGGTTAATGCCTCGCATCCATATGTGATGTATGTCCGGTATGACCCCTGTGGACTGGATTATTGACGTATGTGCCGATATGATCCTGTGGACTGGATTAACAACGTATGCTTGATGTGATCCCTGTGGACTGATTCTTAACGAATGTTCGATGTGACCCCTGTGGGCTGGATTACCTTTGCATGGAGAGCTAATTGCGGTATCAAAGACATCAGCAATGTTCGTTACACGTTTCAATTTTACATCATGTGCAAATTCTGTCTATACATTTCGAATACTCTTGTTCTGAGAGCTTCCTTATACGTGGGCGTACATATGCATCCACATGCGTATTTCCTTGGGCTTCTGATATTTCATGACCATTTAGTTCGCGACTACATCTGTCACCCTTATGCTACCTGCAAATGACGTTACTGTTGTGTAGCAACAATGGCATAGCGGCGAAGTCCCTGTTTAGCCTAGTTACCACCGTGCCGCGCCGACTGTGCCTTCAGGTCGCCGACTGAACATGAGGCTACTGGTGCACTCGGTGGGCCAGGTGGTGCAGGTGTGCAGCAGCGGACAGCTGAGCCTGCGCGGACCTGAGATGGATCAGCTGGCGGTACTCACCGACCCAGAGGGCAGGCTCGCCCTGGCCGTCGACAGGTCAGCTGACTGTACTGGTCGACCCCGCGGGCAGGCTCGTCGACGTGCCAGCTTGCCGTACTGACGGCGGTAAACGAGCTGCTTCAAGAGTTTTCACTCGAATCAGTGCTTGGAGTCGATAGGAGGTCTAGAGCGTGGCTTTCAGCTTCATGATTGTCCACACAGTTCATCTGGCCCAAGGTTGTGGTTTCTGATCTCTTTGTACATTCTTGAGCTCAATCAGCAATGTAGCATCCACAAATATTTTACTGTTCTAACTGTGACGCACCTTGCATTAAATCATTAGCAAATAACCGGCGCTCACCACAAATGTTGAGTAAGAACGCCTGTCTCCCGACCTGAAGAAGTATTTAAGCACTGCTCAAACTTAGTACGGTGATGGTGAATTTCGCGCGATAGCTTTGTGTCTCAGTTTGTGTGATGGGTGGCTTTAGGGTACCCTTTGACGACTGCTTGATGTGGCACCGAGGTTGGACGTCATGGTTTCGTTTGATGAGGCCGCATAGTTTGATGTGACTGTCTCATTTAATGTGGCGTAGCCATTTGGGGGTCACGTTGCCATTTAGTGTGACCGTGTCGGCTGGTGTGACGGTTTTGTGCTGCTGTGCCGCTTGATGTGACAGCTTTGTGCGGCTGTGCCGCTCCATGTGAAGGATTGGTGCAATTGTACCGCTTGATGGGTTGTTTGGTGGTTTGGGAGTTTCGTAAAAGCAGATTTGGCTGGAAAATGACACCGAACCAGAAATATGTTTTGAGTCCTGCCTCCCAATGCCATGGATGACTATTCATACTAGTTTTATCTTTCCCCGGAGCACAAAATGGCAGTGAAGCTGAGTACATCCAAGAGCCAAACAATATCATACGAAAATGTGTGCTGCAAGCATTGATTTAACATGAGCCCTGGAGGGCCTCTGGAAATTACGCATACTGGAGGGAGGCAGATGCCTACCCCCAAAGATCTCAGCTCCTATTAAAGCTGGAACAACGAAATTTACAGGTTGGATGGGTACGGTAGTAAACTCTATTGTGTGTCAAGTTAATGACCTTAGGTCAATGTCTTCGAGGTCAAATGAGGTTAAAATGTCCAAATGTTCTGGTTTTGCATGGCTTGGCTTGTCATTGTTATCGATCGCTGTGATCGTGCCTAAAGGCTCCAAAATAGGCGTCAATGATGATTTGGACATTACTAATGATGCCATACGGATGCTATACCCGGTATTTGACCTCGGTTCACCTATATAGCAGCACTTTATCAGGTCATTACCTGCTCTAGTTACCGGAACCGGGCCGTCCGCCCGACTGCTCCGTTGGGAGGCTCGGCGCAATCGACTTCGCAAAGAAGAGTGAAGTATATGAATAAAGTATGGAAACGCTTAGGTACACAATGAAAAACAGTAGTTTTCAGGATGTGTAGGAAGTAACATGGAAAGTGACATTAATCGCAGGACAGTGACTTGCATTTATGGCAACATTCCAGTTGACCAAGTCTGGTTCCATTAACCTGTCATGAACTTGACCTGACTTGACCTCAGTGACCTAACATGACTTTGAAACAATATAGCATAACAATGTACATCAAACAAGTCGCTAATGTTGCCAAGAACACATCCATTTTGCCAATATACGGGAAGCGCATCAGCGCCAATTTTTGTGGTCTGATGCTGATCAGTTTGTATTTATTTAACGGCCTCTAACTCGAAAAATATTCTGCCTGTTTTCGGTGTTCTTGCTTTATGCAACGCGCCGATCATTTCTAAGCAAGTATCCAAACAATGGCGTATATCGGCCGGTAAAATCTTGGGTTATGTACGAAAAATCGAATGGGTGGATGGATTTCGCCCCCTCCAGGCTGCGTGTTAAAGTGGCACCAGATTTTCGTCAGATGAACATATGTTGCCCTTGAATGCCCTATTTCACCCTCTTCCTCAGAGGTTAATGTTGTGAAATCTATGTTATCAGCAGAAATTGACAGTTTCCTCACGTACCATGAGTCAAAAGTAAAACAAGATGACACGCTTTGCCCACATTTGCAAGTACGTGGCACCAAGTATATTGCATAAGGATATATCACAAACTCTTGAAAGTAGTTTTTCTGTCTTATCAGAAACTTTCTCGAATATTATCTACGATCGGAATGTTGCTTAACCCAATCCACATTTACTGGAATAATAATGGTGCGTGCAGTGGCGTCGCCACGAAATTATTCCGGGGGGGGCGATATCGAAAGGGGTCCTCCTGCTCCCCGAAAAGGGGCCTACATTGTGTTAGGGCCTCCTATTGTTTTAGGCCCTTAGTATGGTTCGGGAATGGGAAACTGAGGGCTGGAGGGCCTCCTTTTCGTCCTGGAGGGCCTCCTTTTCGTCCTAGAGGGCATCCTTTTCGTCCTGGGGGCCTCATTTTCATCATGGGAACCTCCTTTTCGTCCTGGTGTCCTTTTCGTCCTGGGGCCTCTGTGTCAATATTTGGCACTCGCTTGATTTCTGGGGCCTCCTACCCTCTCCTAGGTGACTTCTTTTTACAAATTAGGAGCCTCCTCCTGGAGGCCTCTAATTTGTTTAATCTCTTTTTCGTCTTGGGGGCCTCCTTTTCATCCCGGAGGGCCTCCTTTTCGTCCTGGGGGTTTCGTTTTCGTCTTGGGAGCCTCCTTTTAGTCCTGGAGGGCCTCCTTTTCGTCATGGGGGCCTACTTTTCGTCCTGAGGTACCTTCTTTTCGTCCTGGGGGCCTCTTTTTCGTCCTGAGGGCCTCCTTTTCGTCCTGAGGTTTCGTTTTCGTCCTGGGGGCCTCCTTTTCGTCCTGGTGGCCTCCTCAAATTTCAGGGGGCGGCGCCCCCCAGTCTCACGGCAGGGGGGCAATTGCCACCTCTGCCCCCCCCCCGGTGGCGACGCCCCTGGGTGCGTGCCAACGTGGGCCAGGGTGCTTTATTTCATTTCACTTTCAACCACTTTCGGATTTGAATTTCCCACTGCTATGCCATCTTTTATAAATACATTTGCACTGCTACCCAAGGTCGAGACGGGTATTAAGTTCGTGTGATTTCGTGTGACGGTGTCGGGTGGTGTGACGGTATCAGGTGGTGTGACGGTGTCAGGTGGTGTGACGGTGTCGGGTGGTGTGACGGTGTCGGGTGGTGTGACGGTGCCGGGTGGTGTGACGGTGCCGGGTGGTATGACGGTGTCGGGTGGTGTGACGGTGTCTGGTGGTGTGACGGTGTCTGGTGGTGTGACGGTGCCGGGTGGTGTGACGGTGTCGGGTGGCGTGACGGTATCAGGTGGTGTGACGGTGTCAGGTGATGTGACGGTGTCAGGTGGTGTGACGGTGTCGGATGGTGTGACGGTGCCGGGTGGTGTGACGGTGTCAGGTGATGTGACGGTGTCAGGTGGTGTGACGGTGTCTGGTGGCGTGACGGTGTCTGGTGGTGTGACGGTGCCGGGTGGTGTGACGGTGTCGGGTGGTGTGACGGTGTCAGGTGATGTGACGGTGTCAGGTGGTGTGACGGTATCAGGTGGTGTGACGGTGTCAGGTTATGTGACGGTGTCAGGTGGTATGACGGTGTCGGGTAGTGTGACGGTGCCGTGTGGTATGACGGTGCCGGGTGGTGTGACGGTACCGGGTGGTGTGACGGTGCCGGGTGGTGTGACGGTATCAGGTGGTGTGACGGTGTCAGGTTATGTGACGGTGTCAGGTGATGTGACGGTGTCAGGTAGTGTGACGGTGCCGTGTGGTATGACGGTGCCGGGTGGTGTGACGTTACTGGGTGGTGTGACGGTACCGGGTGGTGTGACGGTGCCGGGTGGTGCACCCTGCAGTGACGGACGGATCGCCGCCATCGGCTCCAATGACGCCGTGCTGGCCAAGTACCCCGAGAGCAGTTTCGACCGCGTGCTGGACGGCCGAGGCCAGGTGGTGGTGCCCGGACTGGTGGACGCGCACACCCACCCCGTCTGGGCCGGCGACCGAGTCCACGAGTTCGCCATGAAGGTGAGCGGCCCACGTGGGCCGACGGCCAGCGTCTTGGGTTTTACCTTCGTACCAGGTGCTGCCTTCGTCAGGAGCGTAACGGCAAATGCCCAGAAATCGGCATCCTTCGGCAAGATTAGCAGCTCTGTGGTGGGCGGGCCCTCGTCGCCAGACCATCAGATCGTCGCCGTGAGTGGTAGTCCAGCGCTTCTGGGGCTGTGCCGGCTATTTTTATATCTGTCTGTCCTGTCGTTGATGTATATCTCAGATGAAGCAAAACCTAAGCAAAACCCCTGCATAATTTACTTGTGCCCTGCGAATAGGCAAGAAGTAGGAACCGGCGTCTGGCGACTAAATTGACATCTGTTCACTCTCCTAATCTGGATAATGTCAACGCTTGCGCATTGGCATCCCATAAATCACCACTACTGTAGCAGCTGTAGTCAGGCCACTGGAACGGCTGTGGTCGCTTAGGCGGTCGTCACCGCTAGAATCATTACTATGACGGCTGTGGTCGCTGAAGCGACCACCGCTGCTGAAATGGCCTTCACCACTACGGTGGCCGCGACCACTGTGGCAGCCGTCGCCGTTTGAGCGGCCACAATCGTCGTTCGGAAATTCGCCAACGATATTCCTTCGTCGTCAAGAAATAGCAGTTGACGGCGCTATCCGGATGAATGTGCGTTATAGCGAGAGCGCTCATGCAAACATCACTGCAACAAAGTTAATTTCGTACTTCCTCTTTTGAATGCGTTTGGTGCCAATGTGTCCAAAGTTCAGCGTCGCTCCAGCGATGGCGATAGAAAAGCTCCGGCTCAGCGATGGCTTTGATGACTGCGGTGATAGCGATAGCTGTGATGACTGCGGTGCCAGCGATAGGTCCGATGATTGCGGTGCCAGTTGCTTCGCCTTTCACCGGTGTGACGTTGATTAAGGGAAAAGAACACCAATCTGCAAGATGCTGTGAATTGAACATTGCTGGCCAGGCCTGTTGCTAGTTCTTCCCCTGTCCCCAAATCTTGTGCCTATTTTCCCCACTGGTATGCACGCCTCATATTGAGGAAATATGAAGGCGTTGAAAAGGGGCAACCGTATGGGCCTCACCCTAGCAAGAACATCCGGCCTATTAACCCGCGCCGTCTTTCCGGTCAATTCCTCCCACCCCGTCTCGGGGGGCGGTTGAAGACACCTCTAAAATCCAAACTAAGCATCGCATGAAAACGAAAGAGGTGTCATCAGAAAGCGCTCGACGGGTAGGGTCCGGGCCCACCCTCCAAAACACTTTCCCCAAAAAGTGACGTCACAAGTGGGCTAGAATTTCACGACTTTTCACGACTTACATTATGTTTTTTGACTCGGGGGGGTGGTCATTTTTGGGTATATATGCAAAAAAACTAATTTATTTAGAATGAGAAAAGGACAGCGAAATCGACCGGGGCTATAAATTTTCTGCCCCCCCCCTACATTTTTTTGTTTAAATTTATTTTTTTGAAGTTCCAACATTTTGAGTTCAAGTTTTCTTTAGTTTTCCTTTTCCAATTGGTAGAGCAGACCGAGAAACATTGTTGGAAGTCAACTTGCCCTAATAAAAATGCTTGCTCTAGCCAGAATCCTGTATTTGAACTGCAATGTTTCAAACACGCAAAATGTATAGCTTGTCAAAAACGAAAAAAAGAGAAAAATTCAACAGGTACGTTTTGTTGCATCCGTAAAGATAAGCATACGCTGAAAGTTTCATTAAAATATCTGCATCCGTTAAAGCGTGACGACTGGTTGCACATTTTTGGAGGTTACCTCACATAACCTTCACTAACTCGTTGACCCTAGACGACCTGACCTAAAAATTTTGAATCAACATGTCAAATTGATGTGGAAAAAGGTATGCCAAATTTGGGCGAGCTTTCCCGCGCCGTTCGTCCGCTATCCGCGAAAACCCCCCTCCGAGACGGGACGTGTTAAACTACTCCCGAAAGTAGGGAATACGGAGAAAGGTAACATGCAATGGTGACCATGGAGACAAACAATCATATTTTATCCAAAGTGAATCATGCCCATGCCTTCCTTAGACATTGTTCCTATGTAACTCGTAATTGGCCTTCTTTTGGTGATTGTTGTTGATGTAAACGAGTTTTGTCTGGTCATTGTCGGACTGTTTGGCCTTCATTGCTGTGCCGGCTATTTTTATATCTGTCTGTCCTGTCGTTGATGTATATCTCAGATGAAGCAAAACCTAAGCAAAACCCCTGCATAATTTACTTGTGCCCTGCGAATAGGCAAGAAGTAGGAACCGGCGTCTGGCGACTAAATTGACATCTGTTCACTCTCCTAATCTGGATAATGTCAACGCTTGCGCATTGGCATCCCATAAATCACCACTACTGTAGCAGCTGTAAGTCAGGCCACTGGAACGGCTGTGGTCGCTTAGGCGGTCGTCACCGCTAGAATCATTACTATGACGGCTGTGGTCGCTGAAGCGACCACCGCTGCTGAAATGGCCTTCACCACTACGGTGGCCGCGACCACTGTGGCAGCCGTCGCCGTTTGAGCGGCCACAATCGTCGTTCGGAAATTCGCCAACGATATTCCTTCG